>JAYESA010000009.1:104900777-105500777 GCA_036927795.1 Iris macrosiphon | reverse complement strand
ACGATTTCCTCGGCCGCTGAAATTCTCTGCAAGTGATCCAGCTCACCTTCAGTTAGTCATGGCCGCTTCTATATTGAGAGCAGAGACATTTAGGATCCCTGTCCCAGAATGGGCCAAGAACCCGAAGAAGCTGGCTGATATTGCTAGTAAGGTTTCGTTACCTGATTTTGAGCCAAAACAAGATGCAAAGATTGTGACGGATGAGAAAGCAACCAGTGTATCCACTGTCTCCTTTGATGATGCAGCTATTATCGATGATCTCGTTGCTAAACTAGAAGTTTGTGCGAAGAAACTTCCCCCAGGTTTCCGGATGAATCCGATACAATTTGAGAAGGTACCTTTTCTATTTGTTAAAGTATTTCCACCTCTTGTAGGCTTAATAGAGAATCACTGAGCTCTTTTCGAACGAAGCCAAATTTCTCTGTTTATGCTTGATTGTGATATTTTAGCTTTCTAGGATCACTGTTACAATTCACTTCTATATACTTTATGTGCTTATATATATTTTTTATTTTTTTTTTATATATATATATATATATATATATATATATATATAGGTGCCTTAGCCTAGTGGCTTAGACATGGGACTCCTGCCCGGTTGGTTGTGGGATCGAGACCCACCCCACGATGTGGGCGCCCGTGGGCGCGCGGGTAGGCCGCATATATATATATATATATATATATATATATATATATATATATATATTTGTGTGTGCACGAGCACCAAGCATTCATGTCTTCTTTCGGATTGTCTGTCTTTCATAATTCCTCTTTGAACTATTAATAACATATCCATTAGGTTAGATCCAAAAGTAGGATACCATTTCTAGTGTGTAGACTTCAAATATTTCTATGCCTTCATTTCTGAATTTTGTTTCCAGCAACATGATATCACTAATCACTTTGATCTTCCTTGGAAGTTTGCAATTCGTGTGCCGTCCTTTTTTCCTGTATTCTTGACTTGTATTGAGCTATTCCTGCCGTCTCATGTTTGCATGATGCTTGATTAACATGACTTCTCTCAATTGATTTTTTCAGGATGATGACACAAACTACCATATAGATTTCATTGCCGGGCTTGCTAATATGCGTGCCAGAAACTACAGTATCCCAGAAGTCGATAAACTTAAGGCCAAATTCATTGCTGGAAGGATCATTCCAGCCATTGCCACTTCCACTGCACTGGCTACTGGTCTTGTCTGCCTTGAGCTCTACAAGGTTCTTGCTAACGGCCACAAAGTGGAAGACTTCCGCAACACATTTGCCAACCTTGCTCTGCCGATGTTCTCCATGGCTGAGCCTGTTCCACCCAAGGTGATCAAACACAAGGATATGAGATGGACAGTGTGGGATAGATGGACCATTCAGGGGAATGTCACCCTCAGGGAGCTTCTGCAATGGCTGAAGGGCAAAGGTCTCAGTGCGTACAGTGTCTCTTGTGGTACTTCCCTGCTTTATAACAGCATGTTCCCAAAGCACCAGGAGCGAATGGACAAGAAGGTAGTTGACTTGGCGATTGAAGTGGCGAAGGTCATGGTGCCACCGTACAGGCGCCATGTGGATGTCATGGTTGCTTGTGAAGACGATGATGGTGAGGACATTGATATCCCACTCGTATCCGTATACTTCAGATAGATATTTGTCTGCTGCCTGCTGCCAACAGTTGGAAGTTTCGATTATACATTCATTGTTGGGGCCATGTCCCACTGACTTCAAATTTGAACTGTGTTTTACTCGCTGTTGTTTCTGTTCATCGTACATAATATAGGCCTGTCAGGGCTCACTGTTGTTTCCTTTCTTTTCTTTTTTTTTTTGGTAAACTGCTATTGCACAAATACAACGATTATGTGAAAAATGCCACAAGATCATTCGTATTCTTGGCTCTTTCTCAGTGAGTGTGTGAAGGATTTGTCATATTTTACCTGTATTGTCCTGTGTGGACTTTTGTCTGTTTGTTGTTTGTATTTTTATTATTAGGGTTATTTACAATACCTTCTTCTATGTTTTATGTTTATTATACGGACGACTCCCTTATTTAAAAAATAATTATATGAACATTTTCTATGTTTTATGTTTTTATATAAAGGGTTATTAAACTAACCATCCTTATTTTGAAAATAAAACATAAAGTATAGGAGAGGGATATGTAATTATTTTTAAAATAAGAGGTCTGTGTAATAAACATAAAATATAGAGATGGTTGATGTAAATAATCCCTTTTTATTATGATTGTCATCAACAACATAATAGACTTCTAAATAGTTGATTGTTTATTTGTATCATGGTTGTATTATGTGTTAAATTGTACTTGAATATTTTAAACTATTGGATTTTGACATTTTAATATCCTAAATTTTATTATTGACTATTTGATATCCTGAATTATTTGTCATTTATATACCATGTGCTAACCTAGTTTTGTATTTTAATTCTGACCAAAAGATAATACTGTATCCCTCGTGTTTAGTAAAAGAAGAAAATTAGAAAGAAAAAAAGAAGCAAAAGATAATACTATCCCTCCAGTTACCTGTCGGTACTCTCCTGAGACACCCAACCAGGTAGAGGGGAACTAAAAATGGATAAATATTCTCTCAAACTTGGGGACAAAAATGTCGTAAACAAATATATACATGTCAGTGGGAGACTAAAGATAATAACAAAAGAAGTTTAGATAACAGAAAATTATGTAGTACACAATAAATAAGTATATAAATATTAACACGAGATAACAAGTTTACAGAAATACATAAAAAAGATACAAATCGCCAATATTAATGACAGTATGGGACATGACCGTCAATACAAGTAGCGGTTTGATCGATTTAGATTTTTTTTTTAAATTATGATGTATTTAGACTGCCAATAGCATTGACAGCCTGGTCCAGTCTGCCAATGCTATTGGTAGTCTGGATGTTTAAAAAAAATGCATTTGATAGTAACATTTATTGAAGCTTCATTTTCAAATGACAACTGCTCGCTTGGAAGTCCAGCTGAAAGCTCAGGTGTGTGAGCAAATATCGACCCCAGTTCTTATGTTCACAGTTAATAATATCACGTCTCTTTCAAACATTCGACATATTTGTTTCACATGTTTTTTAAAGATAAACCATTGGCTTGCATGATCATGAAAGCCCACGGTGCATATGCTTATATTTCCAAAGATTTTTTTTTTTAATTAGGATCTTCATGGGAACTTTCAATCTAGCTTTGAATTAAAAAAAAAAAAATCCAAGACCGCCAACTATTGGCGGTCTTGCCTCAGGTCGCCACTGCTATTGGCTAAAGTGCATAATTTTTTCGTATTTTTAATTGCGAAAGTACGTGTATGATCCAAGTCATATGGTGAGTTTTGATCAGATAGAGATGCGTGCAGACCTATCATATTCAGATGAACCTATTCATATCTTGGACAGGAAGAAAAAAGTCTTGCGGAATCGATCGATGTCTTTTATTCGCGTGCTTTGGTGGAACTATTCGGTGGAAGAGTCGACATAGGAACTGGAGGCAGAGATGAGGGAGAAATACCCTTCCTTGTTTGTTTAGTTTAAGGTAGGATCTTTGTTTTAAGTTTTGAGGATACTTTTTTCTTCTTCTTAATAATATATTATGTAGTGTCTCGCTCCAGATGACTCACTATATGTAGGTTGGGTAACTAGTTTGACTCAGGCAGAATTGAGTGTTGAGGATCATTTCAACATCTAATCGGTCTAGACGAATGCATAGATTTTTAATTTATGGATTGACTTCAGTTGGAATAAATCCTAAATGCAGTAGATTGTGTCTTGGTGAACGAGTTCTATATAAGAGTCTCTTCCATACCTTTTCACTGTAGTTTTCTTCGGAAGTTTTCGCTACTTGGTTTTAATGAATGCGCTTTCGTATTAGTTTATGATGATTGTTTTTATTGTCCAGTTTCATCGATCTCTGCATCATTCTTAGAATTCTGAGAGATAGGAAGGATAGAAGAAGCATACTGATTTAGTGTTGGTATTGCAGGAGGACGCATACCTGAAGTTTGATCGTTGTAAAGCGGTTCTACTTCTCCCAATGAATTCTCTTTCGGGTGGATGATTCTGGCCCTTCTTTTCTATTCCTTTATGTCTTAACAAAAAGGAAATTCTTTGTATCCTTACAACGTCTTTAGATTGATGATGCCTAGTAGAATATAACAGATAATAAAAGCCACATGCATGTTGTAACACTAAGAATGTAACACTGAGAACTGTAAATGTTAAGTGCTTAATATGAAAAATGGAATGGGTGTGATGTGGTACCACAAAATAGTCAAAATGGCTTGGGACCAATGGGTCGCCAATCATAACATACTGAATCATGGGAATGAACTAATATACAAGTATATATTTACATTACTTTATGTCAGTTTTTGTACCTTGCTTATATTTTATAGTTAAACTGTTCACACATTTGTATGATCATGGACAACTTGTGCACAAGATTTGGCTTTCCTTGAACAAGGTCTGGGGCACCGGGACCGATTCGGCCTAGAAAAAAATTATGTGGAACGTGCTTCATGCACGAGGCAGTACAACCTTCACTAGGGCTAGATACCCGGATGAAAGGATACTTCATAATACCACGTAATGTCCTTTATCGTGTCAGATTCACCAAATGACCTCATATAGACATGATACATGCTAACAAATGTCCTATGCAGGGGCGGTAAGTATCGGTAAGTATTCGTCTCTATTTTATGCAAGGACGGGCACATCAGTTGTGGTAAGATGTTACTAATAAGTGATACTATTGTATGCTTTCTCTTTCTCTTTATTTTATTGATATGAATTTTCAATCAATCCTTGTTCTAAATAGCAATATCAGTTAATAATTGTATGCTCCACATAATTACAGTATTGTTCTAGGTGACTGGATTAGTTTCGCTCACTAGTGAATTTCCCATTGTACTGACCCCCTCCTCCGTAGGTGTCGGGAACAACAGGAGAGCGCAAAGCTTGTTGAAGTCTTGGAAAAGTGACTGCAAGCTCTTTCTACTTTGAAGTATTTGAAGCTAGTTTATCTTGAAATTTTTTTGGTTTCAATGTATAAAAGGGCATAATATATATATATATATATATATATATATATATATATATATATATATATATATATATATATATAACGACAAGTATTGTTTTATGGAAGCTTGTTAGTATTTTTGTTATTTCATGAATATAAGATGAGATGGCATTTTAAATGTATTTAGATCTTGTACTCCATTTCAAATTATCAATGAAAAGCTATTTTCTTCCTATATTATGTCTTCAATTTTTTGCTGCTATATTGTCTTTAACTTGATGTTCAAAAAAATTATCACTAGTGCACGTTCATGCCTTGTACAAGTGCAATTTAGACTTGCACGATATAACGGCAGGTGGCAACTTAGCTATTCGACAGAATCAGGAGGTGCCAATAGTCATGCTTCGAAGCTAGATAGTTGTAAAAGCCAATACGACATAGCTATGAGCCATACGATGAGACTAGCCCATGTACAACGAGGCTATGCCAGGATGATGTAGACATTACAAAAAAAGAGTATTCTTTATTTCAAATTACAAAATAAATACAAAGAATTCCAAGAACCAAGAATTCTAAGTATAAAATTTGGGAAAGAGTAGCGGTGGAGATCAAGTCATGTAGTTGAATTCTCTACTCTGTTGACTATCCGACGACGAAGATTTGGAGGAAATTTGCTAACTCTGGCTCACTGGCAGACTTGAGCAGCAAGTAGGCTCAAAAGCACTAAACTTTCGATGGTTTGGGAAGCACATATTTCAACTATTTATAGCTATTCTTACTGTAACTGCTATGTGCGTAAAGAAACTAAAAAGTCACTGTTTTTTGCTCTATGCGTATAACAATTCACCTGCACATATATAAGCTTCTGCAATAATTCCAGCACATTAAGTGGATCTGAATGTATTTGGGCATCATGGTCTACCAGACATATGTCATGCGTTACAATGGTTCAAAAATCTATATTAATATAGTTGTTGTTAACTGAAACGCATACAGATTAATGCTCATATCCAAACGTCTGTGCATTAAATTGGACACTAAATGTGCATAATCTCCTCATATTCATAACTGTCACTTCCACCTGCAGATAATGAGGAAAGAGAACTCCTAGGATTCCTATACGTAAGTATCCTTATGCATATGGTTCAACCAATCGACCGCGCATAGTGCCACGTGGCGATGCTCTGCTGTATATATACAAAACATTATAACTAAGCTGATGCAAGCAATGTCGTTTTATGTGTAACTACATGTGTTACGAAGCGACATGACTTTTAATGCTTTGTCAGACCGACTTATGTGGCTAGACGGTATGCGCCCAATCCTCTTACCGCATAAACTTCTTCAGATATAATATCTTAGGCGCATAGCTTATAGCTTATAGCGCATAGCACATGCATTTTCTTAAAATACCAGAGTTCACTATCTTTGGCCCCCGACGAGCATAAAGTTGTGCGCATAGTCTACGAAATTCTTCCCGTTTATAGACTACATTTCTCCATGCATAGTGATTATGCCCATGGACCAAATTTTTTATGCTTCTACAAGACACCCTTCAAAGTTTTTAAAACTTAGACAAGTTTAAAATATTTTAAAAAAAGCATGAAAGAAGAATCAACTCTGCAAATGGGACTTTTGGCGTATACTATTGCTGATTGATCTGTTGGCACATAGGACGTAGGCGCATAGAGTCTTCACTACCAGGTTGTCAAATCCTCCTCGATTTCTGAATAGACAAAATCTTTTGAAATCTCGAAGCGATGCCGGCGTATGGGCATGAGAATCGAAGCATAAGTTTTGTGCATGACCACCACATGTCAAGCGAATCAAGGCATCACATAGGTGTGAACGCGATATTTATACATGATTTATCGCCATTAATGCGCATACGAACAACCGTAAATGGCGCATAGGCTCAGCCTATAAATGTGCTATTGGATGAGAGAGAAAGCTTTACTTGCTTTAATGTTTCTCCAAAATTTTCAATTTCCTTGAGTTCTCAGCCTTCTTCCACATTTCTTCTCTTTGAAGTGGCCCCAAAAGCATCCTCTTTCTCGACGAAGAAGTTTGGCAAGGACAAGGCCGTTGATGTCGAGCACGTTGTCGACCCTTCGTCGCCGATGACCACCTACTTCGATGTCTAAGCACCGATCGAGGGTGAGAAAATGCACCAAGTCTATCACACTTGTCACTGGGAAGTAGACGAAGACCTATGCGCTCAAAAATAGAGACACAACAGTACAATCTCACATGAATAAGAAATTATTGTGAACATGAGAAGACAGAACTTACTGCTGATGTGCATGGTCATTGCTGAAAAAATTCATCATGAATATGCGTCGATAGAAAAAATTTCTACTATGTGCATGGATGTAGTTTTCTTTCGATGCTTATCGTGAATATACAAAAAAAAATCTATGTGCGACCGCACATCTCGTGGATGTGGCTATCTTTCTAAAGCACTACATCATAGACATATGCAACAGTCATTACATGCATAAGTCTAGAACACTTGTTTTTGCGCATGAGATAATTTGCGCATAAACAAGTTATTTTTGACTTAGAAATTTCTAAAAAGTAGCAGGGTTGTGCGCATGACTTCGTTTGTGAATGAACGACTATGCAATACCCCTTATGCGCATATGGCTTCTTTCTTTGGAATTTTTTGCTAAAACATAGATTAAAATCATACATTTATAAGAACTTGTACTTCTTTTAACTTTACAATATCACTATCCATTGCCCCGTTGGGTAAAATACTCATCGGGTCTGCTCAAGGAATGATCGGCACAAACTTTATCGACGACATGGTCGATTCTTCCAGGGCACAAATTGACAAGGAACAACTTGCCGGTAGACAAAAAGTGATAGCCAAACAAGATAAGACCTTCATGATGTTGCTGATGAACAGTGGGAAGATCCTTGGCGAAGGCAATCGAATTTACAAGAACCAGGATTTTTGTTTGTGGAAGCATTGACCATGACAGCAAGTGAGGTCATAAAGTTGGGACAACAGTAGTTCTTTAAGTCCAAAGGCATGGTGATGTACGTGCCTAAAATTGAACGTCACTATCCACTATCGGTGTTCATCCACATAACCACCCAGAGAAGAATGGACTAGAATTTGACCCCTAGCATGTTGGGGACTTTGATTGGCAGAATCTGCTACGAGTCAGGTGATAACAAGAGGGGCATATTTAAGTGTGTCAAAGAGTCATCCACCTACGACCTGCGAGGATTAATGTCCGGCTCTATCATAATCGATGTTGGGACTAACCTCCTTGCCTACGCTGCCGAAACTTTTGCCAACCATCTTCTGCAAAAAAGGAAATCATATCCTTCAGGTTTTATGTGTCTGAGTGGCTGGACCCATAACGTCAGACACTGGGCTAATTTGACTTTGTGGATGGTCTCAAGGTATGAGAAAATCTTCAAGGAGATTGGCCTGTATTACGCCATTAGGGCCACTTGCTACAGTTTGGAGATGATCTATCTGTTTGCCATTGATTCAAACTTGAACAAGTTTTGTTTATATAACAAACGAAAGAGTACAAAGAACTCATAGACAAAAATCTAAGTACAAGTATTTTTTGATTCTGGGGAGTGGAACGATGGAGATCGAGCACTACAGTAGCTCCTTTACTCCGTTGACGATATGATTGAAGAAGGAAAATGCTTTCTCTCTCCAGCTTGTGTCTGCCTCTTTGTGTCTACCCCTATCTGTGTGTGTGTGGGTATACCACCCTAATATATATAGCCATCATGTTGTATGACTATGCACGCATATATTCCATAGGTGCATGGATATTGGGAGCTGCCATGTGTACATCCTTAACAGGATGCAGTTCCAACCGTGGGAGCGAGTCCAAACCGAGCTGCCACGTGAACGTTTGTTGCGATTTACTGTTGCTGAAGATTTGGGCAGTTCTCGTCTTTTGTGTGCGTGACTTGGTCAGGTTGACATATGGCCCGCACTTAGTTGTAGAGAATTACTTCAGTCATAATAAAAATATTTTATCTCAAGAAACCTTGCTACATTGGACGCATGGAGTCTGGGATGCATGTGATGCATAGAACGCATGGAGTCTGGAATACATGGGGCCAGAGTCGCATGCGACCCATGAATTCTGGGACACATAGGGCCAGAGAAGCATGAAGCCTTTGCCGTTTTGTACACGTAGTACTGTATACCCATCAGGAGTAAAGTTCATGCTGACGTGAGGTTCTATCGTTTAGCGTGCTCACATCTTTCAAGACGTTCAGAAAGTCTTTTTTGTCAGGATTCTGTGTCAGACACAATCTAGTTCAGGTCTTTATGTGGCCAATATTGGGGCGCATGGATGTTGTTTTTCTAGGCCGTATAGTAATTCTGTAGCCTGATTTCTTCTGAGTCGATCTTGGGGTGCATGGTTGTTGGACACATGGATCCATATTTTTCAGGCTTCTACAAGACCCCTTTCAAAGTTTTTAAACTGATAAGTTTGAAATACTTTGAATAAGAAGCATGGATGGGTAACACTTGGACTGCATGGACAGTAGGCCGCAAGCACTTTTAGGATGTCACCTCTGCAATTAATGAAGGGGATTTGGTAGTTTCGTCGATACCTTCAGTTATTTTTATCAAGATATCCAGCCATTGTATGACAAAAATGTGCTGGCTGGATTCTTGATGATATGGCTATAAAATTGCGTAGTCCTGGGAGGTTCCGGGTCAATTGAAAGGGATAGCTGTAATCTCATCCTCTCTGTTGTGAAGTTAGTTTTTGGTCACTGTCTTGTCTTACTTTCAGTGATGGTCTATAGCATCCATCGTGGGATTTGTGCTTTTACCAGCAAGGTGCTGGCCCATGACGGTCCCAGAGATTTCAACCGGGTTGAGATGCCCTATCATTATTTAATGGGTTCACTGTTAATGTACTACCCATCTCTGATGAGTCCTGGACTCGAGGGGATGATGATAGAAGCTGATGCCTTTATTCTTCGATATGGTAGGATGTCCTAGGTTCATACCGAGTTCCAGCCTATCGGCACACACTAGCCCATATGGCGAGTTATAAACTATTTGTCTTGGTCCCAAAGTTCACAGAAGATAAGGTGAATATGGTTCACTGTGATAGCGACGTGGACCATCAGGTCTTATCTCCAAGGATCTTCCACTAGATACTCTTCATCCGACCTTCACACTTAGTATATCGAAACTGGAATCTTGTCTTCTTGGAGCCTTACCTGTCGAGTAGGTTTTCCCGCTAGTTCGGGTATAGCCAACTCATGTTGAGAAATCAAAGCTCATGCCTTTGTTTCGAGGGTAGCATTCTTAACGGGGCTCGAGCCTAGAATTATTATTTTGCAACCAATACCCAGGTCCAATTCACTCTGCCGAATGTTAGTATTTCTGTACAGATTATTTATATAGCCGCTAACTTTCGCATAGCGATAAATACGCTACCGTCCAATTTTGATAGGGATACCAACTTTATCGTGGGTACTAAGCTGAAGTCCCGAAGAGGCGGGTCTAAGAAAGGTCGGGGGAAAGGTAAGGGGAAGGTTGCACTATTGTCTGCTGACCCCAACTCAACAATGGGGAAAGAGAATACTTTCGACGATCCCATGCCTCCGATGGACTTTCCAATGAAGCGCAGGACTTCTCTAGTACGGAGCCCTCCGCCATCTAAGAAAAGAAGACATGGACCATCTGCGACCGGGAGATTGAGTTATAAGAAAATGGTTGCTACCAAGGCCCTTTCGTAGGCTGTGGAAGAAGAAGAAGAGGAAGAGGAGGAGGTAGAGCCCCTTGCATTGATGATTCGCCAACCGGATCCCATTCTTGATGCCGAGACGGTATCCCTATGTCCTTTTAGCTTTATTGCTATATCCTCTTTTTGTGACACTCTTCATCTTAGTTTATCTAAATTTATGTAGTGACCGGGAGAAAGGGTGAGGATACTTCCTTCCCGGGCCGCTATAACAGGGGTTTCTAACCGAAAGGAGGAGCCGATGTTATCTTCTTGCTAACCATATATTGGCAAGCCTGTCGTCGAGATGGTGGAAGAGTTCAGCGAGGAAGGGGACGCTTTCTTGAATGACCTCTTGGTCAGAGAGGTGGGCACCTTGGGGATGGCCGTGTCCGCACCCACTGTAGACTCTGATACTTCACCCAGGTATTATTTCACCATTTCTCAAGAGATGAGATTTTTCGATTTTATTTCTTTGTCGTTTGGGAGAAGTTACTCACTGATTGCTTTGATTTGACAGGCCCTTCCTCGCCAATAAACATATTTAACATGGCAGCGGAAGAGAGTATGGCGGAGGAGGTTGAACAAGGACTCACCAGGGCAAGACCTGGGTCAGTTCCATCTTCCTCCGTGGTTCGAGAACCGCTTGAAGGACCTTCGATAGGCATAGGACCTGCTTCTGATGCCGGTCTCCCTAGAGTGTTGGATGTTGAGGAAGACATTGGGGGGGGAGAGAGAAGAAGCTTATAAGGGAGGCCGAGCCTCTCTCTCACTATTCTGCGGGTGTAGGACACCCTACGGAGCCTCCTGTTGGGGCTAGTATAAAGGAGGCCTCTACTGTTGCAGATCTACGTGGTACGATGACTACTTTGTCACCTCCTTGGGCTAACGTTGGGCGACATGATGTCAAAGCTTCCTCAGCTGCTAGGGATAATGGTCTTCCTGAGGGATTCATTCTGGGTCTTACTGGCGTAAAGGCCAAGCTTGCTAGTTTGCCTGGCGTCCAAACACTACTTTCAACGGGATAGAGTTTGGTTGCTGCGAAAGTGACTCATCCTCTGGAAAGTATGGTTCCACCACCTGATTTGTCAAGTATTTTCCCATCAGTTTTACAGGCTACCCAAATTGTTATCTTGCTTATAATCCCTTCGATTTGGACTCCATTGACGCCTTCCACAGAAGTTGCTGAGTTAGATATTACTGAGGCGGCTTGCCTTGCTCGGGAAGATGGATTTGCCTATACCATTGCTGAGATCTAGAAGCAGATTGTACAACTCTATGCCAACCTCAAGATCCTGGAGGACGATGTCCATGAGGCTCAACAAGAGCGGGAGGTTATCTTTGAACAATCTAGTATTGTGGCACAGTCATTTGCTGCCCTTGAGGATACTCTAGAGTGATTGTAAGAGAATCACTAGGCTTATGTTTGCCTACGATAATCCCGCTGCGATATCTTAAGAAGCCAAGCGCCGGGTCAAAGCTAAGATTGATGCCAGAGTTGCCTGACTTCTAGGACGAATAGATGAGTTATGTACTGATCAGTAGCATCAATGGTTATTTTTGTTGTTTTTTCTTTCTTTGTTTTACTTGGATTGGGATATCTAGTGGTCCCTTAATGTAGTCTGCTTTTTATTTTCTTTATGCAAAAGAAGTAAAAACTTTTCCTCTTGTTGCAATTATTTGTGTGAACTTTGGGTATCTTACTAGAGGTAATATTGACGTAGTATGGCATCGTAGTTTTTGAGGACATCCCACTAGGGGATCTTTGGTGGACCTATTACCTCTTGCATACTTTGGGTGCCAATAATAGATTCGAGACAAGCCCTATCAGAGGTAATGTGGACGTGATAGATTTTTTGGACTTAGCACCGCTGGGGTACTTAGGATTAAATATCGGTGATAAGTTTAGATTACGATCGATATCAGAGGTATTGTGGACGTGATAATCAATAGTCAAATAATGAAGTTTGCTCAGAGGTAATATGGACATGGCAAACCCTACTGGAGAAATGTTAGGCTACTAGTTCAGAGGTAATATGGACGTGAATTAATGTCCAAAAAAGGAATTGACTTTTGAATGGTCTACCTGATTGTAGGTAGAATTGAGGGTTACTCCACTAGGGAGATTTTGAGGGTCCATTATCTGTTGCGTATTCAGGACTCCTAAATACAGATAATGGCTTTTACAGTATTTATATAAAAAAGTACATTTGCTGGGGATGAACAACGGGGAATATAAACACTGTATACCTTAGTTGTCCTGTTGGGGATAAAGGGACTACAAGTCTAGTTCAAACATAGTATTTTTTGAGGAACTTGTCGTTGATAGACATCATGAGCAAGTCTCCATTGGGTTTCACTAGCCGGTATACATGGTTGGAGAATACATACTCCATAGTGAATGGGTCCTCCCATTTGGGTTAGAATTTGTCAGCCATCTTGTGGGTCATAACCATCGATCTTCTTACTGTTAAGACGAGGTCACCTACCTGAAATGTCCTTTCCTTGATCCATTTTTTGAAGGCTCCGAAGAGACATGCTTGGTACTGCTCAATGCGCTGTTGAGCTAGGAGATGCTTCTCATCGAGTATGTCCAATTCTTGTAGTCGTCGGCGGTAATTGTCGTCAGCGGTTAACTAGTTAGAGAGGGCCACTTGGAGTAATAGAATTTGGATCTTAAGAGGGAGGACTGCCTCGCTCCCGTAGACTAAGGAGAATGACATACTGCCGGTTGGTGTTCGGACCATTGTGCGATAGGCTTAAAGACATTTATCGAGCTTCTTATTTCAGTCTCATTTATTGGACGACACAAACTTTTTAGGGAGCTTGATAATTGTCTTATTGAATTTTTCTGCTAGACCATTTGCTACTGGGTTGTAGGCAGTTGAGGCTATATTCTAAATTCAATTCTTATCAAAAAATTGGTAGAAATCATGACTTGCAAACTATGGACCATTATCGTGGATGATCCTACATGGCAAGCTGAAGCGGTATATAACATGATGCTTGACGAAGTTGATCATATTTGATATCTTTACTTCAACAAGCGGCATGGCCTCTGCCCATTTGGAGAAGAAGTCAGTGATAGCCAAGATGAACTGATGTCCTTGAGATGATGGTGGACTAATTGGTCCAATAATGTCCGTTCCTCATGCTTCAAACGGCCAAGATACTACCATTGGGTGCAGGAATTCTGAGGGCTGGTGGATGAAGTCCGCATAAATTTGGCACATTCGATATTTCCTTGCGTAGTCGACTACATCTGCTACCATTAACGGCCAATAGTAACCCATTCTCCTGAGATGGTCCTGAAGCTTAGGTCCGGGCTGATGGATACCGCAAACACCGTCGTGAGCTTCACGGAGTGCTTGCTTTGCCTCCATATTTGATTAGTATCATAGCAGAAGCTCATCATACGAATAGTGATACAATATCATAGTAGCCGTATCATAATAGAACCAGAGGGACTATCTTCTGATTGAAGTAGCCTCCTTTGTGTCCTCAGGCAGGATCCCATAGACTGCGTAGTCGATGAATATGAGTCTCCAGTCTTGGGTGCTGGTATTTGTCTCCACCGAATAGCTCAGACACGTGCTGAGGTTGTTCTTCGGGCAGACTAGTTCTTGGCTGACCACAATTATCAGTTTATACGTATTGATCGGGATGACCAAAGCAGTTGCGAGGCCAGCGAGGGCATCAGCCTCGATATTCTGTAGTTGGGGTACCATAAACACACACACACCCTATGTATCATGCACAAATTCTTACTCAAAGTACCAATTATCAAACACTTGGTGGGCACTCCCAAATATCATACTATAGCGCATGATACGCTCATGATATGCTCATCAAACCTCAAGATACTCTCCCCAAGATCAGGCAATGCAACTAAAATACTAAATATAGTATATATATATATAACATATATAATAGATATTATATTGCAATATGAAGAATTTGGCATGATATAGTCTAAATTATATAAAAATAACGCGTATCGTGATACATACCCCTTGTATCCAATTATGGATATGCACACACTATTGAATCATGAATCACACTACAAAATTATGGAAGAATTATTTTTAAAAACATCTAATGGCCCAAACTCAAATTTTTTCCAATTTGGCCACAAAAGTTAATGTAACTATCATAATATGCCTCATTAGAACCTAGTTCTTTCTCCTATGGGTGGTCCTTAGCCATGAAAGGGTTTATAAGGGTCTAATACCATATATTAACCATAAAATTGAAGAAAAATAGGAATTGTACCTATTGGGAGTCAAATTCTAATAAAATGGCTCCGGGTAGACACGAAATAGACACAAGCTCCTAGAATATCCTCTCCAAGTGGTCCTCCTTGCAATTCAAGCTCCTAGGCCTCATTGATGATGAATATAAGTAGAAAAAGAGGAGAAATTAAAAAAAAAATGGTGAGGGTTAGTCTCAATTTGGGGAAGAACAAATTAGGGATGAAGGTGTAATGAAATAACAAGTAGAGAGGACAACTCCCCCTCTTTCTAGGGACGGCTAACTACTCCCTCCTCTAGCTCAATGCAAAATATCCAATATGCCCTCAAGGGTTGTCATGAAGGTTTAATTAATTAGTGGAATGATCTACTCTTAAATGGAAGAAATATTCTATCTATATGCTAGCTAACCAATGAGTCAAATCAAGACTAAACTAACTAATTAAACCAATGGGTCATGTCAAGTCTAGTTGGGTCCACTTGGGCTCACTAGCACTAAGTCTAACCAATAGGCTAACTCACTAATCATATAGTCCATTCTAATTAGCTAGCTCAAAACCAATACTTATATTAATAAATATTATTATCACCAATATATTTTCAAATAATTATTGAAATGACAAAAATACTCCTCTTCCAGAATTATGTGGTTACAATCCTACCCCCCTTAGAATTTTTTTTTCTCAAAATTTAAAGATGGCCATACCCCCTCTAGCCATACGCCCTCTAGGTCAAACCCCCACTCCAATCTAAAACCACACAAGCATGCAAATTATAAAAATCAATAATTATTGTCATATGCATGGTTATGGTCTCTTTCTGTCATGATATTGCAGTCTCTATCAAGGATATAATACTAACTACACTAACTATATAGCAAAAAACTACTAATCAACTATAAGGTACTAGGGAATCAATCAAACTAATAGATAAAAAGGATAGGAAGAAAGAACAGAACAAAACCTGCTAACCCATCACCTGCAGCATCAGTCTCCTCGACCGTTATCGCAAAAGTCCTACCCTGCTAGGGTGTCTCCTAACGCTGGTGCGAGGTAATTTGCTGTACCATATGTGGCCTAGCTGGACCATACTTTATGATACTCCTGAAACATCCACGTTGATACTTTACTCCACCATTCTAGGATACTATCTATAGGGTACCTATTCAAATTTTTTGCACTATCTACACAAGTTACTAACTCCTTTACTTATCACTCCCCTCTTCTCAATGTTGTATGAATCTTTGAATACCTAAAATATCCCTGCTGACATGATACCACACCTAGAATCAGCCATTGGTTTGCTACTCTACCTCATAACTCTCTTGTTCCCTGATATTGTTGGTACCAATTACTAACTTTACTATGACACCTACCATAGAAATATTGTTATAAGGATACTACACTATGGGTTGTTTCTAGGATTATATACTGATATATATTGCTCATATACCCTACCAGGAACCACTCACAGACCCACAAACTACACTCTCAATAATCAACACTAATACTCAACTAGACACCAACCTACCTACAAGTTATCAGCTACTACAATATCCAAGGAATCCCAGAAACTAGTAAAGGGAAGCTCTATAAGGAACCGAACTAGAGACATTAAAGATACCTCTATCCTAAGCTAGTATAATGATGGAATAAAACTCAATGATAACAAGGTTGAATGATATAGACGATATATTAAGAACCAATTTAAGATACAAATATGATAATCATAAACGTCTATCTGAAATTATGCTACCCAAAATTCTTGCCACGCCAGTAATCATAGATTTTTGATAAACTATGGAGTCTGTAACTAAGGTACATTCCTCTAGAATCATGGTACCAAATTTTTTTGCCCTATTGTATGTTAACTCCCTCTTTCCAAAATAAGAATAAAAAGTTTTTTCAAATAATAGTTTCAATAGTTTCATTTATTGTTTTTCAAATTCTAGTTCATATATTCCTAACAATAAATATTAAATCAATATTCATAAATAAGTTTCTATTACAGAAAATTTACTGTAACAATAATAAATTTATATTAATTAAATATAGCGATAGAAGTTTGATAAATTTTAAAATTACGATAGGAATCGCCAGTTGGGTTGTCCAAATTTCGGATAACTTGATTTTTGCCAACCCAGCTGGCAAAAATCCGATGTGGCAAAAAAAAACCATATTTTTGCCAAGTTGGCAAAAATTTGGGAATAAAAATTGGGTTCTTGGTTTTTTTTGGTTTTTTTTTTGGTTTTTCGTTTAGGGATTTGTTTGGTTTGATTTTTTTGTTTTATTTGTGTTATTTTTTCTTTGTGGTTTTTTTGTTTTTTATTTTTTTATTTTTGTAGGTTTATTTTATAGGTATGTTAATAGTAAGTCTGTATGTTAATAGTAACTGATATAACAATTTCATCTACCTCTCTTGGCTAATTCTTGATAGTTCGGACGATCAATCTATCTTAGATTGAGTCGGTCCCTCTTTTCTCGTATATTCTCCGGGGCCGCATCATCACCACCTCCTTGACTGTCCTCTACTTGAGATGGCATCGGTGCTGATGGAGTTGTCAAGATATATGAACATGTGGTAACGTCGGGGGCGAATAGGCTATCCTACTAAGAATCTTCCTCAGGGGCCCACTGAGAATCTCCCTCAGGGGCCCACTGAGAAGTGCTCGCATCGGTCGTCGCCTGAGAAGTGCCCCACTCATGCCAATGAGAAGTGCATGCACCAGCCCACTGAGAAGTGCCCGCACTATCCCACTGAGTAGTGCTCGTACCGGCTATCGCCTGAGAAGTGCCACAGTCAGGCCAATGAGTAGTTCCCGCACCAGCCCACTGAGAAGTGCCCGCACCATCCCACTGAGAAGTGCTCGTACCGGCCGTCGCCTGAGAAGGGACATCGTCATCTTGCAGTGGCAGACTATCATCTTGATACCAAACTGAGGTATACTTCCTAAGGGGGCGTGCTTGTCATTGTGCAACAAGACCCTGAGTATAATCTCCTGGAATAAGTAAGGAAGGGTTCGGAGGAGTCAGTCCTCGTTGCATAGCAGCCAAATATTTGCCAACCGCTGTGCGCAACGGGTCACCCACTAGCAAATTTCTCCACACCAGCGTAGGGAGATACCCCAGCAGGGCAGGACTTTTGCGATGACGGTTAAGGAGACCGATGCTACAGGTGATGGGTTCGCAGGTTTTGTTCAGTTCTTTCTTCTTGTCCTTTTCATCTATTGGTATGATTGATTCTCTATTACCTTATAGTTGCTTAGTAGTTTTGTGCTATATAATTAGTATAGTTAGTACTATACCCTTGATATAGACTGCAATATCATGACAGACAGAGACCATAACCATGCATATGACAATAATTAGTGATTTTTTAATTTGCATGTTTGTAGGATTTTAGATTGGATTGGAAGTTTGACCTAGAGGGGGTACGACAATCTTTAAATTTTGAGGATAAATTTTTTATAAGGGGTTAGGATTGTAACCACCTAATTCCGGAATAAAATCTTCCCAAATTACTTTATCGTTTCAATAATTATTTAAGAATTATATTAGTGATAATAATATTTATTAATATAAGTATTGGTTGTGTGCTAGCTAATTAGAATGGACTATATGATTAGTGAGTTAGCCTATTGGTTAGACTTAGTGCTAGTGAGCCCAAGTGGACCCAACTAGACTTGATATGACCAATTGGTTCAATTAGTTAGTTTAGTCATGATTTGACTCATTGGTTAGCTAGCATATAGATATAATATTCCTTCCATTTAAGAGTAGATTATTTTCCTAATTAATTAAACCTTCATGAAAAATTTTGAGGGCATATTGGACATTTTGTATTGTGCTAGAGGAGGAAGTAGGTGGCCGGCCCTATAAAGAGGGAGAGTAGCATTATGAATCATTAGTTAGCTAGCATATAGATAGAATATTCCTTCAATTTAAGATTAGAATATTTTCCTACTTAATTAAACCTTCATAAAAACCCTTGAGGGCATATTAGATATTTTGCATTGCTAGAGGAGAGAGTAGGTGGCCGGCCCTATAAAGAGGGATAGTAGCCCTCTTGACTTGTTATTTCATTACACCTTTATCCCTAATTTGTTCCTTCCCAAATTGAGACAAACTCTCACCATTTTCATTAAATTTTCTCCTCATTCCCCACTCATATTCAACATTAAGGAGGCCTAAAATCTTGGATTGTATGGAGCACCACTTTGGGAGAAGATTCTAGGAGCTTGTGTCCATTTCGTGTCCACCCGAAGGGGTTTTATTGAGATTTAACTTCCAATAAGTATAATCCTTATTTACCTTTAATTTTATAGTTAAATTATGGTATTAGACCCTTATGAACCCTTCTATGGCTAAAAACTACCTATAGGAGGAAGAACTAGATCCTAATGAGGCCTATTGTGATAGTTATATTTACTTTTGTGACCAAATTAGGAAAAAAATCTGAGTTTAGGCAATTAAGTGTTCTTAGAAATGATTCTTCCATAATTTTGGAGTATGATTCACTATTTAATAGTATGTGTGTGTGTCCATAATTGGTTACGAGGGGTGCATATTATGATACATTATGATACAGAATCATAGGAGAGTATTTTCATATGATTTAGAATCTAGCATTCTAAATTCTTTATATTGCAATATAAAAGCTATTATTGTCACACCACAGAACCAGATTACTAGAGAGCGGGGCTGACAAGGCCAGCTACGTATACTAAGAGCAATCCAGTACTCTGCATATACGATAAAGTAGTAAGACATGAGGGGTCACAACTAAAAACTATTAGTCAAGCCTAGGTCCAATGAACCCTAGTGTCTCAATCACAAGAACAACAGGAATAATAACAAGATGTAAGATCAGCTGAAATATAATAGTAAAGCGTCCTAAACTATAATATACAGATAATCATGATGCTAGTAAATACAAAATGAATAAACTAGCCAGAATCTCAGTCATACATGATCAACCCTAGGATATGTCAATCACGCTATTCCCCATAGGCTAACTGATCAAACCAAAATATGAGCTAAACATGTGCTCGGTGGCTAATCGCCAACAAAAGTAGAATGTACATCAGAATGAAGAAGTAAGAAAATCCAATCAAGCGGTCTGGTGCTCCTAGTGGCCACCATCCTAAGGAAAGTACAAAATATCCTTCGGTGTTGCTACTTGATCTGGCCATACAAAACCAGTAGGGTCAGACCCCCAAATAGCAAGTACCATAAAGGAAGCCAATCTAGAAACTTAAACCAACAACACAAGCAATACAAATAATAAAAGTAAAGTTTGAATGTAAATAATCTCAGGATAGTAAAAGAAATACTATAAACCTGCAATGAGACATATCTTGAACTGATAATCAATAAGGAAACAAGTGCAGAAAATAAAAGTGTGATCATGTATATCCTAGACTATCCATCATCAATAAATCATGGCAAATTATATAAGTACGACTTGATACTTTAACTAACTAGGTTTGTCACAATCCTAATTACTAACAATTATAATACAAAGCGATGCTAGAGTTCCTTCTGATTGTATGCCCCTGTAGTCCATCCGAGATATCCATACATACAAACCAGCACTGGATACTTCTCAAGATACCCCACAGTATAAATCACTGGATACTCCTTAAGATAACTGTATGAATAACTGGGACTACATGCAATCTAAGAAAATCTCTAGCTATATACTAAGTGAATCTCTAGTTATTAACCCCTAGCAGTATCTTGCATGAATCCGGGTATGGCATTTCGTAGAATCTATCATAGACATGATGCAACAAAATAAGTTCTAATAGTAATATAAACAAGTTTTATGTATATTGCACAAACAGACTCATGTAAGCCACGACAACAACCAAGCCACGTATAACCAAGTGAAGCCAGATAAAGCCAAGTGATGCCATGCCAATCCAGGTAAAGTCAGGTAAAGCCATGTGAAACCATGTGCAGTTGCCCGCTCACGTAGTTTAAAATACTCGTCCTTGAAAAGTGGTTGCTAACGTCTAAGTTACTTATTAATAACTATATATATATATAAAATTTCATATTTTCTAAGTTATATTAAAACTAATATAGGCTAGTAAAACGTACATAGGTCTACGTGGCCTTCTCATCGTTAAGCTTTACGTCCTTCTGATGGGTGGCCAGGAAGACTGTCATCATGTTGGTGTCCTCACCTCTCTGTTCTTGTTAAAAATTATATTATTTGTTATTAAAATTAAATATCTTATCCTACTTGTATTAAAATAATATATATTTAATAGAATACATATCAGATAACAAAAATATTCCGTCATGGAAATCGAGCCACCATACCACTTTTCTGCCTTCGACCTGGCCGCATTTGCCTTCTTCGACCGTTCCTTGTACTTGGGTTCATCGAATCTCGTCTTCATCATAGTCTACTACTCAGGCGTAATCCAATTGTGGATCAGTTCTCTGTCGCGATCACGGACCTTCTGCTCGTTGATTGCATTACGGATCAGTTTGGCGACGACGGTAGAAAACTGCTTCTCGATCTTCTCAGCCCGGTATGGTGGATAGAAATAGATTATCTACAAAAATTAAAATAGAGAGTGTTACGTAATATGCATAAATGATTATTGATATTAAATATAAATATATTTTTATTTTGAAATGGGCAAACTAAAATGTCTTCCTATCTTCATGAGCATCTTAGTAGTTGATTAAAGGCCCACCATAGTTCTGCCTTAGAAAATTCTC
This sequence comes from Iris macrosiphon, assembly GCA_036927795.1. Lineage (NCBI taxonomy): Eukaryota > Viridiplantae > Streptophyta > Magnoliopsida > Asparagales > Iridaceae > Iris > Iris macrosiphon. The sequence goes on along the minus strand of JAYESA010000009.1, from coordinate 105,479,024 downwards.
CAGTGCTCTCTGTATGGTCGAGGGACGATATCTATACAATAATAATTAAATTCATGAATATATAGATATAATTATTTAAAAATGTTAACTATTTAACTTACTTGCTAGGCCCGTCCCACCAAAGCTCTATCCTCGTCTCGCCCGGAGGCGCGCATGGAGGATCGCTCTGATCATGCACAGACGGAGTCTGCTCAACCTCCTCCTTCTGCTCCTCTGTCATCATGGTGCCGTTAGCAGAAGGAGAGCTGGACGGGAGAGTAGTCTCAGGCATAGAATTGATGGTCCCAAGAGTACTGCTATGTACCGTCGACAGAGTCAGAGATGTGACTGGTCGGTACATTGGAGTACTCCGTGACGAGGATCCGGAACCAGTAGCCGGTACCGGAGGAGCACTCCATCTAGAGGATCAATCTCCGTATCATCCTTGTTGTCCTGTCATACCTGATAATAATATACGATGATAAAATAAATATATAGACTTATAATAGTTTATAAAAATAGACAGGCCCGGAGCAACCCTCCATTGAATTTTTTGGGTATAAAATATCACAAAAGTATATGAAATATCACAGTCACACAATAAACACAAAATAAAAGTATCACAGTCACACAATAAGCACAATATAAAAGTATCACAGTCATACAATAAGCACAATAAAAGTATCACAGTCATACCATAAGTCATATCCAATTTCTCAGTCTCTCAAGAAAATTAAATACGATGGGGGAGAATCCAGTCGCTCAGATACATCGCATAAGCAACGTCTAGGTGATCAATCTCTATTATAGGTGCTGGATGACTGAAACTCTCCCTCTGCACTGGTGCCTGCCCAATAGTAGGAGGTACCACTTCCTCCTTATCAGTAGGAGTTGCCACTTTCGCCTTAATAACCGCTTCCAATTTAACAATAGGAGGTTCCACTTCCCCCTTAATAGTCACTTCTTCCCACGTGCTCAGGTCATGGGTGCCATCTGGTAAAATAGATATAAATAAAGAATATAATTGATAATAGATATAAATATATGTATCCATACAGTTAAAATAGATGTTATATTTTACATTAAAAATATAGTACATGGCTAGAATTTTAAATGTATTTTATTTTATTTTCAATCTCCTTCTAAAAATTCATCTTCTTTGTTTTCCTCGTCCTCTTCGTCCGCTTCCTTCTTATCTTCACTTTCATCTTGTCATGACCTGCACTCGAATATTCGAACATGAGTACGTGGGTACGTCCAGCCTACGCCGCAGCATCAGCGGTAGAACGCTGTTTGGGTCAACTCTACTATCTAAATATCTCATACAATATATATAAGGTATCTGTCAATCATCTTAACTCCAAACGGAGGAACAATATGGTATATCATAAATATAAACTAAACTCAATCATAATGTAAACTAAGAAAGATAGAGCACGAATAGAATAACGAGGAAAACGAATCACAATACAACCATAAATATGAAATAATATATACATGCCATAAGTCTCAATAAACGTCTAACAAAATAATCTAAACCTCCTCAGGCTCTGGTACTAAGTCCTCCTGGTCTATAGGAGTATCCTCTAATGGAATGCCCTTCTGTCGTTCGTAGTATGTAGGATACTGATCTATGAGCCAATTATTTAAAAAATATATCCAGTCAGGATTGGAGCAAAGTAGATACCTCTGAAAGAAGTTTTAAATAGATAATCAGGCATATAAAACAGATAATAGAAAAAAATACAATATAACTAAAAATTAGAATGAAATAAACTAGAGTGAACTGGTAATGTACTAGAAAGAAGAACATGCAATTGAATATCTGTAATATAATAGAAATAACTAAAATCTAACTAATGTGCAATGGAATACAAGTTTATTATGTGATCGGTTTAGGTTGAACACGAATACAATATGGTAACTCGATTATAAGTGTGGTATGTATTCGACATGTACACGAATACACTGAGACTTGATCACATAATCAACTCCTACTCCCCCATCCCCAACTAATACCAATAGATCCAATTATGACATGTTACAAACACGAATATGGGCACACAGAACACGAGCAGTGTGTGTATACGAATATAAGCACACTAAATACGAGCAGTGTGTGAAGATGAAGTACACTAAATCAATATCCGATACACACGATGAAATACATATAAAGGAGTATCCGCTGAATATGGTAAAGAATAATATCACCAGACATGATCTCTGTAGTACCAGTCCATGAAACTACTATATCAAAATCAAGTATACAGTTCTAGAATATGAGATATATACACTACTATAAAATAAAAACTAACAGAGAAATGTACTTGCCTGAGGTCCTGAGCAAGGTATGTCTCTCGATACCCAAGTTGGTGTCACATAAACCTATATATGGTATATTGCATCAATACAAGGTTTTGGAATAAAAATAAGTTAAACTAGTTCAATTCTAGGTCATAAAGTTATTTCTAAGTCAAAACAGTCAAACTAGGTCAACTTTAAGTTAAACTAGTCAAACTTGGTCAAACTAGCTATTTCTAGGTTGTATGAGTCCATCTCTAGGATATTGGGTCCATACACTACGTAACTAGGCTATACTAGCTATGTTAGGATACTAGGATACCAAGAAAATACTGTATCATAAGATACGCAAGTTATTAGATATAAAAATACTATAATATATATATATATACAAGACAAAATATATAGTACTCCTAGACAAACTAATGCTAAGTGGATACCTTGGCTTTGAATCAAATACGATATCACACCACCTACACACCTATCTTGATATACAAACTCAATACCTTGAGTATAAACCAATTTCTTGACATTACCTTGGTATCACAAGGTAATTCAATATCTAACATATAACTAACTACCCATACACCTCACTATACACTAATATGCATTTAAACTTATAACAATACTATATTAAACTAACATACCCCTTGATATTTAATATCCATACCCAAGATACCTCAACTCTCATTACCTTGGTGTCACTTAAGGTAAACTTGAAATAATACTAACGAATGCTAACTAGTGCTTATATATATATATATATATATATATATATACTTAACTTACTGCTCAATAGTTCTGCTTCTTGCTGCTGCTGCTCACTGCTTTTCGCTGCTGCTTCTTGCTGCTTAGTACAGCTTATCCGGCCTGCTTCCTGCTGCTTTTTGGCCTATAATTCCCCCCTCTAGCTCACATGCACACATCTAATACACACATACTCTCACTCACACAACTACATATAAATATAAATATAAATATATGTAACCACATATCCATACTAGTGATGCACATACACTCTCATATTCTCCCATGACCACCAACAAATCAAAATAAGATAGAGAATATACACATATTTATATATACATATATATCATATAACAATTATAATTGTAATACTTTAATAGCTATACCCATGATAAATTGAATTAAAATATAAGTAAACAAACACATGGAGTGCACCGCACCCGTATCACACTCAATCTATGATACGCTTGCGATACGGCTCCACCACACTACCAAACATACCCCGAAGGACACGAGCAAGTCTAAAATCATAATTAGAAGCAACACGAAGTGTTAGCTACTCGTCTACGTGCCCGTGTCAAAATATAACATGCTCAAACCCCTTTGTCAAAAGAAAACTCCTAAATCAACCTGTATCGCCAAATTATTGGGATACGACCTATATGTATCCAATTATGGATACGACACTAGCCACACATAATTAAACACATGTCAATTTGGTCTAATTGACATACTGACAAACATAAGATATGTCAATCTCAAAATTTTACCAAAATTGACATAAAATATCACATAACTTTCTCCATAGGCCTCATATGTATTCCAATTCCTATGGGTAGCCTTAGTACATGGGAGGGTTTTTCATGATTAAATTATAGATTTAGAGTCTAAATAGAGAGAAAAAACTGAATTGTATCTATTGGAAATTGGATTCCCAATAAAACCTCCAAATTGAGTGTCAAGAGTCTTCAATTTATAGATCCTTACTCCTCTTTATAGATACTTGCTTCCTCCTTGTAGATTATTGTTCTAATAGCCTCTAATAAAGAATAGAAAAGAAATTAGGAATTTTTTTGGGTAGGGATTGGTGTAGGAATGAAGGAATTTGGAAAAAAATTCTAGATCTAAATTTGGAATAAAAAAATAAAGAGAGAGAGTCTCTCCCCACTCCAATAGGTGGCCGACCTCTACCCCCCTCCTCCAAGCTACTATAAAATATCCACTATACCCCTTGGTGATTGTCATGAAGGAATTAATTAAGGAAGAAAGGTTCTAGTCTAATTGGTTTAACTAATTAATTTATCCTCCTAATGAATGGACTTACTATTGGGCTCAATTCTAACTAAAATTAAATATTGGTCCATGAATCTAATCTAAACTAGTTAGGTCCAATACACAAGTCCAAAATAAAATCTAACATCTAATAATAAATAAATAATATAATAAATAATATTCAACATGCATGATATTTAATATTATATTTCTACAAATTAAAATACCCATACCAAATTATTAAACTTCCCCTAGATGGAAAAAAGAGGGTGACAATCCTACCCATCTTAGAAAAATTTTATCCTCAAAATTAAGGAAGAAACTAACCACCAAAAGTAATCAATACAAGCAAGAAAGAATTATACCTCACGGCTCAAACAGATAAGGATATCGCTCGTGCATCTCGGCCTCTCGCTCCCAAGTACTCTCTCGTAGCGAGTGATGCCTCCACACGACATGCACTAAAAGAATCATCTGGTTCTTCAACACCTTCTCTCTCCGATCCAGAATCTCAACTAGCTGCTCTAGATAGCTAAGAGTAGGGCCCACCTCTATCTTCGAGTGATATAGTATATGGCTAGGATCTGCCACGTACCGCCTCAAATATGATACGTAAAATATGTTGTACACTATCTCCAATGTAGGTGGAAAGTCTAGTCTGTAAGCAACTGTACTGACCCTATCGAGAATACTGAAAGGTCCGATGAATCGCGGACCAAGCTTTCCGCCTCCACCAAAATAAATTGTGCCACTTGTCGAAGAAATCCTCATAAAAACCAGATCTCCAACCTAGCACAAAATACATCCTTAGCACTCTAACAAAACAAATAATCATAAGCAATGCAAAATAAAATCTATACCTCAAACTCCAATAGTCTCCGGTGGCTATCGGCCAAATGCTGCTGTCTGTCCTACGCCACCTGAAGTCTATCCCTGTTGAGCTTTACCTTCTAAGCTGCATCCACGACCATCTCTGGTCCCAATAAGGCTCTTCACCAACATCATCCCATGATAATGGTGTATGGAATCTCCGTCCATACAATGCCTCAAATGATGACATCTCAATACTGGCCTGGTAGCTGTTGTTGTAAAAAAACTCTACAAAGTGAAGATGATCCTCCCAAGAACCTCCAAAATTTAAAATAGTTGCATATCCTCGAGAGTCTGAATAATCCTCTCTGACTATCCGTCTGTCTAGGGTAATATGCGATAATAAACTTGAGCTGAGTGCCCAAGCAAGCCTGCAAACTCCTACATAAGTGGGACGTGAAGCGACTATCCCGATCCGAGACTATGCTAACAAGAACTCCATACAATCTGAATATCTGATGCACATACATCTCCGCATGCTTCTCCGTAGACGTACCCACTTTGAATGTCAGATAGTGGGCCGATTTGGTCAACCTGTCTATGATGACCCAAATCACATCTTTACCTCCTGGAGAACGTAGAAGCCCCAAAACAAAGTCCATCGTCACATGCTCCTATTTCTACTCTGGAATGGGTAAAGCCTGAAGCAATCCACCTGGCCTCTGTCTCTCTAACTTTACCTACTGGCATACCAAGCATCTGGATACGAAGCTAGCCACTTTCTACTTTATACCATACCACCAAACATGATCTCTCATATCTCTATACATCTTGTTGGTACCTGGATGCATAGAGTACTGAGATCGATGCATCTCCTAAAGAATCTTCACCTACAATGCCCCACTCGGCACACACAATCTGGTACCTTACCATAATGATCCATCATCTACAATGCTGAAGTCCTCTGCCAATCCTATCCAGACCTATGCTCTGATGCTCCTCAGAGACTCATCCTCAAACTTGTGCAGCTCTGATTTGGTCCATCAACTCTGACTATACCGGAAGTCCCTATATCTGTGCTGCATCTCCAGGAACTAATACCTCAATGCCCAAACTATCAAGATCGGCCAATAAATGTCTGTCCCTCGTCAAGTACATAGCCACTAGATACCTGCTCAAGGCATCCGTGACTACGTTAGCCTTCCCTGGATGATAATGCAATACAATGTCAAAGCCCTTCATCAACTCCAACCACCATTTTTTGCCTCATATTAAGCTCTTTTTGTGTAAACACATATTTCAAGTTCTTGTGGTTTGTAAAGAACTCTACCCGCTCTCCATATAAGTAGTGCTTTCACAGTTTAAGAGCAAAAATAACTGTTACCAACTCTAAGTCATAGGTAGGGTAATTATTCTCATGCGGGCACCTTCCAGTTCTGCTACAACACACAACCCAAAACCTTACCCAATGCATCACTATATATAGAAAACCCTCCTGCCCCTGATGGCAATATCAATATTGGAGATATAGTCAACTTCTTCTTTAGCTCCTCAAAAGCAGACTGACAATCCTCAGTCCAGATGAACTCTACGTCCTTCCTGGTTAGTCTAGTTATTGGCTTCGTAATCTTGAAAAAATCCTGAACAAACCTTCGATAATAGCCTACCACTCCAAGAAAACTCCTGATCTTCGCTATTAAACTCGGGGTAGATCATGACTCAAATACTGAAATCTTCTTTGGGTCTACTGAGATTTTGCCTCCTGTAATCACATGCTCGAGGAATTCAACCTTATCAAGAAAGAACTCATACTTCGAAAGCCTTCCATATAGCTTCTCTTTTCTGAGGGTCTCCAGAACTATCCTCAGGTGTTTCTCATGCTCCTTCGGGATCTTCAAATATATCAGTATATCATCAATGAATACTACCACAAACTGATCCAAGTACTGATGAAACACCTTATTCATCAGGTTCATGAATACCGTTGGGGCATTAGTTAACCCAAATGATATCACCAAGAACTCAAAATGTCTATACTGAGTCCTGAAAATTGTCTTTAGAATGTCTTCCTTCTTCACTTTCACTTGGTGGTACCCCTACCTCAAGTATATCTTTGAGAATATATTTGCTCCGCTCAACAGATCAAATAAATTGTCAATCTACGACAACGGGTAGTTTTTCTTGATAGTGAGGTTGTTGAGTGCCTTGTAGTCGACACACATGTGTACCGATCCATCCTTCTTTGGTATAAATAATATCTGACCATCCCACGGTGATGAACTGAAGCAGATAAAGCCCTTGTCCCGTAACTCATCCACCTGATTCTTCAACTCCACCAGTTTGCTGTTGTTCACTCTATAAACGTGATATGATATTGGCTCTGCGTCTGGCACCAAGTCTATAAAGAACTCCATATCTCTGTTTGGTGGAAACCTTGACAACTCATCCAGAAAGACATCCATATACTCATCAATCAATGGATGTGGCGGCTTCTGCTCTTCTACCAAAGCTCCACATAAGTCTCCTTCCCTCTGCTCTGCTGCTCCTCTGACGAACTCAAACTCTAGCTCTCCTGGTGTCTGGAACAAAACTCTGCCTCTTCGATAATCTATACTAGCATGATGCCTACTCAACCAATCCATCTTGAGTACTATATCGTAGCTCAAAAGTGGCATTACGAGTAGACATACGCTTAACTCTCGGCTTTCCAAAGAAACTCTTCGGTCCTTGTATGACATCACTGACCAGGATAATGCTACCTCCGATCATGATCTCGCAAGTCCTCGCCAATGGGTCAGACTCAACATGATGTTTCAGAGCAAAAGATACAGATACAAAACTATGTGAAGCACTGGAATCAAATAAAGCATGAGCTGGAAAAGAATCAAGATAGACTGAACCTGAGATAACATCACCAAATTGTCATGATACAGCCTACACAAATCTATTTACGGACACGACACTAGACTTACATAATCAAACACATATTAATTTAGTCTAATTAACCTATTGACAAACACATGGTGCACCAATTTTGGATTTCTCCCAAAATTGACACAAAATACATAGTAACTTTCACAATAGGGGTCTCTAGTAGTCAACTCTTCTTCCTCTATGTAGCCCTAGTATATGGGAGGGTTCCTAATAATTAAAATACATATTTAGAGTCTAATTATCAAGGAAAATATAAATTATACCTATTGGAAGATGGATTCCCAATGCAAGTTTCTAATTGGATGCAAGGAGTCCTCAACTTGTGCAATCTCCTTCTCCTTCTAGATCCTTGCCTCCTCATTATTTCTAGAGCTTCTAATGGTGATATATAAAGTAATTGGAAGAGAATTTGGTGGAGGGAAGAGGGAATTTGGGAAGGAAAATTCTAGATCCAACATTTTGGATGAAGAAAAGAGAGTAGAGAGAAACTCCTCTCCTTTAATAGTGATCATCCCCTCCTTATCCTCTAAGAAATATACAATATCTATTTTACCTCCATGGGCATGTCATGAAGAAATATAATTAAGGAGAAAGCTTCTACTCCCAATGGTTTGACTAATCAAATCACTATCTTAATGAATTGGGCTAAAATATTGGGCTCAAGTCTAACTAAAATAAATATTGGTCCAAGAGTCAAGTCTAGTCTAGTTAGGTCCACTAACACAAGTCCAAACTATAATGCAACATCTAACAATAAATAAATAATACAATAAATAAATATTTAACATGCATAATAATTAATTAATTATGAAATAACCAAAATATCCTTCCTAGAAAATATGGTAGTGACAGTAAACAATAAAGTCACAAAGTCATAATACTAGATAATCTATAATATCATATCCAACAAAATAAGTATAACAATACGACATATGTCGATAAAAAATAATATTTGAATGTGTCTAAAGAGCCGGAGACAAATCCAGTACCAATAAAAAATAATAAAATTAAGGTATCTAGTGACAATGACTCGCCCCCTCGATAATCACTCCTGAATGTCAGGGCCCATGGTCGCTGCTCCCTCCTGTGTTCCATAATATGTCGGATATCAGTCCTCTAAGTTCTCGTCCAAAAAATATATCCAATCAGGATTAGAGCAAAGTACAACCCAATAGAAATTCTAATTAATTGACAAAAACTATAAAACAGTAAATAGAGGATGCTATATAAATAAGAAAATAAACTAATACAATAACAAATAGTAAAAAGAACAGACAATATAAGCAATAGGATATAGCCATTACATATATGAAATAAAAGAGAAAGGAACTACAATATCAGATACAAGGCAATCTAATCTACGAAACTGACTATGAAGAAATACAACTATTCTAAGTGTTTGAAATACTAGTTTCAATGTGTGATTGGCTTGAAAACTTGTACGATAGCTAAATGGCCTGGCTAATCATACATGAGGTGTATGATTATCACTAACAATGTTTATACTTTACAATAGGAATATGATCACATCTCTTACTATCATTTTCCCCGTCCAAACTAGTAAAGTCGATCCAACTATGACACGTTATAATACATGATCAATGTCCAATAATAATACCATGTACGATATCCAATGTCATTGTCGTATACGATGTCAATACGATAACCATTATTATATCTCATGACTGAAGATCCAAGCTATATACCAGTGCGTGTACCATAGTATCAGGAATCAGATGTAACATTTCTAAGTAGTTGAAATATAGTAATTATGAAATAATAGAAACTATCAAATAATGTACTCGCATATGGTCCTGAGCAAATGATACAAATCGGTGTCCGGACTGGTGTCACACAGACCTATATATAAAATATTATGTCATTTAGGTGTAATAAAATAATAACAAGCTTAAAAGAGCTAAAATATGATTTTCTATGTCAAGACTAGATCACACTAGTCAAACTAGATCGAACTAGCTTCTAAATTGGTTAACAAGGCTAAACTAGTTCATATTAGGTGATAATAGGTCATACCTAGGTTTCTAGGTCCGTGCTAGTTAATACTAGTCAAATTAGGTCAATATCTTACTATTCTAGGTCTTCTAAGTCATGATAAAGAATACTAGACAATATTAGTCTTATGCTAGCTAATATTGGTCATACTAAGTTACAAACACTAGTGTATACCATAACACCCCTATACTTAATTATCTAGGTGTTACCTTAACTCCCAACCTATAACTTAGTTTAACTCAAGATGAATACTAATATCTTAATTATCTTAGCCATTACCTAGACTTCATAAAATAATAGACTAACATACCTTAACATAAACTATGACCCAATACCCTAACTAAGGCTAGAATAATATCCTTAACCTTAACTAAACTCTAATACCTCACCGTTACACCTCAACTGCTGATACACACCCTTTATCACTTGGTATCAGTCACTCAAATTAGCCTTCCACCTAGACTTTAATACCTCACTCACAAGGATATCCACTAGAACATGGTATTACACAACTAACCACACTTCATTCCCTCACTATAATACTAACTTACTTTACTCTAAATCCTATTGATACCCTAGCCTTCAACTGAACACACATTCCCTTACTGATCTGAATAGGCCTCTCCCATGCACCAATAATCACACATAGGCACTCTGAACACCCTCACCTCTATTATACCTCACTAAGCCTAGTTGTGCACCCTCACTAAACACTTAATCCCTAATACCTTAATATCTAATAACCCCATACCTTGACCTCAAGTTACATCCAACTTCACATGACATGCTCCCATATTTGCAGTAACATGTACCTGAGCATCCATGATACAGGCAAGCCTCACCTATCTACCACCCACTGATACTTTAATGACTAACTTATACACCCCATTATATATACTTGTTTCAAATAAATCAATGTATCTACACCTCACTCATTCACACTTAGTTACACATACCCTTGATATTACTAGCTACTCCTAAACATAAACACTCACACCCCCCATACCTGTGCACTGTTATAATGGTTCTGTGCACAAATATGAACACATAATCCTACAGACCCCACTGCTCCTCCCCCTTGCTGCCTAGGTACCCGACTTTTGCTGCCAGTGTTCAGTTCTCACTTGATTGAAGTGAGTTGCACAAAGGGACTGATACCTAGTGTATCAGTCTCTCCCCTCAAAAGCTCCTGCAGACTTAACGAGTTTGTTTGAATATTACACATCACCAAAACACAGGTGCTCTCATTAATGAAAAAGTAAACAATTATTAGCCACATTATTAGTTTCTAGTGCTGGTAAACTCTTCTAATAGTTATACTCCATACTTCTATCACTAAAAGTACTTTTCTATTTTTACCAAAATAGTTCAGAGAACATGGAATAGATGAGGGAGGAAAAGAACCTTGATATTCTTTACCACAAGCATAATTAGGTAATCTCCCTAATCTAAACTACTTGGAGCTTTTTTTAATGGGTGGTTATTTGTCCATCATTCTACCTTAATTATTCCCTTGTGCAGTCCTGAAAACCCCCTATTGCAGACTTGTTGCAAAATTTCATTCAATTGTACTCTGAAATATATAACACATCCTAAAAACTATCCCTCTTATAACCTGAATATGCCCCACACTCATCTACTACTGTACAAAATACAAGTAAGTACTGCACAACTATTTCTAATTATAATCCCCTTGATACTCACCATAAAGAACATGATTCACACACTCTCTAGCTTATATACTAATACACATAACATAATATAAATCTCTGAACATCCTATGATACCTCCAAGATCTACATTATAGTGCATTGTCTGCACTTAATTCCCTACCACAGACACTCCCACAGTGCATAGCAACTCCAACATATATTAGTGCACTGTAAGAAGCATCACACTCTTATACATACCATCACTAGCACCCGCACACAGAAATTTCACACACACCTTCGTGTGAAAACTACTTCTTCTCTCAACCCGACACACTAATACTACACAACACATCAAGTATTATCTAATATATACACAATTGTCAATACACTATATATATAATTATCTATATGATACTATAGGAAGACACATTCTCACCATACTAATGTCATATCATTATACATCTATAGTGCACAAGTAGGGCACACATTGTCAAATAAGGTGCCAAAACCCTCAATACTTAAACAATATTATTTCTACCGATCAAATACAACTCTATATGACTAAATCAATAAGTTACAATATAATTTATAGAAAAATATACTAGTATGTACAAAACCCCAAAAATAATCCCCGTATCATAATATATTATGAAACTCCCTACTCGCATCCAATTGTGGACATGTATACCCTCTCAAATCATACCTCAAACTATAAAATCACCTATGAGACATTCCTACAAACACCTAGTGGTCCAAATTTGGATTTCTCCCAATTTGGCCAGTAAAGTCAATGTAACTTTCAAAAGAAAGCCTATTAGGACATAATTTTTTCTCCTATATGCAGTCCTTAGCCATGGGAGGGTTCCTATAAGTCTAATACATCAATTAGAAAAGAAATTAATAGAAAAATAGAAGTTTGTCTATTGGGAGATCGATTCCTAATGTATCACCACCAAATAGACACAAATGAAGGTTGGATACAATCCTTCAACCAATGCTTCCCTCCTCAAGTGCTCATCTAGCAATGCCAAGCTCCTTAGCCTCCTTGGAATAAAAATTAGAGGGATGAGATTTTGTAATGGGTGGATTAGGATTTGATTTCAAATTTGGAAATAAATTAATTAGAAAAGCAAATAGAGTCTATTCATGAATAAAGATACTTATATAGCCTCCTAATAGGGTTAGGGTTAGGTGGAGAAAAATTTGAATTGACTCACAGGCCCCTCTCATTCTCTCATGAATAGGATCAACTAATCCTATATAAGAAATATTCTATTCTTGAGTCTAAATAGATTTAATAGACTTAATCTAGTCATGATTAATTAATGATTCAAGTCAAATAGTCTAAACTCAATAACTAACTCATTCTCCTAATCTAATGAGTCAAACCATGACTAAATATTTAATTGAATCAATGGGTCATGTCAAGTCTAGTTAGGTCCACTAGTGTCAAGTCTAATTAAATAGTCTAATCCACTAACCAATAATAATACTATTTATAATATATATATCATACACATTATATATCAAATAAAATATACACACATTATAATAATACAAAATGATAAAAATACCTCTATTCTAGAAATATGGTAGTTACTCTTATGGATCTCCTTGTGCTCTTTAATTCTCTAGGACTTCATAATGGTAAGAATTAGTGGAATCGAAAGTGGATTGAGTAAAATTGGCAGGAAATTGGGTTTGCTTGGGAAGGAAGAAGCTTTAGAGAAAATGAGGCTAATGAGTAAAATAAAATGAATGGATGAGCCCTAAATTTAACTTATCTCTTATAGTAAGGTTTGGTCATGCCAAAATATTAAGTTGGTCCCTCTCCATTTGTCATAAATAGAGTCTAATTAACTAAAAGAAGAAATCTCAACAACTAAGAGGAATATTCTTTTTATGACAACTAAACTTAATTAATTCTAATTATAATATCATGACTAATAAAAATTAGCACTAACTAACACTTACAAATTCTAATTTGTCTAGCCACTAACTAACACTAATATAATTCTAGGCAATAACTAATATAAAATAATATATAATAAAATTAAACAATATATAAAATTACCAAAATACTTCTATGGTAGAAACTGGTAGTTACGATCCAATCCCCTTAAGAAATTTTGTTCTCGAAATTTAAGGATATAAATAGACACTAATTAAAAGGATAACTCATGGTCCAGAAGATAATTTTGTCTCTTTTCTTAACTCACGATCCTACCCCATTAGAAAATTTCCTTAAAATTTTGTCCTAGCTGTACCTCTCTCACTTCCTTGAACACCTGCACTCCTACTTCCTATGAGTATAATATTACATGATCAGCTCTAGCTATAGTCTAGAATATACTTTACATGTAGGCCCGTAGGCAAGATAAAAAGTTCTAAAATATGAGATAAATACGTGCTCGATGGCTAAATACCTCAAAAGTATAAGTACAAGATCAGGTGGGTGATGAATAAGAAACCCACTCATGTCCTCGGGTGCTCCTGGTATTCACCATGTTGAGGCAGGAAGTATGAGAGATCATGTGGTTTTGCTCTAAAATTTGGCCATACAAAACTAGTGGAGTCATATCATAAAGCAACAAAAACCACATGGAAGCCAACTTAGGAACTAAAACCAGCATGCAGACAAATTAATAAAAAATAACACAAGGAACAGTTAAATAAGTGCAGTAGGTAAAATAATAGTTAAACAATTATGGAGTATTTAAACAAGCATATCTAAAATCAAAACTCAGTTTATAGTTTCTGGATCAGTTGTTAAATAAATCAGGACAGGACTAGACTATAATAGGATAAACAATAAAAAAGTTAAACCATAAGGGAAAAAATCATAAGAAGTTAAGCTACTACAAGTATCATAGGCACATTAGAAAATCTGGCCGCATGTAGCACACTGGAAACATGAAAGATGTAAAGTCCACTCCTCGGGACAAGATGAGTAATAGGCAATAAATATATGTCAGGGAAGTAACTGATGTGACTGGCCGTATCAGAGAAGTGAATGATGTAACTGGCCAAGAAAGGGAGTCAGAAGGAAAAGACAAAATCAAGGAAAGTCATGCCAAGGCGGTGCTGATTATGCGTTAAAAAAGGGACGCATAGATCCGAGCCGAATGGAAGACTCAGCCGCATGCTCCTCTTGGCTGCATACATACTTGGCCGCATAAAAATATTTGAACTTAGAGAACATTCATTCATTCATTCAATTTCCATGCATTTGGCCAAGGAGCACATATACAGATTCAGTTATGCATCTAACAAGATGGCCGCATGCTGACTTGGAGCGAGAACTCCAAGATATATGCCAAGCGGGCCGCATGGAACTCCTTCATCCCAGAACAACAAGTTTCAGCCATGGAAAAGCTCCAAGTCTGAAAACTTATTTTCTCCATGAAATTCTTATTTCAAGTCTGAATCCAACAAAGTAAAGTTTAAAATTACATGAAATTAAGTATTCATTAACATAAAACTACTAGTTTTTAAAAATATTAAGTTTTAAGTGATCAAAACTAAGTAAACTCATGGAAGCTCCAAACTCGAAACTTAGATATACTCCAACCAAGGTGTCATACCCTAGTCCCCAAATACGTAGGACTAAGAATACATAGCATGCCATCCATATGTATATAATACTCCAATATGTTAGAAAAATCATAACACACACGTATGCTATATATGAATAAAGAATTCATAAGTTGTATATATATTGTTAACACAAGTCACATGCATCTATATCTCATCCACATGCATAAGTAGTGGAATATTAAAATAAATAACTAAATATTCAAGAACGAAGTATCAAGAAAATAATAGTCGGGTGGAGATAAATCCACTACCAATCGACTATATCAACTAAAATGATAAAATAGGACAGAACTCCAATATAAAATAAGTATCTAATAAAAAAAAATAACATCAATAATACCCATCAGCTATAAAGTAATCATGAATACTCCGAGAGTAAGACCTCCTCGACAGAGAACGCTGCATCAGGTCCCGGTCTGTACTCCTGCAGATAATTCTGCTTGTCTATACCTGAAAAGGGACAAGTCCTCAGAGGAATGTAACAAGATACATATAAGCATGCCAATAATATAATAAAAGTAAACATCCAACATGGTCATCTAAATAGTCTATATGATATTAAAATTAAGAATAACTTTCCCGCGTATGGACTATCTGGCTGAAATAATGGGATGAGTATAGATCTCTCGGAGATCCAGGGACCACGTGCATAATGTCACGAACATCAGAGGCCGCCTGCTAATAATATAAGGGTCATCTCAACATGCATATCCGGTAGAGCGTACGGGTTACAAAAAGAAAAAGTATAAATAAGTCACATACGCTTACTCATAGTTCACTCCACCCCATGCTCAATACATATTGTATCCACAATACTTTTCAGCTACTACGCCGAGACAGAGTGCAAGTATCGGCATCATAACTTTGGTTCATAGCCTATCGTTAGTACAATAGCCCGACCCTACAACCAAACAAGAACAAGGATTGGACCACCATACCACAATTTTCTATGTTCATGGATTACTAATAACTGCTAAGTCTTCTAAGATGCATCACTATTAGCAGTGATACCCTAACCGTCGTACGACATATACGTACAGGTGGCCAGCAGAATACTGAATTCGGTATCCTACATGAGACTTACAGCCCATGTAAGAAATGTGTCACTGCCAATGAAACATAATAATGCCTCAACTCATGGGGTGGTCTCGTAAAACTAGGTCAACATGCATAATATATAATAAGAAATAAAAAATGACACAACCTTCTTTGCACCCAAGTTATTCTTGGACGCATAATTTTATATAGCAAAATAAATAGAAATAAACAATAAAAATTAAATATACAACAAAGAAATATAACTAAACAATATTATGGCAAGATATACTTGCCTAGCAAGCAAGCTGTGTAATGTAGATGTCCAGATGATGATCCCAAGGAACCAAAAAGTAGGGTCTCTGAATGAACGTCTCAGGATGCTAAAATAAAATTACCAACGTCCAAAATTAGTAACATAGTCAAAAAACTCTACCATTTCGTCCAATTTTGATACAGGAAAAAATAATATTTTTGGGTCAAAGCGGGGTCCACTTGTGGCCCACTTTGTACCAAAATACGTGTTAGGGGTAAAGGTCTCTAAATAGGATAAATTATAGGTAAAACAAATCATAAACATCGATACGAACTCAATAGTATGTCCAATTTTGGATTTCGGTGAGCCAATCACAAAATTGCTGGTCAAGTCAACCCGTGGGGCCCACGAATAGGCGGTTCAATCAACTATCTCAGAATCGCATAAAACTTGGGTCACAAGACCAGCGTAATACCATGGATCCGTTGGTACAAGTTTTATTGCGTTCCGAGGAGCATACATCAACTAATGGGGAAATTTAGAAAATATGATACGGGAAAACTTTTACGGATACATGTTGATTCCAACGTGCACACACGTCCAAATAAATTTCTGTAAAATTTTCTACGTCAGAAAATATCATACATGCCTTTTGGTGCAACTGGTATGTGACATGGTGGTCCAGTTTATCAGGATGCACTCCATATCGCAAGATTTTATGTTTTTTATAAAATAGTTTTCGTAGTTTTTTCCAGATTTTAAACACAATTTTTAATACAGGAATAATAATAAAAAATATACAACTAATACTTCGTTGCGATCATGGTTATATTGACTTTGTGCCATAAAAATAAAATTAAGTTTTGGTCAATTTATTTGGGAGAGAATCGCCTTCAAAAATAGGTATTTGGAACAGTTTTGGGTGTTCTGTTTGTATATAAAAATAGATTTTTTCGAAAAGTTTCGTTTGATTTTAAAACATGAATATAATTGTTTGAATAAAACTACTTGAAGACATTAGAGGATGTTCTTTTTGTGGTGAAATCTAAACATATGGATCAAAATTGGTCGCGTATGTAGGAAAAAATTCAGCAGAAAAGATGGGTACCTGGGGTTGGGTTCTTGACGTAGTTTATGTGTGTGCGTCTGACAACAGCGGCGACGACAACGACGATAGCGACGATGGGTTGGTCAAGGATGGCGCAGGGTCGGTTGGATTAGGGTGTCGGGATGTGCTCGTTGATTAGAGTTAGGGTTTCGTTTCTGTAAGTATATATATATATATATATATATATATATATATATATATATATATATATATATATATATATATAGTCGAGATAAGGTGAACCATGGGCCGGGTTTCCGTTGCACCACGAGGGGGTGGAGGGGTGTTCCGTGCGGGTTCGTGCAAGGGTTCTAGGTAGGTCTAGTAATTGGATTTATATGGTTAGTTAAGGTTTAGTCTGGATTTTCTTTTCTCATCTATTCTTTTTTCTTTTCTTAACTTTTATTTCTTTATTATAATAATAATAATATTAATAATTATAATAATTATTATTATTAAATACTAGTCTTATATATTTTAATTACTACTATTATTATTAGTATTATGAATTTTTGGTACATCGCCCGTATACGTACTATTACTCCTATTATTATATTTATGTAAAATCTAAAAATAATTAGGGGAGATTATATTCTACCCAACTTACAAGAATTTTATCATCGAAATTAAAGTTAACGCACGATGAAGAAAAAAGAAGACAATGCAGTAGAAAAGAACAAAGTAAGGCATACCTTGATCTTCGAATAGATACGAAAAGCGGTTGCGCATGTCATCCTTGCGCTCCCAACTAGATTCTCTTTGCGAGTGATGTCTCTATGCCATATGAACCAAAGGAATGGACTGATTTCACAATACCTTCTCTCTCAATGAAGAATCTCTACGGGTTGCTCTTGGTATGACAAGCTCGGCCCAATGGTAATCTCGGAGTGATCGAGAACATGAATCTATCTGCTACATATCACCTTAGTTGTGACACATGGAATACATTATGCACTCCCTCAAACGAAGGTGGTAGTGCCAGTCGATACGCAACTTCTCTAACTCGCTCTATTACGTCAAATGGTTCAATGTACCTTAGACTCAATTTACTGTGACCCCCAAAGAGAATAGTGCCTCTAGTTGGAGATATCATCAAGAAGACATGATCTCCTTCCTTGAACTCCAAAGGACAGCGATGAAGATCTGCACACTACTTCTGCCTGTCTTGCGCGGCTCGCAAGTACCTCTGTATCCTATATACCTTCTCCACTGTGCTGACAACCAACTATGGCCGCAAGATCTGACGTTCTCCCATGTTGCTCTAACACATGGGTGACCTACACTTTCTTTAATACAAAGCTTCAAATGGAGCTATCTGTATGCTTACTTGATAGCTATTATTGTAGAAATATTTTACAAGATGTAGATGGTCCTACCATGATCCTCCAAAATCTAACATGTATGCCCGTAACATATCCTCTAGCATCTGAATAGTACGTTTCGACTACCTATTTGTTTGTGGATGATAGGATGTACTGAACTTCAGACAAGTCCCAAGACTCTCCTGCATGCTCCTCTAAAAGTGAGATAAAAAACACGAGTTCCTGTCTGACATAATACTAACCGAAATATCGTGCAATCACACGATCTGTCTCATGTATAAGTCAGCAAAAGCTTTTGTAGGCTGGCTAACTTTGAAAGGCAAGAAATAAGCGGACTTAGTGAGTCGATCTACGATCACCCAAATAGCATCTCGCCAATTGGACTCTTTAAAAATCCTGTAATGAAGTCCATAGTGATGCGCTCCCACTTTTACTCAGGAATCAGAAGTGGTTATAGTAGCCCTGTTGTCCTCTAATGTTCAGCCTTGACCTGCTGATACACTAAATATCTTGTCATAAAGCGAGCTATCTCTCTCTTCATCACATGCCACCAAAAGTGCTATCGCAAGTTGTGGTACATCTTGGTGCCTCCAGCATGAATAAAATATATCGAACTATGAGCCGCTTCCATCAGCTCCTGTCGAAGCTCTCCATTGGAAATATAGAGACGATTACCACATCTCAATGTCCCGTCAGCATGAATATGCAACCCTGTCTATTCTTCATCCTCTCTACTAGCGATAATTGTACTTGTAAGTTGGCTAGTGTCCCATCTAATCTGGGAATACAACTTCTATGTCGAGCTCTTACAAGTCCTTCAGTAACTCCCTCTACATCATAGAGAATAGCGTCGTAGGTTTTTGGCTTAACGCATCTGCTACCATGTTAGCCTTGTCCGGGTGATAATGTAGCTCTATTTCGAGGTCCTTCATCAACTCAAGCTACCATCTTTGTCTCATATTCATCTTCTTCTGCGTGAAGACATACTTAAGGCTTTTGTGGTCAGTATAGATCTCCACTTATTCCCCATATAAGTAAAATCTCTATATCTTCAGGGCAAAAATAACGGCTGCAAGCTCCAAGTCATGAGTTGGATAATTCTTCTCATGTACCCTCAACTGTCTAGATGCATACGCAATCACCTTGCCATGTTGAATCAATATGTATCCCAATCCTTTTCAGGATGCGTTATTGTAGATCACATAGCCTCATGATCCTGATGGAATGGTCAACACTGACATTATGGTCAATCGCTTCTTTATCTCCTCAAAAGTGGCTTGACACTCATTCGTCCATATGAACCCTTGGTCCTTGCATGTCAAATAAGTCATAGGATCTGCTATCCTTGTAAACCCCCTCAAATATTTTAATAGATAGTCTGGTATGGGATAGAAAATTTTGGTTTAGCAGCAAATTTTGAGGTTTAGAGTAAGGTTGCTTATATCTGATTATTTTGATTAAACCCTTGGCGCGCTCTACCATGGTTGAATTATTTGGATCCCAACATCGGCCCATAAATTCCAACAGATTGTTGTACTTATGACTTGACCCACCAATTTAGGCGATGGACTTTTCTGTCACTCAAAATCAAATCCGTTGTGCCCTAAATTAATTGCACAACTTTTCGTATCCAAATCCCATACTTAAATCCCGTGTCGGACACCTGTGTCGTTGCCATCAATTTTGAGATACCAACTTAACTCGTTGAGCCAGACCAATTAAAGGATCGAAGACTGACACCAAGCCTACACCATTTTTGACGTTTGTGTCACTCCCAAATTGAGATCCCAAGTGCCCCCTTTTAATTTAAAAGTGCGGGACATATTTATTCTAATTAAATCGGGAATACCAACTTTGACTAATCCTATTTTAATTCCTATTTAATTCCAATGCCTATTTATTTAAGCTCATGCAAAACACACAACACCCCCTCTCCCTACAAAACACCAAATACTAATTTCCCCATAATTTTCCTATCATTTTATGTGTTTGTGTAATTACCCAAACTTAAGGGGCTAAATTACAAATATTATAACATGTGGCACACCCTCATTGGTCAAGGCCAATGGAGAGGCCAACCCTCTTCTTTGATCGTGGTTAACATCCCTCCTCCCCTTCTTTTTTATGAAGAAACTAATTTCATTCAAGTGAAATCTCAACCCCACATTTGAAATTGGTAAATCTCTACCCTCCAATCATCACACTCTAACCTATAAAATGTCTCCATCACATCCCTCTTCCCCATGCCGGCCCTAATCCCCAAAAACCTAGGAAACCTCATCCCCCTCTCTCCCCCCCCTCCTCTAAATTGAAAACCAAGCTTATTTTCTTCTTCTTCCTCCTTTCTTCTTCTCCTTCTTCCCTCCCTCATGTCCTTCCTTGGAGTGCCGATTTTTTGGCCAACGGCTTCCAGCTCCGGCCAACCGAGCCTACAGCTACCACGCTACTGCACCCACTTCTCACCAACTGTGGTCACCCATTCCCCCCCCTCGCTGCCATGAACCATCACCACCCCGTTCGCCATCTTGACTCACCGACACTAGGAAGTACTCCGCCGACTGCAGAGTAGCTCCGGCAGAGCTCTACTATTGCTCAGAGAAGGAGCTGATATGTCGACGAGCTCTACCAGTGGCTGCTCCGGCCGAGCACATCACTACCACCACACATTGATGACTCCGTTCTTCCATCAACGCCACCACCGCTACCACCGGCTGCCACTTCCACCGGCCAGCTTTCTCCCCATCTGCCGATGCATCCGACTACCAACCGACTACTGCCGAACCGAGCCCGCACCGCTGCCACTGCCTGGCCGGATCGCCCTCTGGCTAGCGAACTCTGCACTGGCGAGCTGTCCCTCCACGAGCCTGCAGCATTCACCCCGGCTGCTACTGCCACTGTTCCGACCATTCCTCTTTCTCCCATCGCCTCACCGCTCCGCCCACAAGCTCACCAATCCACCCCGTACCACTATCACCCTCCGCCATTGTCACCACCAGCAGGATCACCTGCTCCGGCCAACCCCCTGTCTACATCCCCCACGCATCCACCATTCACCCCGACCAGCAATACCCCCTTCGGCCGCTGTGGCTGTACTCTAGCCACCGGTTGTTCCCACCACCACCTCAACCTCCTCTCCACCTGAGCACACCCACCTTGCCATCACCGAGCTTTTCCCTTCTCCAGCCATACTCCATCCGTTCCACCACCACCAGCACCCTCTCGACCACCCTCAGCTCGACCACCTCCTTACTCCGGCCATCACCCCCTCCGGTCAGCGAACCTCGTCGAGGTATATGACTCCCTCCCCCTCTCTATGTTTATATAAAATGTGTTATTAGTTAGGATTTATATTTGTGTAGTGTAGTGTAACTTTGAGCATATATATATGTATATTTGATTAGGGTTTTAATTTTGAGTTTAGGATTTATTTTCATAAGTTTTAAATTAAATTTATGATATATAAGGAGTTAGGGTTTGAGAAAATAAATGGGAGTTTAGGGTTTATTCTTCATGAAATTAATGGATATGCATGGAGTTGGGGTATGATATTATAGAATATATACTTTGAGTCTTGGAAATTATTGGTACATTGAAATTTAAGGTTTGAGAATGGAACGGGTTTAGTTAAGGGTACCAATATGCATTGAGATTTTGTGGTTAAGTGTTATGTGAAATCTTAGGATTTATTATATTTTAGTATATACACTTTGATGGATGTAGAGGAGCAGGTTTAAGTATTGTGAAATAATGATGCAATATTAAAATATTGATTAGTATCGAAGAGTATGTTTATGTTTAGGAGATATGTTTGATATCATAAGTTGTTTATTGGCTGAGGACTGATAAATAATAAGGAAATGGTAGAGGAGTAGCTATGTATAAGTGAGAGGAGGTTCAGATGATAAAATAATATTTTTGAGGGTTAATAAATAATAATTTAATTATTTGAGGATGATATATGTAAACGTGCATGATAATGTCTGTGAATACCAGGAGGAATCTGAGGATTTATCATGGCTCAAACCAATGATAAATACCATAATGAACAGTAATATTTGAGGATTGGGTTTGATGACATTATACCGGTGATTTAACATATTAGATGTAACGCACCTCTAGTCAACCCTGGTCAACCCTCTAGCTTAGTGTCTAAGTGACTTGTAACTAAGATTGTAGCATATACTAGACGTGTGTCGCATCTTATTTTAGCCGCATGATAGTTTATTGCTTTAGTTTGTACCTCTTCTCTAGGTACTACGGGACCTGAGAAATTGGACGTAGTACCGGATCCCCGTCATCAGCAACCGGACGCAGGCAAGTATACCTTGCCACCCTATATTTCAGTTACAGATATTTATTATTTCATTATGTACACTGTGCGCGTGGTTGATTTAGATCGTTGCTTCGTATCCGGATCATAACCGGGTACAGACGTTCGTCGTAACATCTTGTAACGAATATTAGATATTTATAATACCTCTATGTACGTACCTGAGCATATCGTTATCCCAGGACACATTCATACACTGTTATCGTGCCATATTTCCTATATCCTGATACTGACATTATGACCGGGGACTGGGATGACCTTCGGGTCGCGTTTATTGAGTTTTTTCTGTGTGACAAGATTGTTAGGTAGAGGTTCAGGTTTAACGCACAATCGTTGACCGCTTGGGATGGGGAAGACAGTTACTAGACGTTTGGGCTCCTCTGCACGCGCTTATATATGTATATGTAGTGATCATGTATTCTAGAGTAGTTGTATCACCCGTGTGACTCTGTGCTCGGAGCTACGGTATGTCTCGTGTGTCTCTGTGTTCGGAGCTACGGTTTTATTTTGGACAGCCCACGCGTCAAACATTATCTTCAAACTATGTCACACATAGTTGGTTATGCTAGATTACACCGTCGTTGCACTTGTACTTTCTTATACTCGGCATGCTATATTTTTGTACCTTGTTACGTCCCTCTGAGGACCTGGTTCCCTGCCAATTTTGCAGCATAGACGATTATGGGGCACTTGGAGTTGCTGGTGGAGTTGTATGTCTTGTGGGCACTGTTCCAGGTACTCATATTATTTCTACCAGTATTATGGTTACTTTATTCATATTGATTATTTATCTGCTGTTGTAGCCTAGTTTTGTAGACTTATCCCTTCTCGAGTCTAATCAAGTTTGTGTGTTATTGGGCGGCCGACTTTAGCACATATAGCTCTTTTTTGTTTATTTTTGTTCATTGTGGATTGAGACTTAGATGTTTACATTTATGAGATTTTTAGATAGTGCCCTTTATATTACAGCTTATACGTATTCGAGTTGGACCAGAGTCTGGTCGAATGCGTAGCTGGCATATCGCGTATTCTTGGTCCTACATATTTTGGGACTGGACGTGACATATTTTTGTGGTGGCCCATGCAGGTCCGATTTAAATCGTCTTGGTCACCTGACTGTTCCAAGCGAGCCTGCAAATTAGGAATAGATATTATGATTGTTGAATAGGATCTCAATCCATAATCGATTCTAAAAACTCACTTTCTATGTGATTATCGCCCTTGGACCTCCAATTTGTATTCGTTTAATTTCTGTCAATATCGTTATCATTATTTCTCATCCCCTATTATTCGGGAAGGCGAACACTTGTGCCTAATGATTCCCTCTAGAAGAAGATCGTAGTTCAGATGACAGAAGACAAATTTTATATACTATTCTCTAAGAAGATTGCTACCTTATTAGGATAGTTGGATAGTTTTTTTGGATTCTAGAATTAGTGTGGAAGGCTAGCAAGAGAATTGGACCTAGTAGTACCCTACCCGTGCTTGAGATAGCAGTGATCTTGGAAGTACTGAGAGCTGGAAAGATTGTTAGTCATGACCTAGAATAATTTATGGAAATACATAGCCTGATGATGGAAACTAGTGGTTGTATATTATAGCAATACCAGGAACGATGTTATGAGCTAGAGGAGATAAAATTTTAGGATCTCACCTGGAAGATAATGATCTGATTCCAAAAATTATAGTATGTTCTTGGGGGATACCATTAATGTACTATGTGACTTGGAGAGATAAATAACGGAAAGAAAAAAATTTAAGGAATACAATTGTAGGAATAAATTTAAGAAGAAGAGTAATTATACATTAGGCAAGGAAAAAATTTCTTTTGAGGATTGATGTTGAAAATAGAATGGGAGAATTTTTTATGAGGTTTAGTCTAGACTATGACATTATCCTGTATATGGATTGGTTGAGCCAATACCACGCGATGCTAGATTGTCGACGTGGTTGCATTATTTTTTTAGACCACCAGGTTACCCTGAGTTGAGTTTCTTCAGGGAGCCCGGGAGTATGGTGCCCATCTACCTTAGAGGCACACATTTCAGGAGTGAACCAGTGTACCCCCGTATTATATCAGAGTTTGAGGATGTGATTCTAGAGAACCTTCTGGGCCGGCCACCTGACAGAGAGATAGAGTTTGCTATAGAGTTGACTCCAAGAGCTGAGTCAGTTATTTTCTCGTCTTCAGACTAGAACCGATAGAGTTGGTTGAGTTGAAGGTCCATAATAGAGGATCTCTTAGACGAGGGTTTCAGTCGGGCTGGTGGTTCTCCATGGGGAGTACCCATCTTATTGTACCAAAGAAGGACGGGACGGTACGTTGCATAACGATTACAGGGCGTTAAGGGCTATAACGATAAAGAACAAGTACCCTATACCGTGCATCGATGATTTATTGGATTAGCTTAGCGGTGCATATGTATTCTCGAAGATCGATCTCAGATTAGGCTATTATTAGATCAAGGTACAGAGAGAGAACATTCTGAAGATGGATTTTTGGACAAAGTATGGATGCTATGAGTTTTTAGTCATGCCAGTTGGTTTAACCAATACGCCAGCAATATTTATGAGTCGGATGAACAGTGTTTTCCACCAGTACTTAGATAAGTTCGTAGCGGTATTTATCAATAAAATCTTGGTATAATCCAAGAGTCATGAGGAGCATGCGAGATATCTCAGAGGCTGTATGCCAAGCTCAGCAAATATGAGTTATATCTAGATAGAATAGATAGTCTACGCATCAGGACAGCTGAGAGTTCATGAGAAGAACTATCCGACGCATAATCTAGAGCTAGCTGCAGTGATATTTGCACTAAAGCTATGGAGATACTACCTTTATGGTGAGCGTGTTAAGATTTACACAGATCATAAAAGCTTGAAGTATGTCTACACGCAGAAGGAGCTCAACATAAGACAGAGGCGCTTGCTAGAATTTATGACAGATTATAATATCGAGTTGCAGTACCACCATGGCAAGGCGAATGTAGTAGCAGATGCCTTGAGCAGGAAGCCTATGGCATATTTTTATGACTCATCGCCAGTTGTTAGAGGATTTTTAGGAACTCAGGATTGAGATTGTATTGCCAGACATTGTAAGCCCCTGATTTTTCAAAAATATTAAAATTGGGATTTTTTACAATTTTCTGAAATTTTCTGGGAATTTTCTGAAATTAAAATCAGGGTTTTGAATTATTACATAATTTTTAATTGATAATAAATAACATTAAAATATTATGAAAATAATATTTTTGGGTGTAAAATGGAAAACTGGACTTAGGGCAATTTTTCTGGAATTTATTGGACCCCGGACCTATTTTAAAACACCAAAAAACTATTTATTTATTTAATTATTAATTAATTAATTATTTTTTTTATTATTATTATTAATATTATTATTATTATTATTATTATTATTATTATTTAAATATTATTTTCAGCCCGGCCCACTACCCCCGGCCCAGACCACTGCCCGTCGCCCTAACTGGTCGGGTCGGGTCCGCCTGAACCCGACCCGCCCGACCCGCACTGCAACCCGGTCGACCCACTCCCCCGCGTCCCTCACCCCGCCCCGCGTCTCGCTCCGGACCCGCCGCTCGCCTCCGCGCTGCCCGCGGCCACGCGCCCTCGCCTCCGCGCTGGCCGCCGCCTCCCTCGGCCCACGCCACCGCCTCCCCTGCCCTATAAACCCCCGCCGGCTCACCCCTCTGCTCCGCCACTCACCCCTAGCTCCACCGCCCGCTGCAGCCTCGCCACGCCCCGCGCAACCTTCGTCCCCGACTGCCCTGGCCGTCTCCTCCTCTTCCCCATCTCCTCGAGCTCCGCCGCACGCCGGCCCCCGACGAACAGAACAGCAGCCGCTGCAGCAGCTGTCGAGAACGCCTCCGGCCACCCCGCGCCGCCGCCTCCGCCCGATCGCCTCGCCGCCCTCCGCCGCAGCACCCCCGACCGGCCTCCCCGCCCAGAGCCGCCGCAGAGCCGCCGCTAGCGCCGGATTCCCAAAACCCTAACCCTATTTTCCTCCCCCGTGTCCGACACGAGTCGGACACGGTTCGACCCCGGTTTTCGGGTCCCCTTCAGGTGCGTGTATCTTTTTGCTCGTAGCTCCGTTTTTGATTCCGCAAATTGCGTTGTGAAGCCTGTGTAACCCTCTCGGTGTCCGGACAAACTGTTCGGGGCATCGCATCCTGTGGTGATCGCACACCGCGATCCAAAAACAGGAAAAACCAGACCCTGTTTTACCCCCGAAACTGAGTACGCTCCGCCAAACGGGACGACTTGGTCGCGTGCGATCTTCGCAGATACGTACGCACCGGAATCAACGCGTATCCGCGGACATCGCCCCGTATCCGGCTTTTCTACAATTCACCCTAACTTCGTGCACACTCGTCAGATCGAGACGAAATTTGTGCCATCGGACTCGTAGCGATACGCTGGTCCTGTAGGTCAAGTTTGGTTCGATTATGAGAACGTTGACGAAATCGCGTGTCGTGGGCCCACAGGTCCCGCTCGACGGACGATTTTGTGTTCGGCTCATCAGAATCCAAATCTGGAAGTTCCGTTGGGTTCGTATCAGCGTTCCTGACCTGTTGACACTAAGTTTGGTGAATTTGGAGACTTTTGACCCGGACACATTTTTCGGTGCAAAGCGGGCCCACCGGCGGACCCCGTTTTGACCCAAAACTGTCGTTTTTGCCCTTGTCTCCAAATTGGACCCAAGGATAGGCATTTCTAGCTATTTGACATCTTCTGAGCGTGATGGTAATGTTTATTTCAGCATTTGGATTCATCTCTGGATATTTCCCCGAAGAACTATTAATCGGATCCAAACAACAGGCAAGTACCTGCACTTCAAGTTTATTCTTTATATTATGATAATTAATTCCTTGCTCTACTAGCATCATTGGATGATTACACGTAGTGTTAGAACACTGGATTTTCATGTCTTGAATACTGGAGTTCATGTCTTGTTTTCGTGTCGGGTGGGAGAATACTAAGGAGGCATGTAGTTTACCCTTTCCCCTGGATTGTCTAATAGCTGTTGGTACACGACTGTCCATCAGCCAGATCTCGATTGTATTATCTAATAGCCTTTTATGATGGTCGGATTAGCCTTATAAACCCCTACATGCCAACTATGTATTCTAAAAACAAACACAAGTTCACACAGATAAATCTGGTCATGTTATATTTCTTGCTGGCTATTGTAGTTTCATTTCCTGTTTCATTTATTTCTGTTTCTTATATTCCTGTTTACAGCTAACTATGAGATAATAATGTTCTGCTAATGCTGTTTCTCAACATGATATCCAATATTTAATTATCATAAAATATTTAGTTTAATCTTGTTGTGCACTGTGTACTTTGCTCCTTTCCTGACTGGATCTGTTGTTTAGGCGATGATAAGAACCTTGCCCCCACCTACTATGGCCCCTATGAGGCAGCAGGTGATACAGTTGCAGAGCCAGTTCCTGCACAGGAAGCTACTCCTGCTGAGTAGTTAACAGTAGTTATCTTAGTTTTGCTCTTTATCTTAGCAATCGGGTTTGTTCCCGATTTTATTCTGATTTCTGTACTAAAATATTTGAATCTGTTGTCACATTTATTTCAGTTGCAATCTTAAGTTCATTTCTCATTATTATCTTGCCTATGTTATTTGTGAATGAGCTAGTTAGTAAATTGGGATTTGACCTAGACAGCGTACTACCGCCGATTCTGCGGCGTAGGCTGGACGTACCCACGCACTCGTGCCCGAATTTTCGGGTGCGGGTCGTGACACGTTTTTATGGTGGCCCATACAGGTCCAACGACTAAATTGTTCGGTTTCAACTTCGGGATCGAACAGGCCTGCAATAAGAATAGGATAAGTTTAGGATCTCATCCACTTGCTTGAATCGTTCTTGACATCTATGTCGGATTTGAATTAATTCCTTGACTTGCATCCTGCCTTGATTCCTGTGCGTCTTTATCGTTTATTTTTGGATGCAGAGTAAGGGATCTACCAGCAAGCGACGAGGTTCCTACAAGATCACCACGAGATGCTCTACCAGCATGACCGTGGAGAACGTGCAGACTCTTAGAATCACTAATGCACGTAAGTGATTCGTAGATACCGTTTTCTAGTATTATTTTAGCTTGTGCCTATTGGTTCGTGACCTCAGCCCCAACCTAGTAATTTTAAACTTGCTAATAAATGCTTTTGTATCTGATAACTGTAGAGTTTGTAGAATCTTTTGTTATTGTTCTTAATGTAGGTTGTTTGCGAACTTAAATAATTTGTATCTTCTTTCATTACCATCTAGAGCACTTCATTTTGCTGTACTTGACTTATGCTGCTATTTTATAGCCTAGTTTTGCAAGCCTATCCTTTTATTAAGCTTGTTCATGACATATGTATTAGTGGGTCGACACACTAATACAATTGTCTACTCAGAATCAATGTATTACGATCTGATCAACCTTAGTGCATTTTGATTCGCCCTTCGCACTACTTTGCGTGGATTGAGATATACAGTTGACTAGTATACCTGCCCTAGACATGCCCGAGCATATCGTATCTGTACTAATACGAGCATGCGAATAAATGATTACCAGAATAGAATCTCAATCCATAACCGCCTGACAATTCCCATTAGAATTCCTAAAATGCCTTGAACCCTATACCTCTGTTCTACTACCTCGCCCTTAAAACTCTTTATTATTGATCCTCGTCTTCCCTTATTTCGGAAAGACAAAATCCTGTGTTTTGTATAAAGTTGATTTATAGTGCTAGACATACCCCTCAGACCGGTCAAATTGATGATAACCCTTTATGACTAAGGCAATACCCTAAGTGATGTGTTTTGTGTTACAGACTTAAAGATTCAATACCATGATTTATTAAGTTGGGACCTAGCTTTACTAGTTGTACAGCCTTAAAGGATATGGGTAAAATTCTAAGTTGGGTAGCGACCGCAATGTTCACCTAAGAGAAACCCGTTATACTGTGACCAAGTGAGTTTGGACAGAGAGAACCCTGCCATAATTTAAATTTCGAGGACGAAATTTTTATAAGTTGGGTAGATTGTAAGCCCCAGATTTTTCAAAAATATTAAAATTGGGATTTTTCACAATTTTCTAGAATTTTCTGGGAATTTTCTGAAATTAAAATCAGGGTTTTGAATTATTACATAATTTTTAATTGATAATAAATAACATTAAAATATTATAAAAATAATATTTTTGGGTGTAAAATGGAAAACTGGACTTAGGGCAATTTTTCTGGAATTTATTGGACCCCGGACCTATTTTAAAACACCAAAAAACTATTTATTTATTTAATTATTAATTAATTAATTATTTATTATTATTATTATTATTATTATTTAAATATTATTTTCAGCCCGGCCCACTACCCCCGGCCCAGCCCACGGCCCGTCGCCCTAACGGGTCGGGTCGGGTCCGCCTGAACCCGACCCGCCCGACCCGCACCGCAACCCGGTCGACCCACTCCCCCGCGTCCCTCGCCCCGCCCCGCGTCTCCCGCCGGACCCGTCGCCCGCCTCCGCGCTGCCCGCGGCCACGCGCCCTCGCCTCTGCGCTGGCCGCCGCCTCCCTCGGCCCACGCCACCGCCTCCCCTGCCCTATAAACCCCCGCCGGCTCACCCCTCTGCTCCGCCACTCACCCCTAGCTCCACCGCCCGCTGCAGCCTCGCCACGCCCCGCGCCACCTTCGTCCCCGACTGCCCTGACCGTCTCCTCCTCCTCCCCCTCTCCTCGAGCTCCGCCGCACGCCAGCCCCCGACGAACAGAACAGCAGCCGCTGCAGCAGCTGTCGAGAACGCCTCCGGCCACCCCCGCGCCGTCGCCTCCGCCCGATCGCCGCGCCGCCCTCCGCCGCAGCACCCCCGACCGGCCTCCCCGCCCAGAGCCGCCGCAGAGCCGCCGCTAGCGCCGGATTCCCAAAACCCTAACCCTATTTTCCTCCCCCGTGTCAGACACGAGTCGGACACGTGTCGGACACGGTTCGACCCCGGTTTTTGGGTCCCCTTCAGGTGCGTGTATCTTTTTGCTCGTAGCTCCGTTTTCGATTCCGCAAATTGCGTTGTGAAGCCTGTGTAACCCTCTCGGTGTCCGGATAAACTGTTCGGGGCATCGCGTCCTGTGGTGATCGCACACCGCGATCCAAAAACACGAAAAACCAGACCCTGTTTTACCCCCGGAACTGAGTACGCCCCGCCAAACGGGACGACTTGGTCGCGTGCGGTCTTCGCAGATACGTACGCACCGTCGATACGGACGTGTGAGATTTCGCGGAAGCGGATTCGGGTGTGCGTGCACACCGAAATCAACGCGTATCCGCGGACATCGTCCCGTATCCGGCTTTTCTGTAATTCACCCTAACTTCGTGCACACTCGTCAGATCGAGACGAAACTTGCGCCATCAGACTCGTAGCGATACGTTGGTCCTGTGGGTCAAGTTTGGTTCGATTCTGAGAACGTTGACGAAATCGCGTGTCGTGGGCCCCACAGGCCCCGCTCGACGGGCGATTTTGTGTTCGGCTCATCGGAATCCAAATCTGGAAGTTCCGTTGGGTTCGTATCAGCGTTCCTGACCTGTTGACACTAAGTTTGGTGAATTTGGAGACTTTTGACCCGGACACGTTTTTCGGTGCAAAGCGGGCCCACCGGCGGACCCCGTTTTGACCTGAAACTGTCGTTTTTGCCCTTGTCTCCAAATTGGACCCAAGGACAGGCGTTTCTAGCTATTTGACATCTTCTGAGTGTGATGGTAATGTTTATTTCAGCATTTGGATTCATCTCTGGATATTTCCCCGAAGAACTATTAATCGGATCCAAACAACAGGCAAGTACCTGCACTTCAAGTTTATTCTTTATATTGTGATAATTAATTCCTTGCTCTACTAGCATCATTGGATGATTACACGTAGTGTTAGAACACTAGATTTTTATGTCTTGAATACTGGAGTTCATGTCATGTTTTCGTGTCGGGTGGGAGAATACTAAGGAGGCATGTAGTTTACCCTTTCCCCTGGATTGTCTAATAGCTGTTGGTACACGACTGTCCATCAGCCGGATCTCGATTGTATTGTCTAATAGCCGTTTATGACGGTCGGATTAGCCTTATAAACCCCTACATGCCAACTATGTATTCTAAAAACAAACACAAGTTCACACAGATAAATCTGGTCATGTTATATTTTTTGCTGGCTATTGTAGTTTCATTTCCTGTTTCATTTATTTTTGTTTCTTATATTCCTGTTTACAGCTAACTCTGAGATAATAATATTTTGCTAATGCTGTTTCTCAACATGATATCCAATATTTAATTGTCATAAAATATTTAGTTTAATCTTGTTGTGCACTGTGTACTTTGCTCCTTTCCTGACTGGATCTGTTGTTTAGGCGATGATGAGAACCTTGCCCCCACCTACTATGGCCCTTATGAGGTAGCAGGTGATACAGTTGCAGAGCCAGTTCCCGCACAGGAAGCTACTCCTGCTGAGTAGTTAACAGTAGTTATCTTAGTTTTGCTCTTTATCTTAGCAATCGGGTTTGTCCCCGATTTTATTCTGATTCCTGTACTAAAATATTTGAATCTGTTGTCACATTTATTTCAGTTGCAATCTTAAGTTCATTTCTCATTATTATCTTGCCTATGTTATTTGTGAATGAGCTAGTTAGTAAATTGGGATTTGACCTAGACAGCGTACTACCGCCGATTCTGCGGCGTAGGCTGGACGTACCCACGCACTCGTGCCCGAATTTTCGGGTGCGGGTCGTGACAGACATGGATGGACAGATGGCCAGTCTTAAGGATTCAGTCCACATTTATTGAGAGGATCAAGGCAGCCTTGCCTACAAATACGAGATTTAGATGACTGCGAGAAAGGACAGAGGCCGACATGCAGACTGGACTCAGGATTCATGAAGATAGAACATTGAGGTATGGAGATCGCCTATACGTTCTGAGTGGCGAGCTACGCCAAGAGTTGATGACCGAGGCTCATAGCTCAATTATTCTATTCATCCCAGGGTATGAAGATATATCGAGATTTGAGACAATATTACTGGTAGCATGGGATGAAGAGAGAGATTGCGAGATTCATGGCAAGATGCTTGGTATGTCAGCAAGATAAGGCTGAATAACAAAGAACTACAGGACTATTACAGCTGCTTCCCATTCCCGAGTGCAAGTGGGAACACATTACCATGGACTTCGTCACAGGATTCCCGTGGAGCCCTAGCAGAAAGGATGCAGTTTGGGTGGTCATAGACAGACTCACCAAGTCTGCACATTTCTTGCCCTTCAGAGTTGGGCAGTCCACAGAGATATTAGCTGATATGTATATGAGACAGATAGTACGACTACATAGAGTGCCTGTCAGCATCGTATCGGATCGTAATTCTAGATTTATATCACATTTTTAGCAGAGTATGTAGGAGAGTCTAGGAACTCATCTCAAGTTCAGCACTGCAAATCATCCATAGACTGATGGCCAGTCAGAGCGCACGATATAGATATTAGAGGATACGTTGAGAGTGTGCATGATTAATTTTTGAGGATCTTGGAAGGACTATCTACACTTGGTAGAATTCTTCTACAGTAATAGCTACCAGGCTAGCATACAGATGGCACCTTATGAGGCACTGTACGGCATGAAGTGTAGGTCACCGGTATGTTGGAGTGATGTGAGAGAGCATCAGATACTTGGTCCAGTATTGGTGACACAGACAGTGGAGAAAGTCAAGCAGATTCAAAGCCACTTGCGTGCAGCACAGGACAGAAGAAATATTGGGCAGAAGTGTACCGCAGACCTTTGGAGTTCAAGGAAGGTGACCATATATTTTTGAAGATATCGCCTACTCGTGGTACCATCAGATTCGGAGGCAGAGGCAAGTTGAGTCCGAGGTACATCGAACCTTTTGACATCTTAGAACAATTTGGCGAAGTGGCTTACCGTCTTGCATTGCCTCCAACATTAGAAGGAGTGTATGATATATTTCATGTATCGCAGTTGAAGAGATATGTGGCAGACCCTAGCCACGTGCTTGATCATTCGAAGATTACAGTCGGGCCCAGTCTATCTTATGTAGAGCAGCCAGTAGAGATACTCGATCACAGTGAGAAGACTTTGAGAGGTCAGACTATTCGACTGGTCAGAGTTGCATGGAAGCATCATTCGCCAGGCGAGTCTACCTGGAAGTGTGAGGATTCCATTCGATAGCATTTCTCGTATTTATTTGAGGAGCAAGGTACGAATTTACGTACCGTATTTGATTTCCAGCTTGCTTTTAAATTCTCTTAGCTATTATCGTGCTTTACTTTTAATTTCGGGGACGAAAATTTTCTATGTTGGGAAGGATGTAAACCCCCTCAAATATTTCTATAGATAGTCTGGTATGTGATGGAAAATTTTAGTTTAGCAGCAGATGTTTGAGATTTATAGTAAGGTTGCTTATGTCTGATTATTTTAATTAAACCCTTGGCGCATCCTACCATAGTTAAATTATTCGGATCCCAATATCGGCCATATATTCCAACAGATTGTTGCACTTATGAATTGATCAGCCAATTTAGGCGTTAGACTTTTTTGTCACTTAAAATCGAATCTGTTGTGCCCTAAATTAATTGTACAACTTCCCGTATCCAAATCCCATATTTAAATCCTGTGTCGGACACCTGTGTCGTTGCCATCAATTTTGAGATACCAACTTAACCCGTTGAGCCGGGCCAATTAAAGGGTCCAAGACTGACACCAAGCCTACACCATTTTGATCTTTTTGTCACTCCCAAATTGAGACCCCAAGTGCCCCCATTTAATTTAAAAGGGCGGGACATATTTATTCTAATTAAATCAGGGATACCAACTTTGACTAATCCTATTTTAATCCCTATTTAATTCTAATGCCCATTTATTTAAGCCCATGCAAAATACACAACACTCCCTCATCCTACAAAATACCAAACACCAATTCCCCAATAATTTTCCCATCATTTCATGTGTTTGTACAATTATCCAAACTTAAGGGACTAAATTGCAAATATTGTGACATGTGGCACACCCTCATTGGTCAAGGCCAATAAAGAGGCTAACCCTCTTCTTTGACCGTGGTCAACATCCCTCTCCCCTTCTTTTGTATAAAGAAACTAATTTTATTCATGTGAAATCTTAACCCCACATTTGAAATGGGTAAATCTCCACCCTCCAATCATCATACTCTAACCTATAAAATGTCTCCATCACATCCCTCTTCCCCATGCCGGCCCTAATCCCCAAAAATCTAGGAAACCTCATCCCCCTCTCTCTCTCCTCCCTCCTGTACATTAAAAATTGAGCTCATTTTCTTCTTCTTCTTATTCTTCTTCCTTTCTTCTTCTCCTTCTTCCCTCCCTCATCTCCTTCCTTGGAGAACCAAATTTTTGGCCAACGGCTTCCAGCTCCGGCCAACCGAGCCTGCAGCCACCAACGCTGTTGCACCCACTTCTCACAGACTATGGCCACCCATTCCTCCTCTCGTTGCCACGAATCATCACCACCCCGTTCACCATCTTGACTCACCGGCACTAGGAAGTACTCCGCCAACTGCAGAGTAGTTCCGGCAGAGCTCTACCATTGCTCCGGGAAGGAGCTGACATGTTGACGAGCTCTACCAGTGGCTGCTCAGGCCGAGCACATCACCACCACCACATATTGACGACTTCGTTCTTCCATCAATGCCACCACTGCTACCACCGACTGCCACCTCAACCGGCCAGCTTCTTCCCCATCCGTCGATGCATCTGATGACCAACCGACTACTGCCGAACCGAGCCTGCACTGCTGCCACCGCCCGGCCGGATCCCCCTCCGGCCAAAGAACTCTGCGCCAGCGAGCTGTGCCTCCACGAGCCCGCAACATTTACCCCGGCTGCTACTGCCACTGTTCCGACCACTCCTTCTTCCACCGCCTTACCGCTCCGGCTATGAGCTCACCATTGCACCCCCGTACCACCATCGCCCTCCGCCATTGTCACCACCAGCAGGATCACCCACTTCGACCAACCCCCTGTCGACATCCCCCAAGCATCCACCATTCACCCCGGCCAGCAATACCCCCTACGGCCGTCGTGGTTGTACTCCGGCCATCGGTTGTTCCCACCACCACCTCAACCTCCTCTCCACCTGAGCACACCCACCGTGCCATCACCGAGCTTTCCCTTCCTCTGGCCACACTCCATCCGTTCCACCACCACCAGCACCTTCTTGACCACCCTCAGCTCGACCACCTCCCTACTCCGGCCATCACCCCCTCCGGCCAGTAAACCTCATCGAGGTATACGACTCCCTCCCCCTCTCTATGTTTATATAAAATGTGTTATTAGTTAGTGTTTATATTTGTGTAGTATAGTGTAACTTTGAGCATATATGTATGTATGTTTGATTAGGGTTTTAATGTTGAGTTTAGGATTTATTTTTATAAGTTTTAAATTGAATTTATGATATACAAGGAGTTAGGGTTTGAGGAAATGAATGGGAGTTTAGGGTTTATTCTTCATGAAATTAATGGATATGCATGGAGTTGGGGTATGATGTTATAGAATATATACTTCAAGGATTGGGAATTATAGGTACATTGAAATTTAAGGTTTGAGAATGGAACGGGTTTAGTTAAGGGTATGAATATGCATTGAGATTTTGTGGTTAAGTGTCATATAAAATCTTAGGGTTTATTACATTTTAGTATATATACTTTGATGGATGTAGAGGAGCAGGTTTAAGTATTATGAAATGATGATGCGATATTAAAATATTGATTAGTATCGAAGAGTATGTTTATGTTTAGGAGATGTGTTTGATATCATAAGTTGTTCATTGGTTGAGGACTGATAAATAATAAGGAAATGGTAGAGGAGTAGCTATGTATAAGTGAGAGGAGGTTCAGATAATAAAATAACATTTTCGAGGGTTTAATAAATAATAATTTAATTATTTAAGGATGATATATGTAAACGTGCATGATAATGCCTGTGAATACCAGGGGGAATATGAGGATTTATCATGGCTTGAACCACTGATAAATACTGTAATGAACAGTAAGATTTGAGGATTGGGTTTGATGACATTATATCGGTGATTTAACGTATGAGATGTATCGCACCTCTAGTCAACCCTGGTCAACCCTCTAGCTTAGTGTCTAAGTGACTTGTAACTAAGATTGTAGCATATACTAGACGTGTGTTGCATCTTATTTTAGCCACGTGATAGTTTATTGATTTACTTTGTACCTCTTCTCTAGGTACTACGGAACCTGAGGACTTGGACGTGGTACCGGATCCCCGTCATCAACAGCCGGACGCAGGCAAGTGTACCTTGCCATCCTGTATTTTAGTTACAAATATTTATTATTTTTTTTGTACACTGTGCGCATGGTTGATTTAGATCGTTGCTCTTGTCCGGATTACAACCGGGTGCAGACGTTCATCGTAACGTCTTATAACGAATGTTAGATGTTCATAACACCTCGATGTACGTACCTGAGTATACCGTCACCCCAGGACACATTCATACACTGTTATCGTGCCAGATTTCCTGTATCCTGATACTGACATCATGATCGGGGATTGGGACGACCTTAAGGTCGCGCCTATTGAGTTATTTCTGTGTGACTAGACTGTTAGATTGAGGTACAGGTTCAACGCATAATTGTTGACCGCTTGGGATAGAGAAGACAGTTATTAGACGTTTGGGCTCCTCTGTACACACCTATATATGTATATGTAGTGATCCTATATTCTAGCATAGTTGTATCACCCGTGTGACTCTGTGCTTGGAGCTATGGTACGCCCCGTGTGTATCTGTGTTCGGAGCTACGATTTTATTTTGGATAGCCCATACATCGAACATTATCTTCAAACTATGTCACACTTAGTTGGTTATGCTAGATTACACCATCGTTGCACTTGTACTTTCTGTTATACTTGGCATGCTGTATTTTGTATCTTGTTACGTCCCTCTAAGGACCTGGTTCCCTGCCAGTTTTACAGCATAGACGATTATGGGGCACTTGGAGTTGCTGATGGAGTTGTATGTCTTGCGGGCACTGTACCAGGTACTCATATTATTTCTACCGGCATTATGGTTACTTTATTCATATTGATTATTCATCTACTGTTGTAGCCTAGTTTTGTAGACTCATCTCTTCTCGAGTCTATTCGAGTTTGTGTGTTATTGGGCGGCTGACTTTAGCACATATAGCTCTTTCTTGTATATTTTTGTTCATTATGGATTGAGACTTAGATGTTTACATTTATGGGATTTTTAGATAGTGCCCTTTATATTACAGCTTATACGTATTCGAGTCGGACCAAAGTCTGGTCGAATACGTAGCTGACATGTCGCGTATTCCTGGTCCTACGTATTTTGGGACTGGGGCATGACAATCCTTGAGAAGTTTTCTACGAATTAACGGTAATATCCAGTAAGTCGACGGAAACTCCTCACCTTTGATGCTGACTTAGGAACGAGCCAAGTCTCAATTGCTAAGAATTTCTTCGGATCTATTGAGATACCATGTACAGTGATGACATATCCAAGAAAAGTGACCTTATCCAAGAAGAACTCATATTTTCTAAGCTTTGCGTACAACCGCTCTCCCTTCAATGTCTCTAAGATAATCTGCAGGTGCTTCTCATTCTACTTGTGTCTCTTTGAATAGACAAGGATGTCATATATGAAGACAACTATGAACTGGTCCAAATACTGATGGAAGACTCGATTCATCAATTCCATAAAAATATCTAGGGCATTGGTCAATCCGAATGGCATGAATAGAAACTCGTAGTATCCGTATCTCATCCTGAATGCGGTCTTTGAAATATCCTGCTTTTGCACCTTCACTTGGTGATATCCCGATCTCAAGTCTATCTTCGAAAACATCTTTGCTCTACTAAGCTGATCAAATAAGTCCTCAATGCATGGCAGAGGGTACTTATTCTTCATAGTCACAATATTCAAGGCTCTGTAGTTAATGTACATGTGCACTGACCCATCCTTCTTGGGTACAAATAATATTGGGACTCCCCAGGGTGATGCATTCGGTCGAATAAAGCCTTTCTCCTCTAACTCCTTCAACTACGCCTTTATCACATCCATATTCTTCTTTGCTAATCTGTAAACATATGATGCTATGGGTGATGCTCCTAGTGTCAACTCAATCGAGAACTCCACATCTCTGTCCAGAGGCAATCCCGATAAATCCTTTTAAAAGACGTCCTTAAACTCTAAAATAATAGGGTGATAAATAACGTCGTCCAATGCCATCTGAACACCATCAAGAACCTCCGTGGATCCTTGTGCAAACTCGAGCTCTGGCTAGCCTGGTACCTTAAAGAGAATGCTTTCTCCGTTGCAGTCGAAGAAAGCATGTTACTTGCTTCGCCAGTCCATCCCAAGAACAATATCAAAGTTTGGCATGGGAAAGACTAAGAGTCGAGCCTACATCTCCCTGCCGCGAATCACTACAGAATAAGATATACAAATATGGCTAACAGGTACAACTCCTCTTGAGTTGCTGAGTCATCTGTAGTGATGGTGAGGGTAATAACATATCTCACGGGGGAAGGAGAGCATTGGATTAGATTCAAGGTAGATGCAAATCAAGCAGTTAAGGAGGGTACAAAATTGGAATTCAAAGAAAGTAATTAAATAAGTGGATGAGATACTATACTCTAATCCTATTTGCAGGCTTGCTTGGTACAGTAACATAACCGAGATAATATACTGTGGACCTACATGGGCCATCACAAAAATATGTCATACCCCAGTCCCAAAATACGTAAGACTAGGAATACATAGCATGCCAGCCGTATATATATGACACTCCAATATGTTAGAAAAATAATAACACACACGTACGCTGTATATGAATAATGAATTCATAAGTGGTATATATATTGTCAACACAAGTCACAAGCATCTATATCTTATCCACAAGCACAAGTAAAGGAATATCAAAATAAATAGCTAAATGTTCAAGTACGAAGTATCAAGAGAATAATAGTCGGATGGAAAAAAATCCACTATCAATCGACTATATCAACTAAAATGATAGAGGAGGACGAAACTCCAATAAAAAATAAGTATCCAATAAGAAAAAAATAGCAGTTGTAAGACCTATCAGCTATAAAGTAATCATAGATACTCTGAAGGTAAGACCTCCTCGATAGAGAATGCTGCGTCAGGTCCTGGTCCGTACTTCTGCGGATAATCCAGCTCGTCTATAACGGGAAAGGGACTAGGTCCTCAGAGGAACGTAAAAAGATAAATAGAAGCATGCCAATAATGTACTGAAAGTAAATATCCAACATAGTCGCCTAACTAGTGTATGTGATATGCAAATTAAGAACAATATTTTCGCGTATGGACTATTTGGCTAAAATAATTGGATGGGTATAGATTTCTCAGAGACCCAAAGACCACGTGCATAAGTCATGGACGTCAGAGGCCGCCTGCAAATAATATAAGGGTCATCTCACCATGTATCTTCGGCGGAGCGTGCGGGTTACAAAAAAGGAAAGTAAAAATGAGTCACATACGCTTACTCATTGTTCTCCCTACCCCATGCTCTATACATGTTATATCCACAACACGTTTTAGCTACTACACCAAAATAAAGTGCAAGTATCGGCGTCATAACTTTGGTTCATAGCCTATCGTTAGTCTAATAGCTCAACCGTATAACCAAACAAGGACAAGGATTGGACCACCATACCACAATAGTCTATGTTCTCGGACTACTAATAACTGCTAAGTCTTCTAACACGCATCCCTATTAGCAGTTATACCCTATCCGTCGCATAATCTATACGTATAGGTGGCCAGCCGAATACACAAGTTCGTATCCTATATGAGACTCACAACCCGTGTAAGAAATATGTCACAGACAATGAAATATAATAATGCCTTAACTCATGGGGTGGTCTCGTAAAACTAGGTCGATATGCATAATATATAATAAGAAACAAAAGACGACACAACTGTCTTTATGCCCAAGTTATTCTTGGATGCACAATTTTATATAGAAAAAATAAATAGAAATAAACAACAAAAATTAAATATACAACAAAGGAATTTAACTAAACAGTACTATGACAATGTATACTTCCCTGGCAAGCAAGTTATGTAATGTAGATGTCCAGACGATGATCCCAAGGAACCAAAAAGTAGGTTCTCTGAATGAATATCTTCGGATGCTGAAATAATATCACCAACATCTCCGGAATCAGTGAGATAGTAAAAAAAAATCTACCCTTTCGTCCAATTTGGACACAGGGCAAAACAGTAATTTCGGATAAAAGCTGGGTCCACCTGTGATCTACTTTGCACCAAAATGCGTGACAAGGATAAATGTCTCTAAATGGTACAAATATAGGTAAAATAAGTCCTAAAAGTCGATACAAACTCAATAATATGTCAAATTTTGGATTCTGGTGAGCCGATCACAAAATCGTTTATCAAGTCAACCCGTAGGACCCACGAATAGGCATTTTGGTCAATTATCTCAGAATCGCATGAAACTTGAATAATAGGACCAGGATGATACCACGGTTCCATTGGTACAAGTTTTGTTACATTCTGACAAGCGCATACCAACTAATGCAGAAATTTACAAAATATGATACATGATAACGTTTACGGATACGGGTCGATTTTGACGTACACACGTCCAAATCAACTTTTGCAAAATCTCAGATGTCAGGAAATATCATACGCGCCTTTCGGTGTAATTTATATTTGACTTGGTGGTCCAGTTTGTCGAGACGTACCCCGTATCGTAAGAATATAAGTTTTCTTTAAAACAGTTTTCGTAGATTTTTTTCTGATTTTAAACACAGTTTTAATGCAGGAATAATGATAAAAAATATACAACTAACTCATCGTTGCGATCCTGGTTATATTGACTTTGTGTCAGAAAAATAAAATCAAGGTTTTGTCGATTCGTTTGTGAGAGAATCGCCTTCCAAAATAGTTGTTTGGAACAGTTTTGGGTGTTCTGTTTGTATATAAAAATAAGTTTTTCGGAAAGCTTCGGTTGATTTTAAAACATGAATAGATTTTTTTGAATAAAACTACTTGAAGACATTAGAGGATGTTTATGTTGTGGTAAAATTTAAATATCTGGATCAAAATTTGGTCGCATATGTAGGAAGAAATTCAACGGAGAAGATGGGTACATGGGGTTAGTTTCTTAACGTGGCTTACGCATGCGAGTCTGACAGCGGCGATAATGGCGGCGGCGACGACGACGGCGAGTGGTCGACGATGGCGCAGGGTCGGTTGGACGAGGAGTGTTTCATGCGGGTTCCTATAGGGGTTCTGTGTAGATGTAGTAATAGGATTTGTATGGTTAGTTAAGGTTTAGATAGGATTTCCTTTTCTCATATATTCTTTTTCTTTTATTAACTTTTATTTCTTTAATATTAATATTATGATTATTATTAAATACTTGTCTTATATATTTTAATTACTACTATTATCATTTTTATTACAAATTTTTGGTAC
This sequence comes from Iris macrosiphon, assembly GCA_036927795.1. Classification (NCBI taxonomy): domain Eukaryota; kingdom Viridiplantae; phylum Streptophyta; class Magnoliopsida; order Asparagales; family Iridaceae; genus Iris; species Iris macrosiphon. The sequence goes on along the minus strand of JAYESA010000009.1, from coordinate 105,436,125 downwards.
ATCTCCCTTATACGTACTATTATTCATATTATTATATTTATATAAAATCTAAAAAGAATTAGGGGAGGTTACACAAGGTATCAAAACCGAAAATAATAAGAAGTAAACATGAAGAGCAGTTGATAAAGCATAATATAGACTAATAAAATACAAGAGTAGCTAAAAGTGCAAGTTTATCCTTATTGGCAAAATTTACTTGACTAAACCCACTACTAAGCTACTAATACTACCCCTAAAAGGAATGGGGAGGCCGACCTCGAGCTGCTCTCGGCTAGAAAAATGAGAGGGAAGAGGAAGAAGAAAATAAAGAAAGAAAAGGAAAGGAAGAAGAATGAGGAGAAGAGATAAAGGGAAGGCTATATATAGTAAGGGAGAGTCACCAAGCAAAAATCTAGAAATTACATGAAACCAGTTAGAAAAATTGATAAATTACACAAAAAGTAATTATACATCTTTAACACACATATACCAGCTAAAATACAGTAATACTAAAATAGTGAGATGGTTCTCACAACTCTCATCTCCTCAGAAAAATTTTATCCTTAGAATTTCATCAAGGCACCGGGTCTATCAAGGTATATCTAGAGATCAGGAAAATAATAAAATAAATAAGACCATACGAATATCAATCACATCCTACGAACTACCTAGAACAAGAAAAGCAATACAAGACAAGATCAAGGTACGAGATAAACAAACATATATACCTCATGCGTCAAACAAATAGGGGTATATCGCTCGAATATCATTCTCGTACTCCGAAGTTGACTCGCTCGGTGAGTGATGCTCCCAAGCAATTCAGACTAAATGAATGGCCTAGTTCTTGAGAATCTTCTATCTCCAATCCAAAATAGATACAAGTTTTTACTCATATAAAATCTCGGTACCAACAACCAATTCTGAATAATCTAGGACATAACTTGTATCCGATATATACCATCATAACTAGGATAAATGAAAAATATTATGTATCTCACTAAGCGATGACGGAAGAGCAAGATGATAGAAAATATCTTTTACTCGCTCGAGAATATTGAACAAACCTATGTACTGAGAACTAAGCTTTTCCCGTACACTGAATCTGATAACTCCTTGGGTAGGATAAATCCGAAGAAATACATTATCGCCGATAGAAAACTTAAGAGGTCACTGATGCGAGTCATCCCAATAATGCTGGCAATATTAAGCTACCTTGATATGCTTTCAGACTTGCTTGACTACTTCAACTGCCTAAACTATCATTTTGGGACCAAAAAATTGCCTCTCTCCAATATCATTCCATGTTATAGGGGATCTGTACTTTCGGCCATATAGTTCCTCGAACGGTACCATCTGGACACTTGCTTGGAAACTGTTATTGTAGGAGAAGTCGACCAAGTGCAAATGATCCTTCCATTAACCACCAAAGTCAAGGGTACATGAACGAAGCATATATTCTAGAGTCTGGATAGTAAACTCTGACTGACCATCTGTCTGCGGGTAGTAGGCTGTACTAAACTTTAGACTGGTACCTAAGCTTTCCTTAAGACTTTGACAAAAATAAGAAGTAAACCTGGAATCTCTATCTAAGACTATGCTAACTGGCATACATTATAGTTTGACAATCTATCTTATGTATATCTCAGCTAACTATTCTGTGGACTGGCCAGTTCTAAAAGGAAGAAAGTATAAAACTTTCGTGAGATGATCCACTATTACCCAAATAGCACCTTTGTCGGCTGGGGATTTGGAAAATCCTGATACAAAATCCACGGTGATATGCTCTAATTTCTACTCTGAAATTAGTAAAGGCTGAAGAAGTTCTGCTGGTCTCTGATGCTCAGCTTTAACTTGTTGACACACCAAACATCAAGAGACAAACCGAGTTTTTTTACTCTTCATCCGTTCCATCAGAAATATTGACGAATATCTGTCTACATCTTTGTTTCTCCGAGATGTACTAAATACTACGAAATATGAGCTTCTGGCATAATCTTATGACGAAGGTCTCCACTTGGTACATAAATCTTATTCCCAAAATAAAGAGTTCCTTCATTGTGAATGCTTAGTTATAGTCTACGTCCTGTCTTACACTCTGCTCTGAGATGCTGAAGCTTGATATATGTTGGTTGTGCTACCTTGATTCTTTCTACTATACTGGGCTGAACTTGCAGACCGTCCATTAATATTATATTACCAGGCAATACTACTTCTATGTCCATCTCCTGAAGATCTTCTAAAATTTATTGTCGTGCCTTAAGGAAATACACTACTACTCTCTTGCTCAAGGCATCCGCTAAGATATTGGCCTTCCCAAGGTGATACTGAAGGTCAAGGTCCTAGTTTGTCATTAACTCTAGCCATCTTCTATGTCTTATATTGAGATCCTTCTGAGTAAAGATATACTTCAAACTCTTTTGATCAGTATAAATCTCTACTCGATCTCCATAGAGGTAATGTCTCCAAAGTTTGAGTGCAAAGACAACTGATGCTGACTCCAAGTCATGCGTCTGATAATTCTTCTCATGGTTTCAAAGTTGTCGGGGCACATAAGTTATAACCATGCCATGCTGTATAAGAACAAACCCCAATCCTCTGCCTGACGTATCATAATATACGATAAAACTACCTATTCTATCTAGAAGAGTCAAAATAAGTGCCTTGAACAACTTCTGTTTGAGCTTCTTGAAAAAGATTTGACATTTATCTGTCCAATCAAAGTGTACATCTTTCCGTATTAGCTGCGTCAAGGGTGCATAAATTCTAGCAAAGTCTGACATAAATCTTCGAAAATATCCAACTAACCCCAAGAAACTACGGACGTCTGCAACTGTTCGGGGAACTTTCCATATCTCAACGGCTTCTATCTTCGGGGGATCTACTTCAACTCCTCCTTTAACAATAATATGCCCTATGTATGAAATACGATCAAGCTAGAACTCGCACTTGCAAAACTTGGCAGATAACTTATGTTCTCTAAGGAATTGAAGAACTACGTAAAGATGCTGCTCGTCCTCTGCTTCACTTCAACTGTACACCAAGATGTCGTCAATGAACACTATCACGAACTTTTCCAAGTATGGCATAAAAATATGAATCATGAGATCCATAAATACTGCTGGCCCAATATTTGCTCCAAAAGGCATTACTAGAAACTCCCAATGTCTATATCTCGATCGAAATACCATCTTGGGTATATCCTGCTCCCTGACTCTGATATGTTAATATCCTGACCGTAAATCAATTTTGGAAAATATTGCTACTCTATAAGTTGATCAAACAAGTCATCGATCCTTGGCATGGGATACTTGTTTTGATGGTTATCGTATTGTGGGTATGATAATCAACACATAATCGTAACGTTCCATCCTTCATCTTTACAAGTAGCATTGGGGCTCCCCAAGGTGATCCACTAGCATGGATGAATCCCTTGGCTCTCAATTCTTCTATCATCCAGTACAAGACTTCTAACTCTAAAGGTGCCATCATGTAGACTCTCTGATACTGGTGTTGTTCCATGAAGTAGATCAACGGTAAACTCGATCTTCCTTTCTGGTGGCATGCCTAGAAGTTCTTTTGAGCATACATCTAAGAATTCATTAACAACTCTAGGTAATTGTACTTCCTATGTTATTGGCATTCTCATAATCCCTGATGAAGACTCTGTCTCGCCTCTAGAAAATAAGAATTCTTTCTCACCAGGGATATGAAAGATAACCTTGCCATTATGATAATATATCGTCGCGTATCGGGCACTAAACAAATCCATGCCTAAGACGACATCATAATTTCCCATCGAAAATTCTATCAATCTAGCAAAAAACTCTAGCCCGCACACTACGACTCAACATGAGATATAAACTCTATCGTCTCTCACGATACCATTACCAGTAAGTAAATTGGGTCTTACTGATAATTATTCGGGTTCTAATCTAACTCGTATCGTAAATCGTACATACATAAAAGAATATGATGTACCAGAATCAAATAATACTGAAGTTGAATGAGAGTTGACGAGAATGATAACTGCCACCACTTCACTTGAAGCTAACTGCTCTATCACAGTGATGGCCATCACCTGACCTCTCTCGATGCTGGTCATCTCTACTGCGGACCTCCTGGCCTATACTTAAGCTTGGTCCTGCGCATACTTTTGTGGCCTCTATTGCTGGAATACTTAAGATTGGGTCAACAAAGCCCTCTTACCCCAGTGTTGCTGAGCCGATACTGGAGCCCTATAATGAGGTCCCGTCGGGGAAGATAATAATAAAATGGCTCTATATGTGCAAGATCCTACTATATGGCCTATAGCTCCATAAGCTAAGCACAACCCTTGTGCCCTATAGCACTCAAAAACTACGTGCCCAGGCTTTCCATAATAAGAATACCCTACTGAAGAAGATGTCTTCAGCTGTTGAGTTTGTGTTGGGATTGTTTGCTGAATTGAGGCTGTCGAAACTGGCCTCCTCGGAGATACAATGGTTAAAGCCCTAACTGTTGGGGCTGGTGCTAAAGAATAAGTGTAAGAATCTCCTGATGTGTGGGTCCTCTTTCCCCCCATTCCTGTCCACGATTCTTTGGGAGGTATGCCTCCTTGTTGCTCTTAACACAACATCAAAAGTCTGGAAATCTTTCTGTTCTACTGCCAATATAATCCCCAGGTGTCACTCTTCGTTCCCGATATATGTATTTGGAACGTATTTTATTTTAGCATGGTTGCATGTGCATGGAGACTAGACCCATTCTTTAGTTTAACCTGGTTCATGGTTTATTTTGTGGGTTGGTTATACTCATGAGAACTTTTATCAACCCTCAACCCTACCATATATAATCCAATATTTTCTGTCTCTCTCTCTCCTTACTTCTTTATTTCTTCCTCTTTATTTAGCTTTCTCTCTCCATTCCATAGACAAGTACACATTGTATAAGAAATAGAGAAACCCTCCAAATTATTGTTTTATTATGTTTGTTTTGTGTTTCTAAGCACTTTTAGTTTTTAGAGTTTTCTATTTTGATGGATGGATTAGTGTAGATCTATATTTCTAAACTTAAGATTTTATAGGTTTCATAAGTTTTTCTTTGTTTTGATCTATTAAACTTGTCTCTTTGAAAATTAGTTTTTGCTACATGATAAGTCTTCCAATTTAGAGCAATTTAGCTTTTGGTTCACCCGATTTGGACTTAAAATGAGGATTTTATGAACAAAATCATATTTTAGTTTTTAGAACTTTTTCTGCCATGGTCGAACCTGCTATGGGAGAAGACTAAGTTCCCATGCGGCCAGTGAGCATATGCGGCCGAGAGTGCCATACGGACCGAGGGGGTTATGTGGCCTAAACTCTTGTCGCATACTGACAGCATGCGTCCATCTTGTTGGATGCATGCCTGCTGATTTATAAAAGTATTCTTGAACACCTTGTGCTTTTACTTACTGAATGAATGAAAATTTTGTTAAGTCCTAGAGAACTCCATGTGATATTGACTCCATACGGCATCAACACCTATGCGGCCAGGAGAACATGTGACCACTATTTTCTTGGATGCATGGCCCTTAACCGTTGGCACTTATTACTATTAGTTTTATCCTTTCTTTCTGACACACTTTATGGCTTATTACCTCGGTCAGATCAGTTACTTTGTGTCATATCACTGACACTTTATTTATTTGACCGTCACTTTAACACTTATCCCAAGGAGTAGGCCTTAACCCTGAGCATATGGCCAAGTGGTTCATGCGGCCCTGACTTCATATGCGGCCTGACTTCATATGCGGCCAAGATTGTCATGGGCCTGACTTCCCATGCGGCCTAGAGACCCATACGGCCCTGCTTGTTTGGATTGAATAATTTTTTGACTATTATGACCCAATGTATAATTGATAATATGACTCGAATACTATATCTGTGTTGATACCACTATTGTCTGATTATTATTCATGATTTAATGTGCACTGAGGTACGACATATCCTATCACGTGTTAAGTGATTATATTTGGGTTGTGCATCGAATGCCTTCAAATTTTGAAATACGTAATATTATAAATATATATATTATTTCCCCAGCACGGGCATAATAAGTGAGTCAACTACCAAAGCGTGGCTAGTATATTGATTGTATGAATATTGAATACACGCTTTAGTGAATCAATATTTGACTTCTATGGATTCATATCTAGCATGCCCGTACTTTGTATGATATCTTAAGAAAAATTCTTATGTGACCACGCCTTGAGATTTTAAACACAAGATAGGGCTAATTAGGTAACTAAAAGAGGTAGTAACATTGGAGGAAATGATATTCCGAGATCATGCCAACGAACCTTGTCACTACCCCATTTTCAGAGCCGAGTATTTTTTTATATTTTAATTTAGTTAATTGTGTATTTATTATAAATATTTGTATTTATATTTAGTTGATGGTTATATTATTTTTATATTGATTGTTTTAGAGTTTTGGCTAGCTTGGACCCATGTCAGACCCTAGTGGACCCATGTCCGACCCAACCAACACTCTTGTGAGACCTATTTTTGGGTTTAGAATATTTATTAAATTTTATTTTAGTTAGTTGGAGAGATTAGGAGTTAGTTTGAGTGCTTTTGGAATCCCAAACCCAAAACCCAAGTTAGGGGAGGGCATTTTGGTCTTTTTTCAATTATGTAAATCCTTTTGTACACTTGGCCGGCCTCCCCCTCATTTCTAGACCCGACCACAGCAGCAGCCCCCCCTCTTCTTCATCACTTCTTCACTTCTTCACTTCTTCTTCTCTATTCTCCACTCTTTCTTCTTCTTTCCTTCTTCCAACTTTAAGTAAGTTCTCCATTTCTTTTCTTTTTCTTCTATTCTTTATGAATGTGAACCCTAATCCTACACTTTTCCCTAACCTAGGTGGATAGAGCTTAGATTTGGTATTGAAGCATGGGTTGGAAGCTTGGAAACTTGGTGTGGTGGATTTGGAGCTTTTTGGAGACTTTGGCTTGGGATTCCAACTCCCAAGAGGTAAAATCTAATTTCCCCCCTTTTAATTACTCTTATATAGTGTAATTAGTGGTTTAGAACCTTCTTAGACACTAAGGCTACCCGTGGGAGAATGTTGGAACAAGTTTGGTTGTGTTTGGAGACTTTGACACTAGGTTTTGTATCAATTTTAGATGAAATCCAAAATTGGCCAAATTTTGGGTGATGCCCTAGGTTAGATGGACCAAGTTAGACATGCTCGAGTGTTTTGAGGGTTAGCACGTGTCTCCGTTCGGACACATGAAGTCGTGTCGCGAAGAAATGGGCATTTCGGATATTTTAGGAGTTTTTGTCGTCGCTGGTTCTATGTGTGTACGCATTTTTGCCACAGGCCTAATATCGATGAGTTAGCATTGTTTATAGGATCTAGACATCGTTTAGAACCCGTGGATAAATTTTGGGCCAATTTTGAGTAGGTTTGGTGTGCGTTTTAGAAGGTTTTGCGAACCGTACACCACGTGTTCGTCGAAATAACGAACGGCCATTTCGACTTGGTTTCTTAGTTTCGGGCTTGTGCGCGCGTTGGGTTAGCTTTGGAGAGTATGTGCTAGAGTTCTTGGGTTATATATATATATATATATATATATATATATATATATATATATATATATATGTTTGTGCATGTAGGGGTCGTTGGGCGTGCGTTGGTGGGGTGTTGTGTGTTGTATTGTGTGTATTTATGTATTAGTGTGTGAGTGTGTGTATATATATATATATATATAGTTGTGTGTGGTTATATATATATGTATATGTATGTTGGTGTGTGTGTATATATATATGTGTGTGTGCGTGTTTGTGTGTGTGTGTGGTGTATCGAGGAGTTAAGAAGAGAAGGCAGCAGCAAGCAGCAGCTTTAGCAGCCAGTAGCAGCAGCAGCACATGCAGCATTCGCAGCAGCAGCAACTAGGTGAGGCGCAAGCGCATTGCATTTGCAGCGAGGTAGTAGTTGCAGGTAGCAAGGGGGAGAAGGAGATAGAAATAGATGAATAGATAGATAGATTAATAAATAGATAAATAGATAGATAGATAGATTGATTGGTTGATTGATAAATAGATTGATAGATAGATAGATAGATAGATAGATAGATAGGTTGTTAGATGTATATATCTATATGTATAGATATATATACATATAGCTAGATAGATAGTTTAGATATAACTAGATATAGATGTAAATATATATGTATAGGTATGTGTATGGGTATATATGTATGTGTGTATGTGTGATGTATATATATAGATATCTAGGTATATATGCATATATGTGTTAGATATATATATTAGACTATACATATAGCTAGGTATATATCTATATTCATAATAGTTAGCTAGAGGGGTAGTTAGTGAGGGTTTAGAGAGGTATCTCAATACCTTGAGATATCAAGGTATCTCAATACCTTGAGATATCCAAGGTATTGAGTTTCGAACAGGGTTTTTGAATAATTGCCTAGGAATAGGTTTAGAGATAGGTTTTTATGTATATGTGTATATAATTACGCGTGCTAGCATATATTTTAGCGGGTATAGGCGGGGTATGTAGCCTAGGTCGAGGTATCGGATACCGAGGGTATCCCGGTATCTCAATAAGGCAAGTTTGAGGGTTTATTAGCTTAATAACCTAGTTTTGGCCTAGAATTTTAGGGGCACCCTAGTTTGACCTAGAGTTAACTGTAGTTGACTCGGTTGACCACCAAAGTCAACTTTTGACCTAGATTTGACCTAGAGTTGACTTTTTGGACCCAGAGTTAACTTTTTGACCCAGATTTCACCGGTTTGACCCGTTTGACCTAGAACGACCCTTGAAGCCTATTTTTAGTTATTTTATATCTGTTTAACTCATTAGAAACCTATTTAACCTTGCTTTTTGTAATAGGTCCTTGCGATACCAGTTCGGATCGCTAGGTGCTCAGGACGTCAAGCGAGTACATTCTCTGATAGTTTTTATTATCTGATGATTATTATGATTCAGCTTCTAGTATAGTATCATCTGATTTTTTGGTACGACACGGAATGGTATTTCTGGATTCATTTACTTGCGATACGTATATTTTATATTTCTGACCTCTATTCTGGAATTACCTACTGGCATCACCTACATGCATCACTACAGGCATTACTCATATTTTTGGCTGGACTCATACTTGATTTATGTGTCGGGTCTTGGATTTACTTATGCTAGTCGGGAAGGAGAAATACTCGAGTAGACATGTAAATATTCCCATCTGGAATTACTGGAATCACCCCCTGTGGTCTAATCTGGAATGATAGCAGCCGTACACCCAGTGTGCGGTGAGCCGTACTTACCCCTAGCCGTTTAAATGTTAAAACAGGTATTTCAAAGACACAAGTTTATTCTTTCTAGTCTGGACTTTTTTGCATTTCTTGCTGGTCTCACTTATAGTTTCTGGACTTGACTCATTACATGTATTTTATGCTGGACTCACTACATGTTCTTGTGTACAGACTTACTCTTAGTTTAGATTTCTTGTATCCTGCAGTCATTACTATCTTGCTTCTGATATTCATGCATCTTTACCTTTATGCACCAGTGATATATATATATTTCTTGTTTCATACTTTATTTTATTCTTCTTGCTACTTGCTATAACTATTTTATAGTATTTATCATTTAACTAGAACTGCTGTTAGAGGTATACTTGCTCTAGTGCTGACTGGATATATTTTTTCAGAGTATCCGGAGGATTGGTGTATGACGTTTTATGGATCTCAGCCTATCGATGGTGCAGACATGGACCCTCTAGTTTAGGAGTGATTTTCGGGTTGGTAGCCGGGATCACTAGGACCTTGTTGCTGTATTTATTAGCCTTTGGTACCGAATTTGTCTCCGATTTTGGATTGAGACCTTGTATTGTATATGATTTTGGATGATGTATTATTATTATTGATGTTGTGGTCGTTTTTAGTTGCAGTTGTTTAGACTTTGTAGTTGTTAGCCTTCTGTGTTATCTTATCGTGCTTAGATTCGTGATTGAGTACATTGTGATTATCGTTATGATATTGCTCCTCTATTTGGAGTTGAGATCTTGACAGGTTTATATATTGATTACGTAAAATTGTTAGCTAGATAGTTGACCTAGACAGCGTTCTACCGCCGATGCTACGGCGTAGGCTGGACGTACCCTCGACTCATGCCCGATTTTCCGGGTGCGGGTCGTGACAAACCTTCCCACAGAGATTAATTCTTAGTGCATTGTGGGATGGCCACCATATATACTGAATATCATCTGCCTTAGTGGAGTACAATATCTGACTATTATTATGTCAAGCCACTATTTCAATATAGGAATGCTGGAACCGCTAATACCGTATTTTTAGTGCAATGGCCCTATGGGAGGCTGGTGCATCCTTCAAGTGCCTGTTTTATTATATTGGTTCGGCTAGCTTATGTTCGACACTGGCGTGATCTGAGAATACTTATTATGTATTATTCTGAGATAACCTTAGACTCCATAAAATAGCATGTCGTACAATTGATTTGCCGACTTAGGAAGAAATGGATTTGGTTGTGATTAAATTATTCATCTAGTAGCCTAGGGAAGTGGACTATCATAGTGTGATGGTTCAACACTTGTCCTTGTTTGATTGTAGGGTTAAGCCTTCATGCTAGAATATGCCATGGACCTAAGTTACAACACTGAACCTATGTATTATTATATATTTTATATGGATTTTTGTTTCTCTATTTCGTACTTTCTTTGTGGTACTTGTTATTTGGGGTCTAACCCTACTGGTTTTGCATGGCCAGGTTTTGAGCCAGCACCCGAGGATCCAGCATATTTTCTTCTAGCTCATGGCGTGCACCAGGAATATGGTCGCAAGGGATAGCGAGTGGGTTTTTTTTCTTCCGTGCTTGTCTTGCACATCTACTTTTTTTTGGCGTTTAGCCACCGACACCTATTAGTCGGCTCATTTGGATATTAGTTTTTCTTACATGATTGTATTAAATCAGACTGCAGCTGATAACTGTCATATACTCTTTTATCTTCTTATTTTGCATAGCTAGTCTCTAGAATATTTTGAAAAAGAATTTGGGATACCATATTGCTTATCATATATGCTCTATGCTTACTGTTTCTTGTTTGAATGATTGAGACATAGAAGTTCTTGACCATAGGAGACTTGATTGTAGCATGCACCCCCTTGTCTTATACAGCCGTGATCGTCGTACGATGTATAGCACCTTGTACGGGGTAGCTAACCATGTCCATCTCCGTACTTCGGTACTAAGAATGACACCAGGTGAATTCCCTAATGGAACTTTCTTGCTCGATCTAATTTGGTTGCAACCAAAGTGGAAGAAAATTGACTCAGAACTCTGACGCATAGCCATCGACTGTCCTGTCCATCTGCTTTAAGTTGTTAAACCTTTGTTGTAGATCATAACGTGACACTACGATAAAATTTCTGGTCTGAAACCTTTTACTGAAGATAGTCCAAGGGACGGGTACTGTTAGTGAAACTATCTGTGCTGCCAAGTCTAGCAACTACAGTCGTACCCCTGTTACTTGCTCTCTAGTCGGCACTCCAATTTCCTCTAGGAGAGATCTGTGTCCTGAAGCCATGCATCCGATGTAATTGCATCCTCGGTGCCATAGAAATACGAGGGTTGGAGGCGCTTGAAGTTGCTTACTGAGTTGTTTGCACGATGTCCACCTCTTTTCAAAGCCTCTTGTACTGACTGAGTTAGTATGTCCTCTCTACGTCCTTGAGATGCCAATAATTCTTGAAGGATACCAATCAGCATACTGTTGCCCCCTCTTATCTCAAGTACTGGTTGCATGGGAGGCATTGACTGTATCTGAGGTTTCTTATTTTGAGTTATTCTGGACCCAGCCCCAGAATATTGTGGCTGAACCTCAAGGGTTTGCTGTACATCGAGATACTTTCCTGCTACTGGAGGAACTCAGACAAAATAATCAGAAGGACCAGGAACAGTTTTCCTGAAAGATAAAGGATACAAGGATCATCAAAGGGACGAACATGATTGATCGAGGATCTAAAAAAATATTGAATCAATATTTCAAGGATATAAATTCAACATTGGAGGAGATCAAGGAGTAACATGATTGAGATATCTAAAATATCTGGTAAACCTCCCACACTTTTGAATTTTTAGACCTGCATGGGCCACCACTTAAACTGTGTCATGTCCCAGAACCAGAATACTGGAGAGCAGGGATGGACAAAGCCAGCTACGTACACCAGAGTACTCAATACTCCAAGATACGGTCACGGTTGTCTAGATATATGAGGTTTTACTCTACAATCCAACAATCATTTCTGGGTCAAGAGTCTTAGGTGTCTCAATCTCAAGCAAGCAATAAGTTACAAGATGTATGATCACCAAACATATAATAGTAAGGTGTCCCAAACTATACATACATAGATGATCATGAAGCTAGTTACAAAAAAAAAACTAGCAAGAGTACATTATTACATGATCAGCTCTAGCTATAGTCTAGAATATTATTTACATGTAGACCCACATGCATAATATCAAGTTCCAAAATATGAGCTAAATATGTGCTTAGTGGTAAAATGCCTCAAAAGTACAAGAATAAGATCAGGTGGGTGATGAAGAAGAAATCCATTCATGTTCTCGGGTGATCCTGGTATTCATCATTTTGAGACGGGAACTACGAAAGATCCTGTGATTCTGCTCTAAAATTTGGCCATAGAAAACCAGTGGATTCAGACCCCAAAATAGCAAGTACCATAAGGGAGCCAACATAGAACTAAAACCAGCATGCAGACAAATTAGTAAGAAATAGCACAAGGAGTAGTTAAATAAGTGCAGTAGGTAAAATAATAGTTAAACAGTTTTGAAGTATTTAAACAAGGATATCTGAAATCATTACTCAGGTTACAGTTTTCAGACCAATTATTAAATAAATCAGGACAGTAGTAGACTAGATTGAAAATTAAGCAATCACGGCCAATCATGTCCTACGACTTGCTATCATTAGCAAAGTAGGGTAATCACAGTCCTATAGTTACTAACACATATAGTTTGAGATTCTATACAAATACATGCCCTGCAGACTATCTAGGTTATCCAGGAGTAAGGAAACATAGAATAGATTATACCAGGTATAGTAATTTATAGGTAAATGCAACACTCAACGGCATGCTAGAAGTGTGCCCCTAATGACGGAGAGCTACAAATCCATCAGGTGTCACTGGGATACCGGGATTACATATAGATAGGATATCTCTCTAGATGCTTCTAATTCATTATTCTAGTTGTTATCCTGGACAAGTTATTAAGAATTCCTGACCGTGGTGCTCAAAAAATTGTCTTAGATATGATGCATGACAGGACATGACAGTAGCTTGACAAGTACATTCAAGACAAGACTAAGAAAATTAACCATGGAAATTTATCATATCAGTTCAAGTATTTTAGTTCAAAAAATTCTAGCATGTCAGTAGTGCGCTTCGTCGAGCCACTTTCAGGAATATCGATACATGTCAGGTTACCTCGATACGACGATCTATTATCAGAAATATTAGTGCAAGTCGGGTGTTAGGGGTTCAAGATTAACAGTGTCAATATAATCCATGTTCAATTCTAGCATGTCAGGAGTACACTTCGTCGAGCCACTATCAGGAATATCGGTACATGTCAGGTGCCGAAAGTTCAAGATTAACAGTGTCAATACAATCTATGATCAAAAAATTCCTGGTTCTGGCAGGTTGGCACAAATTGGATTATAAGTAATTTTAGAAAAAGCTTACATTCTGTCATGACCTGCACCCGGTATAGGGGTACGAGAGCGTGGGTACGTCCAGCCTACACCGCAGAATCGATGGTAGAATGCTGTCTAGGTCATAGTAATACTATATAACTAACACCTGTCAATGATATCCATCTCCATAAGGAGGACAATATACATCTCACAATATCTCACAATGTAAACTTAATCACAACAACTATAAAGTATAGGGCACAATAAAAGATGAAAGAAATGACATAGTTAAATACCATGTCTCAAACATAAAGATAAATCATAGTCTAGCTGTCCAACATAAAGTCTCCACAAGTCTCAAATTAAACTTAACATAAGTCTAACATAAAATAAAATAACCTCAATAAGTCTCAGATGCATAATATAAAAACTATCTAGATAGCTGCAGGTAGTATCTCATCTAAAGGAATAGTCTCCTCTAAGATCTCTGATGTGTAGTCCGTGTCTATACCTGGTCCGTAGTGTGTGGTACAGAACTCCTCAAGATCCTTTGGAAAAATATATCCAGTCAGGATTGGAACAAAATACACTTCTAACAGCAGTTCCACATATATTGACAAAAACTATAACACAGTGTAAAAAAATACAAGACAGATAGAAATACTGGTAATACGAATACTGGAGATAAAAAAATGCTAGAATAAGAAATACTAGAACATCATTATCAATATACATCTAGCAATGAATAGAACTACAAGTACACGCAAGAACAATGAACTGGTATGTAAGTGTATACAAGAAAAATAACTAAAATATATGGAGATGCCAGATCAATATACTAGAGATACATGTCAAGAATCATCTAACTAAGTATGTAAAACATCAGTGTACAGTCAGGCTTGGGACTATATGACTCATTACATTGATTAGCGATCATCCTTGTACAGTCAGGCTAACCACATATAACAGCGATGAGGCATGTAATGGTAAGGCTGTACCGACGTGAGGTGTGGGTGAGCTATGATGCATGTAAAGTTTGGGTATGATCACATAAGCTACTAATATTTTCCTATTTTCTTAGCTAGCACGATGGATTCCAATCATGACTCCTCGTGACAGGTCTCAATGATGCCAACTCGTGTAAATAATAGTGTCAGAGTCATGTACGCTATACAACAAGAGTTATAGAGATAATCAACATAATGGAAACTGTCAGAGAATGGACTCGCCTGTGGTCCTTAGCTGGCAATACCAATGTCCGACTTCCCAGGTATCGTCTGAATGATCTAACAGTCCTATAGATATATTATAAACATAATACTGCATCTACGCTAGGGTGGCCACGTCTGTCGTTGTTGTGCATAACAGACAGTCAATGGTACAGTCTTGCCAGTACGCCAATGTACATATGGCAGTCTTCTATCACGCTACATGGTCACAGGTCGATATAACTACGGGGTATCCGTGGTTATACTCGGTCCTTTAGTACCTAGGCCTATAATATATATATTATCTATCATATTCATAAATACTAACTAATTACAATTATAAAAGATACATGTATATACATACTTAATAGAATTTATACTATGTACATATATACATATATTAAATATATTTTAGGGATATATATATATATACAAGACATATATGTATATATGCAAGTGGAGATACACTATATATATATATGTATATATATATATATATATATATATATATATATATATATATATATACACCAAAATGCGTTTAACATATACAAATACGTATGCAATTACACCAATCATATACTAAATACACCACGGCCAATACGTATAAAATACTATGAAGAATACGTATATATGTGTACGTGTTCATGCATGCGAGGGATTCAAACCTGTGTATGTGAAAGTAAAAGGTTCGATGTCGAGGTCGTCCGCAGCAGGTCACGGCATCGTCTCCGGGGAGTTTCAGACGGTCGTGCAGGCGTAGGGTCGGTTGAGGGCAGTCGGGGTCATCGACGGGGTCGTTGACGGGATGGCAGCAGGGTGCTACTGGCTCCGATAAACGTAGGATAAAGGATGGCAGGTTCTGGCAGTCGTCTAGGTGGTTTTGCGATGAGGCTTCGGTGAATGCAGTCGGCACGGGATGATCGGGCTTCAGCAGCGGGTCTCCGCCTTCGGTCTGGGCAAAGGAGAACGGCAGGTTCACGGTGTTTGCATAACATACCAGATATACTAAATGCATATACAAATTATATATACATATATACCAATTGAAAATACAATACTATATACTAGTATATAAGTACATATATATATATATATATATATATATACCAATTAAATTAAAAACATACATATACATACACATTAATTAAATATATACATATACATATCATTAATTAAATATATACATATACATTAATTATATATACATATACATTAATTACACTAATTTATACATATACATATTATTTACACTGAAGGAGGGAAGAGGAAAAGGAGGAAACTCACAGGGTGGTTGGGGGTCGGCTGGCCGGCCGGCCGGAGGGGGAGCTCGGTCGCCGGGCTGCAGCGGAGCAAGGTGGGGGTGATAGTAGATGGAGGTGGTGGTAGATGGTAGATGGAGGTGGTGGTAGATGGTGATGGAGGTGGTAGTAGATGTAGATGGTGATGGTGGTGGACGCAGTCGGAAAGGGAGCTGGAGGAGGCTGGCTTCGCCTGGGTCGGGGTGCACTGGTGGGGTGAGTCGGCTGAACTGCTTAGGACTCGGCCGGAGTAGGGTGCTACGAGGAGGAGGGGAAGAAGAGTGGGAGGATCAGAGGGAATGGGAGGTGGTTGAGTAGCTGGGCCGCGTCGGAGGGCAGCCGAGGGAAAGCCGCTGGGGATGAACCGCCGGAGTAGGGGTGCTCCGCCGGAGTGGCTCGAGGGAACAGTGAGTGCTCCGCCGGAGTGGCTCGAGGTAACAGTGAGTGCACCGCCGGATTGGCTCAAGGGAACAGTGAGTGCTCCGCCGGAGTGGCTTGAGGGAATAGTGAGTGCTCCGTTGGAGTGGCTCGAGGGAACAGTGAGTGCGAGGGGAGGAGCAGGCCAGTGGAAGCGCTGCACAGGAAAGGTGCTTGGCCGGGGGCAGCTCGCCGGAGTGGCTGACCGGCTGCGGTCGGGCCTTGCCGGATGGAGACTGAATCGATGGCCGACCGGGATGCAAAGGGGCATAGTGGGTGGTAGTGGTGATGGTTTCCCTCTCTCTTTGGATTTCAAAAAGAAGAAGAAGAAGAAGAAGAAGAAGAAGAAGGAAGAAGAAGAAGAAGAGAAGAAAATGAAAAGTGAAGAAGAGAAAAAGAAGCTACAGTTGAGTGTGGGAGACGGGGCTTGTGAGGAGGTGGGGAAACCTAGGTTTTTGGGGATTAGGGCTTCCTAGGGGAGAGGGGATGATGTGACTTTAAATAGTGAGAGAGGGTGTGGAAATGAAGGGTGAGGATGCACCCATTGAATGGATGGCCTAGATTTATCATGAGGGTTTCTTCATGTGGGGATGAGGGTGAGAGACTTAGTTAAATATTAGGGCTCCTTCATTGGTTTAAACAAATGGGTATTGACACCTAATGCAAATTTGCAAATTAGCCCCCTTAAATTTGGGTATTTATATAGACGCATAAAATGATGAAAATTTGGCGGACGATTCGGTGTTCGGTGTTTTGTAGGGTCAGGGGGCGCTGTATGTTTGGTATGGGCTCAAAATAGCAGGGCACTGGAATTTAATTGGGAGTTTCGGAATCGGTTAAAATGGTATCCTCAATTTAATTAGAAATAAATGCAAGTTGTGTTCTAAAATTAATTAGGAGTACATAGGACCAAAATTAGGTCGGGTCATCAATATCATTAATGAAGAAGACTTAGAACAGAATATTACCCTAATTTGGGCCGCACAAAAAATAGCTCAAGATTGCCTCCAATTTCGATTGGAACGCACAACGATACAAAATAAGAATTTATTTAGGAATTAAATAAACGTCCGCGATGATTTTTGTGTGGCTAAAAAATAAGGTACAGAGAGAATAATTATGAGTTGCAAAAATAGCAGAAGGGAAGGCGGGCATGTCTAGGGCAAGATTGTGAAATTTGTTGGAAGAAAAAAGCTAGGGTAGCGCTCCAATTATCGAAGCAAGGGCAGGGCGCAATAATTAAATAAATTACGGTAGTTAATTACAACCTCCAATAAATTAAATCTAAATAAAACAATTAACCACATAATCCCATAATTTGGACAGGTGTTCATCTACTGGACTTCTAGGTCAAGTCTAATAGCTCAAACAGTAAATGAACACTGTATATAATACTATATTTAATTACACATCTCACATAATTATTTAAATTAAATATACTTATCATGCAATTACTTAATTATAACTACCATAATATTAAATATTATAAAAAGTCAAAAATACCCCTTTTTTCGGAATGTGGTAGTGACAAGTCTACCCTCCTTAAAAGAATTTCGTCCTCGAAATTTAAAATCCTCATATTAGTGTTTAATCATACACATTATTATTTTCCCTCAAAGTTTAAATTCTTCAACCACGAAATCAGGTAATAATCTACAATGTCCTTTCATAATTTTTAAAAATTCTGAAATTATTGCATTCCTGAAAAATCCTCGAAATAAAATTAAAGTCCATTTTTATCAAAAATTTTCCTGAAATTTTTAGTTAATAATTCAATACTCGGAATTTAATATCCAATCCTCTAATTTGATTTTAATCAATGCACATATAAAATTTAAATCTTGTCCCAAAAATTGAATTCAACCACTACCTTCAATGATCTTATTCCTCGGTTTTCCCTTTTCCTCAAAGTACTCAACAATGCGATACTTATGGATTCTCCAAATATCGTCCATAATATAAAATTTAAAATTTATATCTTGCAATCAAATAATATAATGATAATCTCCTTAATTTCCTCAAATTCTAATGATAACCTCAATCATATCATAACCTTCCAAAAATTTATAAATCATCAATTCTGTCATGTTAAATTCTTAACCCTTTATTTAAATCGATATTTATCCTCGAATTTTAATCATCTTGTTTCTCTTGTCAAGTCATAACCCCTTCATGAATCTTCGTCATGGTCAAACCCCGATAATCATAATCTAAGAAAAATCCTTCCTACAATCATACAACATGCAACCTAAGGGAAATATGTACGATCATGGTGTCTTTTGTTATGGTATTGCAGTCTCTGTATCAGGATGTACTACTAACTATATTATAACAAGAAAATCATGCATACAAGCTACGGTACTAAGGTATCAGTCAATCAATCAAATAGATAGGAACAGAAGGAGGGAAAGAACAGAACCTGCTAACACATTACCTGCAGTATCGGTCTCCTCGACCGTCATCGCAAATGCCCCGCCCTGCTGGGATGATTTCCTTCGCAGGTGCTGAGCAATATACGGTTCCACAGGTAGCTTAACTGGATCTCTATAATCTAAAACTGCACGCTGGCCGGGAAGATAAGGACCTAGAAGACAATCCCTTACTCGATGTCCCACAGCGCCGCAGTGCAAACAAAGTCCTAGCCTCGTTCTACAGCTCTCTCAAAGGTGACCTGGCTTCTTACAGAAATGACAAGTCTGCTGTGTCTCTCTCGGAGGCTGTTGCTGATCCTGCTGAACACGGACTGGTGCCTGGTACTGTTGTTGATACTGATACGCCCATAGATGTTGCTGAATATGAACTGGTGCCAGGTACTGCTGTGGATGCTAAAATATCCATGGCTGAATATGAACTAGTACTTGGTACTGCTGTTGGTACTGAATACGGGAACGCTTGGCCGGTCCTGCCCTACCATTCGTATCTCCAAAAATATGGTGACTCTTCTTAGGCCTAAGATCCAGATCCTCTTCTGCAATCTGGGCATCCATTAAGATACCCTCAAAGGTAGCGGTACGATGACCAGAAGTACGCGACCTAATCTCTCTCATCAGTCCCTTTCTAAACTCCCGGGCTCGATCTCCTGGGTCCCGAATCATAGACGATACAAAATGGCTCAATTTACAGAATTCTGCAGCGTACTCGTCGACCGACATATTTCCTTGAACTAAGTCATGAAACTGACTTTCCAAGGTTCCCAATGCCACGTCGGGAAAGAACTTCTCCTTGAAGAGGTCCTTGAAGGTCTCCCAAGTAAGTCCTTGCGCAGAAAGTCTCGGCTCCGTGCGATACCACGTGAGTGCGATATCGAACATCTGACTGCCAGCGGCTTCTATCTGCAAGTTCTCCGGAATCTGGATCAATCGCAGGCTCCTCTCTATATTCTCTAGCCAGTCATCGGCGTAGAGTATTCCTCGGTGCCTTTGAACTCTCGAGGCATCATCCTTTTGAAGTCCACTATAGTGCCTGATCTCTGCTGCTGCTGGCCAGGAAACTGCTGGTACTGTGCTACTCTCTCCAAAGCTTGGAGAGTCACCTGATGAGCATTCTCCACGCTCTCTCTCATCAGCTCGGTTTGTGCCTGGTGCGCTTCTGCTTGCACCCTCTGAGCCTCAGCTTGAACTCGCTGAGCATCTGCCGTCACTCTCTGGGCATCTACCATGCCCTGGATCAAGGTAAACATCTGCGCCCCGTCAATGGACAAACCTTCAAAAATCGGAGTCGGTGGAGGAGGAAGGTTGTCCGTCACAGCTGCGACAATCCTCTGAACAGGTGGGGGAGGAGGATCCCCGAAAAGTACAAAAACTCCTACATGTATCGAAGATGTAGGAGGAACTACGGCTGTCTGTCCCTCAGGTGGAGAGGTAGCAGACCCCTCTAAGGCTGATGCTCCCACTCTCATAGATCGTGTCTTCGGCGACATCCTGGAGACAGATCCAAGAATCAATTAAGGCAAGATACGATATCATCAAGGAAGGACAATAAAGTTCTAAAGAAGCAACATTCAAGATAAATAGATTGGGATAACAATTCCTAGTTGTGATTACACAGGTCAAAGATGCATCCAAGGTTTGATACCTCTATCCCCTTAGGTACCACAGTTCTACTACAAGCACACTCACTGCTAGCTTCCTTACCTACTGCAATCATTGATACTAGTTTTTCTTATCACTCAAGTGCATATCAATTGCAACACACTATACTAAGTACTGCTCTCTCTAATACAACCCTAGATGGACACCCAAGTTAGTTGGCAGTGAGATCTCAATCATGCTCAAGCCAACAGATCCTTACACATGCACCTCATTTACTTGTATACTAATATATCTCTCTCATTATAAGATTTTATCCTCAAATAAAAATTCCTCAAAATAACTCCTCGAATAAATTTTTAAAGTACAATGCATATACTTTCCTCAAGGTCAATTATCTAAATACTGAAGTAAAAAACTTAATCACAAAAAAATCCTTACAGACTTGTCTAGGTTCATTGAATCGAATCTGAATCCTCAAAATTTTTAATAACAATATCTCAATCTTCTCAAAATTTTAATTCATTTTCAAGCTTCAAATTATAATTTAAATCCATATCTTGTAGTCCAATAGCTCTAATGTAAATCCTTCTCACCGTCCTCATCAACATGTGTCATCAAATAATACCATAAATTAGTCTGTAAATTTATCTTGATATGAAATCAACTCTACGATGAAACCAAGATCCTAATTTAATAACTGATCAACAAGAATTAAATCAATATCAACAAATGAGAATGGACGGAATACAAGAGAAATGTTTTAAATTAGAATTTATAATGAGATTCTCAGGGGTCATCCAAGGAATCTCTCAAGGAATTATGATTGAGTATTCGCTCTCATCCTAGTATCCTATGTCCTAGATTCTATCGCAGGCACGTAGTAGTGTAACAAAGATGCCACACTACCACGACATCGCATAACTTGCGAAGTTTGACCTGCATGGGCCACCACTAAAAATGTGTCACGACCCACACCCAGAATTGGGGCACGAGTACGCGGGTACGTCCAGCCTACGCCACAGCATCGGTGATAGAACGCTGTCAAGGTCATGATACTATCTAGCCAATCTCACACAAGCATCCAATCTCCATAAGGAGGCACGGATGACACAAAATTAATACGAACACATACTCAATCACATTGACTACAGCACGATAAGATATCGAACAAATAAAATTAAATACAACACAAGTCTAAATGTAATAATCTAACTCAACAATTATCCATGTCTCAACAAGTATGCTGGAGACAAATCCGGTACCAAATAGTCTACTAAAAAAACTAACTAGAAAAACTAGTGATTCCGGCTAAACCTTCCAGAATCACAACTGAACTACCAAGCCCAAGTTGCAGCTACTCACCATATGGTCCATAAAGTGTCGGACACCGGTCCTCTAAGGCATAGTCTAGAAAAATATTTCCAGTCAGGAAGGAGCAAAGTACAATCTCAAATAATAGTTCCATTTAATTGATAAGGACTATAAAGCAATAAACAGATGATGCTAGATATTGAGAAGACAGTAAAATAATGTAATGGCAAAATAGAGAGACAGGCAATATAAAGAGACAGGCAATGTAAAGAGACAGGCAATAGGCAATATGATACAGTCAGTGCATATATGAAAATGAAAAGAACAAGGTACAATATCATATACGGGTGATGTAGTATATGATTTAAAATAGGGAACTGTAATCTATTCTAAGTGTTTGAAATAGTAGTTTCGAAATGTGATCGGCTTAGGAATATGTGCGAGAGCTATAGGGCCTGGCTAATCATATGTGAAGAGCATGATTAACACTTACATTGTTCTATACTGTAATAAAAGGTTATGATCACATTTCTTACTAACTACTTCCCCGCCCCCAACTAGTACTGTGGATCCAACTAGTACTGTGGATCCAACCATGACACGTCACGATACACGAGCAAGTCCAATCTATCATGTACGATGTCTAATATACATGTCGTGTACAATATCAATACGATAATCAATGTAACATCTCATGACTGCAGATCCAAGCTATATACTAGTCTGTGTAGCACAGTGTCAAGGATTCAGATGTAATATTTTTAGATTATTGAACTTATAGAAATTATCAACAATTGGAAATTATCAGAGAAATTTACTTGCCTTGGGTCCTTAGCTGGTAAATACTGATATCCTGTTCCAGAGTATCTCCTGGATGAACCAACAGTCCTATAGACATATCATAATATAATACTTTTATCAGATGCTACACTAACACACAATAGAAATACACTGGCCTTAGGGCTATGCCAAGCATGGCACTAGTCAACTAGGGTCATCTAGTAGGGATACATATATAAATATACATATTATTAATTAGCATTAATACTTACAATATATATATATATATATATATATATATATATATATATATATATATATATATATATATATATATTGGTATATGGGTATAATTATTACCATACCAATTAATTATACCCATATACCAATATATATATATATATATATATATATATATATATATATATATATATATATATATATATATATATATATATAGATACATTATATATATACAAAAATACGTTTTAAAGTATATACATATATTAATTAGTACATATACCAGATAAATACTTATACTATATATATGTTTGCATAACATACCATATATACTAAATGCATATACAAATTATATATACATATATACTAATTGAAAATACAATACTATATACTAGTATATAAGTACATATATACATATATATATATATATATATATATATACCATTAAATTAAAAACATACATATACATATACATACACATTAATTAAATATATACATATACATATACATTAATTAAATATATATATATACATATACATTAATTATATATACATATACATTAATTACACTAATTTATACATATACATATTTACACTGAAGGAGGGAAGAGGAAGAGGAGAAAACTCACAGGGTGGTTGGGGGTCGGCTGGCCGGCAGGAGGGGGAGCTCGGTCGCCGGGCTGCAGCGGAGCAAGGTGGGGGTGATAGTAGATGGAGGTGGTGGTAGATGGTGATGGAGGTAGTGGTAGATGTAGATGGTGATTGTGGTGGACGCAGTCGGAAAGGGAGCTGGAGGAGGCTGGCTTCGCCGGGGTCGGGGTGCACTGGTGGGGTGAGTTGGCTGAACTGCTTGGGACTCGGCCGGAGTAGGGTGCTACGAGGAGGAGGGGAAGAAGAGTGGGAGGAGCAGCGGGAATGGGAGGTGGCTGAGTAGCTGGGCCGCGTAGGAGGTGTAACCTCCGATTTCCAATTTGTGAAATAATTAGATTTTTAATTTATTTTAAATACCAAATTTATAAAATATTTCTCCTTGAATTCTTGTATTTGATTTTTGAGCAATGTTTGATTTTAGAAGGTAATTTAAAATCTTTATAAAAATCATTTTTTCCTAAATGTCGATTTATTATAAAATAAATAGATAAATAATGATGTAAATATAATACTATAGCTTCGAATATTTTGGCTTGAATCATAAAATTATTGTTTTAAATAAAAATTTATTTGAAGGACTAGTTGATAAAATATAATAAATTTTATATTTATTGGAATAGTAAATAAATAAATTACATATTTTCTAGGGTTTTGAAATATGAGTTTAATTAGTAGCTAATTAATCAGTTAGCCTTGGAAGCCTCTTAAAACATTTTCTTAAATTATATTTTTCTATTAAATTTACCAATTTACCGTCTCTCATTCACACCCTCATTTTTCCACATGAAGAACTTATTCATGTATAATCTGGGCCATTCATTATTTGGGCCAATCCTCACCCTTTATCCCACAACTCTCTCCCTATTTAAAGTCTCATCACCATTCCCAAGAAACCCTAACTAGCCCTCACAAATCCCCACAAGCCAACAAGCCACCACCATTTTGTGTGCTCGTGTCCGTGTGTCCAGCATCACCGTGTCAGCCGTGTTGGCCTCGGGTCCGACCCCGGGTGTCCTATCGTATCCATTCATTTCCTGTGTCCAGATTTACAATATTACAACCAGATTTTTGTGTCCGACACACCCGGACACATCCACCTCCACCACAGCAAACATCATCCTCGTGTCCACCATCTGGACACATCCCTGTACAGTACACCCAACCCTGTGTCCGACAGACCCGGACACGTCCCCCACTGTGCAGTACATCAACCGTCGTGTCCAGCTCCGGACACGACCCCGACGTATACAGATCCAAAACCCTAACCCTATTTTAACCTAACCTATCGCCGCTGGCCGCCGCGTCTTCCCTCCACGACGTCGACCGCCGCGTCGAGCTCGGAGATCCGCCGCCGCCGCCTCAGATCCATCGAGCCGTGGCCGCCCCAGACCCGTCGGGCTTCGCCGCCGCCTCCTCGAACCGAGCACCGCCGCTCTCGAGTTCCGCCGTCGCCCGAGACGAACGCCGACCACCGCCCTGAGCTCCCAGATCCCGCCTCCTCGAGCCGAACCCCACCGCGCTGAGACCCGGCGGACTTCCCCGATGCCGACGCCGGAAAACCCTCACGTGAGTCCCCTTCTCTCTTTCCCTCTTCCCCTTTCTCGGTTCAGAGGCTGTTGTGATGGAGTAATTTAATTAGGTTAGTTATAGTTAGTTTATAATTAGTAAATTAATTAGTTATTAATTATATATATTGGATTAGTAATTAATAATTAGATTAGTTAATTAATTTACTAATCAGTAAATTATTGTTAATCAGTTAATTATTTATAATCAGTTAATTATTTCTTAATCAATTAATTAAATTATTAATCATTAATTATTTAGTAATATAATTAGTATTGGTAATATTTAATTTGTTTAGTTTTTATTTAATTTAGTTATGTATTATATATAAGGATTTGGTTATACTAGTATGTAATTAGCTAGTTTTATGCAATTAGTTTATTTTTATGAAATAAATATAAGGGTTTTGACTATGTAAAAATAATAATTTTGGGTTATATTATTAATTAAAAATATAGTTTCAATAATAAAAATAAGATCCAAATTTGTTTATTTGGGCTGGTGACCAATTTTATTATAGATATAAAAATATATGATGGCTTTTACATAAATTCTAGATTTTTATAAATAAACTTTTTATTTGTAATTATTGTTCAAAAATAAATTCGAAATGATTTTCATTAAATTAAGGTGTTACCTTGATTTTGAACAAACGACCCTTTCCCTATTAGCCTAGTATCCTTATCTCGATTTTCGTGCTGAACCCCGATCTTGGACTTCTTTATATAGTTTCTAGCTATTTGAACTGCTCCGGACTCATTGGAACTAACTGCTACTTCATTTGGGATCACCTTGAAAAGTGTGGCATTATATATATTCTCTGTTAGTTAATATACATATATATATAAAATGTTTGATTGATATATATATATATACAAATATGTATTTTGGTATAAATATATATTTATATACATCTATTTAGTGTATATACACAAATACATATTTTGTACAATTACTAATAGACACTTATATATATATATATATTATATACATTTTATTGGTATATACCCTGAGTATAAATGTGTACTATATACGTATCCCTACTAGATGACCCTAGTTGACTAGAGCCATGCCTGGCATAGCCCTGAGGCCAGGGTATTTCTATTGTGTGTTAGTGTAGCATCTGATACAAGTGATACTATTATATGTTTATAGGACTGTCGGATTCTCCAGACGATACTCTGGGACAGGACATTGGTATTGACAGCTAAGGACCCAAGGCGAGTACATTCTCTGATTAGTTTCTAATTTATGATATCTCCTATGTTCACTGTATCTAGTGTAAATATCCATGCTCTTGACACGCTGGTTACACGGATTGGTATACACGGATCTCGTCATGAGATGTTATTCCTTATTCATGGTGTAGCTTGTACAAGACTCGTTTCCTTGTTATCTTATGCATGTACAGACACTGATTCCCGGAGAGACTTGTTACCTCCCTAGGGAATCCCATGCCGTAGCGTACCATGATTGGATCCACTATACCGGTCGGGGGTGGGGAGTATTTTAGTGTAGATATGTGATCATACCCAACTTTTCATGCATCATAGCTCACCCCACATCTCACGTCGGGTGCGGCCTGACCATCTCCATATTTCATAGCTGTTACGTGTGATTAGCCTGACCTCTACATGCATCATAGCTAACCAATGGTTAGCCTGACCTTACATGAATCATAGCTAATCACATGTAACCAGCCTGATCAAGTTCCCAAGCCGATCACATGTTAAAGCTAGTACTCATACACTTAGTCATAGGTTCTTGCTCATTGACATATTATTTCTTTTCCTGCATTTACTTACAGTATTTCCAGTATTTCTTTTTCTCGTACCTATACATGCTTCTGGTATATTTCCATCTAGAACTGCTACATAGTTTATATCATTAATATAGAACTGCTATTTAGAGATGTACTTTGCTCCTTCCTGACTAGAAAATATTTCCAGACTGTGACCTTAGTAGACTGGTTTCTGACACACTTGAGGATTGGAAGTTAATGATTGCAGGTATGATTATTTTGTTGTTAGACTTGTCTTATATTTCTTGTTTGCCTTGATATCTCATCGTGCTTTAGTTTATGTGATTGAGTATTTCTAATATTATTTTATGATATCCACGTCTCCTTATGGAGTTGGATATTCACGTGAGTTGATTAGATAGTTACATGACCTAGACAGCGTTCTACCGTCGATGCTGTGGCGTAGGCTGGACGTACCCACGCATTCGTGCCCCTAAACCCGGTGCGGGTCGTGACACATTTTTAGTGGTGGCCCATGCAGGTCAGACTTCGCTAGTTGTGCGATGTCGTAGTAGTGCGACATCATAGTTGTACTACTGCGTTCCTGCGATAGGATCTAGGACATAGGATACTAGGACGAGAGCGAATACTCAATCATAAATTCTTGAGAGATTCCTGGGATGACCCCTTGAGAATCTCATTATAAATTCTAATTTAAATCCTTTCCCCTTATTCCCGTCTGCTCTCGCTTGTTGTTATTGAACTTGATCCTTATTAATCAGTTATTAAATTAAAATCTTGGTATCATTGTTGAGTTTGATTCTCGTTGACCAGTTGTTAAATTTAAATCTTGGTATCATTGTTGAGTTTGATTCTTGTTGACCAGTTGTTAAATTTAAATTCTTGGTATCGTTGTTGAATTGATTACATATCGAGATAAATTTTACGGGCTAAAATTTACGGTATCACCTGATAACATATGTTGATGAGGACAGTGAGAAAGGTAAAACGTCTACTTTGGTTATGGACCCTAGAGTTTATCGCAGCCATATTAGCTGTGGTGACGAGAACGTAGGAACCTGACTTGGATGTACATACTATAGTTATAAAACTTAGAGTCTCTCGCAGCCATACCGGTTGGCGTGGCAAAGATTCTAGACAACATGGTTATAGAGTTGCATACCTTAGTTACGAAATCTATCGTTTATCGTATCTATGCTTACTAGCGTGGCGAGGATTCTGAGTATCATGATTTCAGACATACGTGTATGATTATCAGGTTGTATCTTAAATTGGTTCTTAAAGTATCATCTCAAGACTTATCTATTTATGTTATTCCAGGACTTTGTTCTATCGCTTCTTTTCTTTACTAGCAGTAAAGATACCTTCAGTCCTTAACCTAGTTCTTTTGAGCCTTATTTCTTTAAGGATCCTTGTTAGTGTGATAATTAGTGACTTGTAATTATGGTTGTGTCTTGAGTGTTAGTATTGGTTGAGTGTTGTTAGTGAGTTATAAGTGTTTCCTAGTTGGACATGTGAGCAGTAGGCCTTAATCTAGAGTTAGCCCTTAGCATAGTACCTTGTAACAATGGTTCTGGGATAAGTGTCATTAGAGACTGAGAGTAGAAGGAGAGAATAGAGTATCAGTGATAGTTCAAGAGTTTGTATCAGAGCTAACATACCCGCCCTGGATAATCATGATTATGCACTTGAGTGATCTATGTAAACAATTAGGTATCAAGGAATAGTATTAAGGATTAATGGAGCATAACGTCCAATCTGATGATTGATATCGGGCGTGTTAAAAGTAAAAAAGGATATATGCAATAAAGAGTTAATGAGGTATCATGAGTAGAGAAATATCGGAATTGGTAATGAAAGTGGCGAAGCGTATCACAGACCAGTTTAACAGGCTGTAAAAGATTACAGGGAAATACATATACATCAATCGAGATGAGAAACCATACACATACCCATGAGAGTAAAGAAACATGAGTGTAATAGCGGATTCAGGTGATCATGAGTTCTAATGAGCTTGATGAGATAATCCATTAATGGAACTAGTGATATAATACCAAGAGTGCTAATAGTTCTATGTCGAGGATTAGTCGAGAATAACGTTAATAACAGTAAGCACTCTGTGCGATGATAATTAAATAATATACCCGTTAACATAAATTGAAATCATGAAAGAAAATACAGGTGATGATAACTTTGATCATTGGAGGTAATAGTACAAATGATTCAGGCAGTACAATTTTAGTACACAGTTATAGACACTAGATGCATTGAGTGCACCTCGAGTATTAGAGACTACGAGCACTTATATGTAAATTGGTGGATTTATAAATTAAAGAGTGGAAATAAATTTTTGAGAATTATTGAGAAGTTGGGATTGTGTCATTAAAATTTTGAGGATTTCAAATATGAATTCAATAAACATGGTTAAGGCTACAAAGATTTTAGAAGTGATTAAGTTTTATTTCGATGTGGAATATCTGATTTTGAGGAGGTATATGCATTTTATTTTAAAGTTGTTTGAGAAGTTAAACCTTGACGATTATTTTGAGGATTAATTTATGGTAGATGAGAAATATGAATATTAATATATGAGTAGATGATATACACGTGTAAGGATCTGGTGATTTGAGCATGATTGAGAGGGCACCGCAGACTGACTTGGGTGTCCATCTAAAGTTGTATTGGAAAGAGCAGTATTTAGTATGGTGTTGCACTTGACGTATATTTGAGTGATAAGAACGACTAGTATGAACAATTGTAGTAGGAACGGGAACTGACAAAGGGTATGGTACTAAAGAGATAGAGGTATCAACTTGGATGTATTATTGAATCATGGTTATATTAGAGATTCTTGGCATCAGATTCTGGTATTAATAAACAGGTGTGTGCAATACGGATATATTCATGGATTAATGAGTAGTTGATATGGGTACCAGTGTACATGAATAGAAATTAATTAGTGAATGTGCTAGAGTTAAGTACTTGTTAGAGATAGTAGATACTACAAGTAATATGTTAGCATGATCCTTCTTCCTTCCTAATGTTCCTTTTTTCGTCTTTCAATTGATTGATTTTCCTAGTACTGTAGTTCGTATTCATGATTTTCTTGTTAGGATATAACTAGTAGTACACCTTAACAGAGACTGAAATACCATGACAAAAGATACATGACCTATATTTTTCTTAAATTGCATGGCTGTAGGTAGAGTTTCCTTAAACCATGATCATTAGGGTTTTGACCATAGCAAAGATCTATGACCAGGTTATGACCGACAAAAAGGGACAAGATGATTAAATTATGGATGAGCATTAATTTAAATAAAGAATTTAGGGGATTGTTATAACAGAGTTGATGGATCATTAATTTTTCGAAAATCGAGGTATGATTGAAATTCGAGGATAAACATTAACTTAAATGGAGAGTTAAGAAATTCACAAGGCAAAAATTTAAGGATTTATTAATTTTAGGAAAATCTTGATATGATTGAATTGGTTAATTAAGAAAATTTAGGGAATTATCATTATATCTATTTGATTGCAAGATAGAAATTTTACATTTTATATTATGAATGTTGCATTGAAGATTTTGAAAGAATCGTATCAATGAGTCTTTAAGGAAAAAGGAAATCAGGAAATAAAAATCGTTAATGGAATGGTGTCAAATTCAATTCTCGGAGGAGAATTTAGATTTGAATAAGCATCAATTGAATTTGAGTTAGAGGAGTAAGATGATTGATGGATTAGTGTTTAAAATTTAAATTTTGGGATACAGATTTTTAAATGTTATAAATATACATTGATTGGAATTCAATTGGAGGATTGGATATTAAAATCCTTGAGTATTTAGATACGAACTTAAATTTGGAGGAGATTATGATAAAAATTGGAATTTGATTTTTTAAACTTGAAGATTTTCAGGAATAGGATGTTATAAAATTTTGAAAGGTTGTGAAATAGCAATATGAAATTACTTCATGATTAGTTGGTTTGAAATTTAAATTTTGATAGAAATAATACAATGTGTAAGTGCAATCATTAAGGATCTTAAATTTCGAGGACGAAATTTTTCTAAGGTGGGTAGACTTGTAACCTCCGATTTCCAATTTCCGAAATAATTAGATTTTTAATTTATTTTAAATACCAAATTTATAAAATATTTCTCCTTGAATTCTTGTATTTGATTTTTGAGCAATGTTTGATTTTAGAAGGTAATTTAAAATCTTTATAAAAATCATTTTTCCTAAATGTCGATTTATTATAAAATAAATAGATAAATAATGATGTAAATATAATACTATAACTTCGAATATTTTGGCTTGAATCATAAAATTATTGTTTTAAATAAAAATTTATTTGAAGGACTAGTTGATAAAATATAATAAATTTTATATTTATTGGAATAGTAAATAAATAAATTACATATTTTCTAGGGTTTTGAAATATGAGTTTAATTAGTAGCTAATTAATCAGTTAGCCTTGGAAGCCTCTTAAAACATTTTCTTAAATTATATTTTTCTATTAAATTTACCAGTTTACCGTCTCCCATTCATACCCTCATTTTTCCACATGAAGAACTTATTCATGTATAATCTGGGCCATTCATTATTTGGGCCAATCCTCACCCTTTATCCCACAACTCTCTCCCTATTTAAAGTCTCATCACCATTCCCAAGAAACCCTAACTAGCCCTCACAAATCCCCACAAGCCAAGCCACCACCATTTTGTGTGCTCGTGTCCGTGTGTCCAGTATCACCGTGTCAGCCGTGTTGGCCTCGGGTCCGACCCCGGGTGTCCTATCATATCCATTCATTTCCTGTGTCCAGATTTACAATATTACAACTAGATTTTTGTGTCTGACACACCCGGACACATCCACCTCCACCACAGCAAACATCATCCTCGTGTCCACCATCTAGACACATCCCTGTACAGTACACCCAACCCTGTGTCCGACAGACCCGGACACGTCCCCCACAGTGCAGTACATCAACCGCCGTGTCCAGCTCTGGACACGACCCCGACGCATACAGATCCAAAACCCTAACCCTATTTTAACCTAACCTATCGTCGCTGGCCGCCGCGTCTTCCCTCCACGACGTCGACCGCCGCGTCGAGCTCAGAGATCCGCCGCCGCCGCCTCAGATCCATCGAGCCGTGGCCGCCCCAGACCCGTCGGGCTTCGCCCCCGCCTCCTCGAACCGAGCACCGCCGCTCTCGAGTTCCGCCGCCGCCCGAGACGAACGCCGACCGCCGCCCTGAGCTCCCAGATCCCGCCTCCTCGAGCCGAACCCCACCGCGCTGAGACCCGGCGGACTTCCCCGACGCCGACGCCGAAAAACCCTCACGTGAGTCCCCTTCTCTCTTTCCCTCTTCCCCTTTCTCGGTTCAGAGGCTGTTGTGATGGAGTAATTTAATTAGGTTAGTTATAGTTAGTTTATAATTAGTAAATTAATTAGTTATTAATTATATATATTGGATTAGTAATTAATAATTAGATTAGTTAATTAATTTACTAATCAGTAAATTATTGTTAATCAGTTAATTATTTATAATCAGTTAATTATTTCTTAATCAGTTAATTAAATTATTAATCATTAATTATTTAGTAATATAATTAGTATTGGTAATATTTAATTTGTTTAGTTTTTATTTAATTTAGTTATGTATTATATATAAGAATTTGGTTATACTAATATGTAATTAGCTAGTTTTATGCAATTAGTTTATTTTTATGAAATAAATATAAGGGTTTTGACTATGTAAAAATAATAATTTTGGGTTATATTATTAATTAAAAATATAGTTTCAATAATAAAAATAAGATCCAAATTTGTTTATTTGGGCTGGTGACCAATTTTATTATAGATATAAAAATATATGATGGCTTTTACATAAATTCTAGATTTTTATAAATAAACTTTTTATTTGTAATTATTGTTCAAAAATAAATTCGAAATGATTTTCATTAAATTAAGGTGTTACCTTGATTTCGAACAAACGACCCTTTCCCTATTAGCCTAGTATCCTTATCTCGATTTTCGTGTCGAACCCCGATCTTGGACTTCTTTATATAGTTTCTAGCTATTTGAACTGCTCCGGACTCATTGGAACTAACTGCTACTTTATTTGGGATCACCTTGAAAAGTGTGGCATTATATATATTCTCTGTTAGTTAATATACATATATATATAAAATGTTTGATTGATATATATATATACAAATATGTATTTTGGTATAAATATATATTTATATACATCTATTTAGTGTATATACACAAATACGTATTTTGTACAATTACTAATAGACACTTATATATATATATTATATACGTTTTATTGGTATATACCCTGAGTGTAAATGTGTACTATATACGTATCCCTACTAGATGACCCTAGTTGACTAGAGCCATGCCTGGCATAGCCCTGAGGCCAGAGTATTTCTATTGTGTGTTAGTGTAGCATCTGATACAAGTGATACTATTATATGTTTATAGGACTGTCGGATTCTCCAGACGATACTCTGGGACAGGACATTGGTATTGACAGCTAAGGACCCAAGACGAGTACATTCTCTGATTAGTTTCTAATTTATAATATCTCCTATGTTCACTGTATCTAGTGTAAATATCCATGCTCTTGACACGCTGGTTACACGGATTGGTATACACGGATCTCGTCATGAGATGTTATTCCTTATTCATGGTGTAGCTTGTACAAGACTCGTTTCCTTGTTATCTTGTGCATGTACAGACACTGATTCCCGGGGAGACTTGTTACCTCCCTAGGGAATCCCGTGCCGTAGCGTACCATGATTGGATCCACTATACCGGTCGGGGGTGGGGAGTATTTTAGTGTAGATATGTGATCATACCCAACTTTTCATGCATCATAGCTCACCCCACATCTCACGTCGGGTGCGGCCTGACCATCTCCATGTTTCATAGCTGTTACGTGTGATTAGCCTGACCTCTACATGCATCATAGCTAACCAATGGTTAGCTTGACCTTACATGAATCATAGCTAATCACATGTAACCAGCCTGATCAAGTTCCCAAGCCGATCACATGTTAAAGCTAGTACTCATACACTTAGTCATAGGTTCTTGCTCATTGACATATTGTTTTTTTCCTGCATTTACTTACAGTATTTCCAGTATTTCTTTTTCTCGTACCTATACATGCTTCTGGTATATTTCCATCTAGAACTGCTACATAGTTTATATCATTAATATAGAACTGCTATTTAGAGATGTACTTTGCTCCTTCCTGACTGGAAAATATTTTTTCAGACTGTGACCTTAGTAGACTGGTTTCTGACACACTTGAGGATTGGAAGTTAATGATTGCAGGTATGAT
Source organism: Iris macrosiphon (assembly GCA_036927795.1). Lineage (NCBI taxonomy): Eukaryota > Viridiplantae > Streptophyta > Magnoliopsida > Asparagales > Iridaceae > Iris > Iris macrosiphon. Next base: position 105,401,799 of record JAYESA010000009.1, on the reverse strand, counting down.
TATTTTGTTGTTAGACTTGTCTTGTATTTCTTGTTTGCCTTGATATCTCATCGTGCTTTAGTTTATGTGATTGAGTATTTCTAACATTATTTTATGATATCCACGTCTCCTTATGGAGTTGGGTATTCACGTGAGTTGATTAGATAGTTACATAACCTAAACAGCGTTCTACCGCCGATGTTGCGGCGTAGGCTGGACGTACCCACGCATTCGTGCCCCTAAACCGGGTGCGGGTCGTGACAGGAGGGCAGACAGGGGAAAGCCGCTGGGGATGAACCCCCGGAGTAGGGGTGCTCCGCCGGAGTGGCTCGAGGGAACAGTGAGTGCGAGGGGAGGAGCAGGCCAGTGGAAGCACTGTACAGGAACGGTGCTTGGCCGGGTGCAGCTCGTCGGAGTGGCTGGTCGGCTGCGGTCGGGCCTTGCCGGATGGAGACTGAATCGGTGGCCGACCGGGATACAAACGGACACAGTGGGTGGTAGTGGTGATGGTTTCCCTCTCTTTGGATTTCAAAAAAAAAGAAGAAGAAGAAGAAGAAGGAAGAAGAAGAAGAGAAGAAGAAGAAGAGAAGAAAATGAAAAGTGAAGAAGAGAAAAAGAAGCTACGGTTGAGTATGGGAGATGGGGGCTTGTGAGGAGGTGAAGAAACCTAGGTTTTTGGGGATTAGGGCTTCCTAGGGGAGAGGGGATGATGTGACTTTAAATAGTGAGAGAGGGTGTGGAAATGAAGGGTGAGGATGCACCCATTGAATGGATGGCCTAGATTTGTCATGAAGGTTTCTTCATGTGGGGATGAGGGTGAGAGACTTAGTTAAATATTAGGGCTCCTTCATTGGTTTAAACAAATGGGTGTTGACACCTAATGCAAATTTGCAAATTAGCCCCCTTAAATTTGGGTATTTGCACAGACGCATACAATAATAAAAATTTGGCGGACGATTCGGTGTTTTGTTGGGTCAGGGGGCACTGTATGTTTGGTATGGGCTCAAAATAGCAGGGCACTGGAATTTAATTAGGATTTTCGGAATCGTTAAAATGGTATCCTCAATTTAATTAGAAATAAATGCAAGTTGTGTTCTAAAATTAATTAGGAGTACATGGGACCAAAATCAGGTCGGATCATCAATATCATTAATGAAGAAGACTCAGAATAGAATATTATCCTAATTTGGGCCGCACAAAAATAGGTCAAGATTGCCTCCAATTTCGATTAAAACGCACAACGATACAAAATAGGAATTTATTTAGGAATTAAATAAACGTCCGCGATAATTTTTGTGCAGCTAAAAAATAAGGTACATAGAGCATAATTATGAGTTACAAAAATAGCAGAAGAGAAGGCGGGCATGTCTAGGGCAAGATTGTGAAATTTATTGGAAGACAAAAGCTAGGGTAGTGCTCCAATTATCGAAGCAAGGGCAGGGCGCAATAATTAAATAAATTATGGTAGTTAATTACAACCTCCAATAAATTAATTCTAAATAAAATAATTAACCACATAATCCCATAATTCGGACAGGTGTTCATCTACTGGACTTCTAGGTCAAGTCTAACAGCTCAAACAGTAAATAAATACTGTATATAATACTATATTTAATTACACATCTCACATAATTATTTAAATTAAATATAATTATCATGCAATTACTTAATTGTAACTACCATAATATTAAATATTATAAAAAGTCAAAAATACTTCTATTTTTGGAATATGGTAGTGACACTCTGGGATGCATCGAGTACTGAGAGCGGTGTGCCTCCTGTAAAACTTTCTCGCGCAGCTCTCCGCTTGGCACACACATCCTCGTGCCATGTCGCAAGGACCCATCATCCGCAATAGTAAAGTCGTCTATCAATCCTGTTTGAACTTGTGCTCTAATATTCCTTAGAGTCACATCATCATACTGCACAGCTTTAATTCTGTCCATCAGCTCCGATTGTATCTGCAGTCCCCACATCTGAATCTCAGCTCCTGGAGCTGTCACAACCCGCACCCAGTATAGGGGCACGAGCGTGTGGGTACGTCCAGCCTATGCTGCAGCATCGGTGGTAGAATGCTGTCTAGGTCTTGATGCTAACTAAACAATCTCACACGAGCATCCGACTCCATGAGGAGACACGGATACCACATTATAATATGAACAACATACTCAATCACAACTACAACACGATAAGATCTCGAAGAAACATGTAAGATGCAATACAAGTCTAAAATAGAAATAGTCTAACTCAACAATATAATCCACGTCTCAAATAATTCGGTACCAAAATAGACAGCTAAGAAACTAACTAGATAACTAGTGATCCCGGCTATACCTCCCAGAATCATAATTGAACTACTAAGTCGAAGTCTGCAGCTACTCACCCTGTGGTCTATAAATATTGGACACCAGTCCTCTAAGCATAGTTTGGAAAAAATATTTTCCAGTCAGGAAGGAGCAAAGTACATCTCAAATAACATTTCCATTTAATTGATAAAGGATATAAATTAATAAATAGATAATGCTATATACTGAGAGAAGACAGTGAATAAATACAATAGTAAACTAAAGAGACAGGCAATGTAAAGAGACATGTAATATAGACAATATAAAATAGTCAATGCTCATCTGAACGAAGAGAATGAGGTACAATATCATATACGGGTGATATAGTATATGATCTAAAATAGAGAACTGTAACTGTTCTAAGTGTTTGAAATATTAGTCTATCATGTGATCGGCTTAGGACAGGATCGGGCTGGCTACATATGATTAGCTATGATTCATGTAAGGTCAGGCTAACCATTTGGTTAGCTATGATGCATGTAGAGGTCAGACTAATCATATATAACAGCTATGAAATATGTAATGGTCAGGTCGCACCCGACGTGAGATATGGGGTGAGCTATGATGCATGTAGAGTTGGGTATGATCATATAATCTACTAATATTTTCTCCGCCCCCAACTAGTACAGTAGATCAATCACGACACGTTACGATACACGAGCAATATCCAATATATCAATATCGTGTACAATATCAATACGATAATTAATGTAATATCTCATGATTGCAGATCCAATCTATATACTAGTCTGTGTAGCACAGTGTCAAGAATCAGATGTAACATTTCTAGATACTGGAATTATAGATATTATCAAATAATTAGAAAAATTATCATAGAATGTACTCGCCATGGATCCTTAGCTGGGAAAATCACTATCCTGTTCCAGAATATCGTCTGGATGATCCAACAGTCCTATAGACATATCATAAAATAATACAACATTTGCATCAGATGCTACACTAACACACAATCAAAATACTGAATTCAGGACTACGCTAGGTATGATACTGGTCAACTAGGGTCATCTAGTAGATAGACACATAAAATATATTATACCTATTATTAACTAGCATTAATACTTACAATATATACGTGCACCAAATTAAATACATACATATATATATATATATATATATATATATATATATATATATATATACCAATTAATTACATGTATATTATATATATTAGTTGAACAATATATATATACACATACATACCAATTATATATATTAAAAATATACTAAGTGTATATACAAAATATATATATATATACACACATACCAATTAATAATACAATACTATATACTCGTATATAAGTACAAATATATATACAATACAAATATATATTCTACATATATATACATACCAAATACATACTAACATATATTATGAATACGTATGTACCAATATATTTGTTGAATACACAAATACTAATAGTAATACACTATATGTTAATACATACACACACACACACACACACACACACACACACACACACACACACACACATATATATATATATATATATATATATATATATATATATATATATATATATATATATATATATGAATACATAAATACTAATACATGAATTTAATTTATACTAGTATACATTTTATTAATTACATATTATATGAAAATACTAATATACATACATATATATATATATATATATATATATATATATATATATATATATATATATATATATATATATATATATATATATGAATACAATAATAATAATACATACATATATGTATATATATATATATATATATGAATACAATAATAATAATACATACATATATGTATGTATATATATATATGAATACAATAATCATAATACATACATATACGTATATATATATATGAATACATATACTATTACGTATGAATACAATAATACATTACATAGAATTAATATTAACCAATGAAGGAGGGAAGGAGGCTCACAGGGGTCGATGGTGGTGGTGATCGTGGCCGTCTCAGGCGAGTCGGGGAGGAGCTCAGGCAGGAGGACGGCCGAAGGGGAGTGGCCGGACAGGTCGGGTCGCTGTAGTAGCTGCCGGGGGGAAAGGAAGCTGACAACGACGGTGGTGGAGCTGCTGATGTTGGCTGGAGTAGGGGGGATAGGAGGAGGTCGGAGAAGATGGTGGAGGCTGCCGGAGTTGTGCCTGGTGGATGCTGCAGTAGTCGGGAAGAGTGGGATGGTCGGACTGGGTGGTCGAAGGAATTACAGCAAATCGGAGCAGGAGTAACAGCGCCGGAGGGGATGAGTCGAGTGGGTGGTGGTGTGGGTGTCGGCTCGAGGGTAGTGGAGCCGGTGGAGCTTCGATCGCCGGCCAGAGGGGTTGAGCTCGGGATGAGCAGCCGGGGTCGGGGCTTTGTCGGGCCAGAGTAGGATGCAGGGAAGAGGGAATATAGGGAGTCGGCCGAGATGCAGTCCGGGCTGCCGGAGTAGATGCAGGAAATATTCGGGGTCGATCTCCGACGGGTCGACCGGACTGAGGGCCGAGGTAGTTTGGGTGAACAGTGTATAGTGGTGATGATCCCCCCTTTCTAAAATTTAAAAAGAAAGAGAAGAAGAAGTAAGTAAAAAGAAGAAGAAGAGAAGAAGAAAGAAAAAAAATAAAGAAATGGAGGGTGGTTACGATTGGGGGCTTGTGAGGAGATAGGGGTTTCCCTAGGTTTGGGGATTAGGTCATGTTGGGAAGGGTGAGGTGATGTGACCTTTTATAGGAAGGGTGATGGGAGGTGTGTGGTGATGATGAGCCCCATTTTGATTGGGTGGCCAGGATTCGTCATAGAGAAAATCATTCATGTAAGGAGGGGGTTTGGTTGACTAGTCAAATTTGTGGGCTTCTCTATTTGGTTAAACCAATGGGGTGTTGACACCTAATACAATATTTGTAAATAAGCCCCCTTAAATTTGGATAATTGCATAAACACATGAAATGATGAAAAATTGGTGGACGATTTGGTGTTTGGTGTTTTGCAGGGTGAGAGAGTATTGTGTATTTGGTATGGACTTAATTAGTGGGGTATTTGGATTAGGTCGGGATTAAACGGGATCAGTCAAAATAGTATCCCCAATTTAATTAGAAATAAATGCAAGCTGTGTTCTAAAATTAATTAGGAGTACATGGGGTCAAAATTAGGTTGGGACACAAATATCATTAGTGAAGAAGACTCAGAACAGAATATTACCCTAATTTGGGTTGTACGAAAAATGGGTCAAGATTGTCTCTAATTTCGATTGGAACGCACAATGATACAAAGTTAGAATTTATTTAGAAATTAAATAAACGTTCGTGACGAATATTATGTGGCTAAAATAAAGCTCAAGAGATCATAATTATGAGTTGCAAAAATATCAGAATTGAAGGCGGGCACGTCTAGGGCAAGGTTATAAAATTTGTTGGAAGGCAAAAGCTAGGGTATCGCTCCAAACATCGAAGCAACGGCAAGACGCAACAATTAAATAAAATTACGATAATTAATCACAGTCCCAATTAATTAAATTCTAATTAATACAAATTAATACATAACCCTATAATTTGGTCAAGTGTTCATCTAGTGGGCTTCTAGGTCAAGTCTACCAGCTCAAACATTAATGAATACTGTAAATATATATAATATATTTAAGTACACATCTCATACAATTATTTAATTTAAATACACATATCATAAAATCATTTAATATAGCTACCACAATATTACTAATATATAAAAAGTCAAAAATACCCCTATTTTTTGAATGTGGTAGTGATAAGTCTACTCTCCTTAAAAAAATTTCATCCTCAAAATTTAAATCCTCAATAGTAGTGTTTATTCATTATATATATATTTTCAATCAAATTTAAAACTCACATAATCAATCCACATTGTTATTTCATAATTTTAAAATTTCTGAAATTATTGTATTTCTGAAAATCCTCGAAATAAAATCAAATTCCATTTTTATCACGACTTCCTCCAAAATTTTAAGTTAATAATTCAATACTCAAAATTTAATATCCACTCCTCTAATTTAATTTCAATCAATGCATATATATAAAATTGAAATCTCGTCCCAAAAAGTTTGAATTCAAACACTAATCCATTAATGATTTTATTTCTTGATTTTTTTTCCACAAAATACTCAACAAGGCGATACTTATGGATTCTTCAAATGCAATATCCATAATATAAAATTTTAAATTCATATCTTGCAATCAAATAAATATAATGATAATCTCCTTAATTTTCTTAAATTTTAATGATAACTTCAATCATATTCTAATCTTCCTAAAATTAAAAAATCATCAATTCTGCCATATTAAATTCTTAACCCTTTATTTAAATCAATGGTTATCCTCAAAATTTAAGCATCTAGTCTTTCTTGTCAAGTCATAACCTCTTCATTAACTCTAGTATGGTCAAAACCCAAATAATTACAGTCTAAGAAAATTCTATCTACAGTCATTCAATGTGTAATCTAAGGGAAACATGCATGGTTATGGTCTGTTTTATCATGGTATTACAGTCTCTGTTAGGGTGTACTACTAACTATATTCTAACAAGAAAATCATGATTGTAATTACGCTACTAAGGAATCAATCAATCAAATAGAGAAGACAGGAGGAAAGAAAGAACAAAACCTGCTAATACGTCGCCTGCAGTATCGGTCTCCTCGACCGTCATCGCAAATGCTCTGCCCTGCTGGGGTGGCTCCCTCCGCGGGTGATGAGCAATCTGCAGTTCCACAGGTGGCCTAACTAGATCTCTATAATTTGGAGCTGCACGCTAGCCATGAAGATAAGGAGCTCGAAGACAATCCCTCACTCGATATCCCGCAGCATCGTAGTGCAAACAAATTCCTAGCCTTGCTCTACAGCTCTTCCTAAGATGACCTAGCTTCTTACAGTAATGACAAGTCTGTTGATCCTGTTAAACACGAACCGATGCCTGGTATTGCTTGGGGTTATACTGAAATGTCCTCGGCTGTTGTTGGCCTGGATACTGCTGGTGGTTATGCTGAAACGTCCTTGGCTGCTGCTGGCCAGGATACTGCTGGTGGTTATGCTGAAACGTCCTTGGCTGCTGCTGGCCAGGATACTGCTGGGCAGCTCTCTCAACTGCCTGTAGCGCCATCTGGTGAGTGTTCTCCATGCTCTTTCTCATCAGTTCAGTCTGTGCTAGGTGTGCCTCTGCCTGCACTCTCAGAGCCTCAGCTTGAACTTGCTGAGCATCTGCCATCACTTTCTGGGCATCTACCATGCCCTGAATCAAAGTAAATATTTGTGCCCTGTCAATGGGCACACCTCCAGAAATCGGAGTCGGTGAAGGAGGAAGGTTGTCCGTTACAGCTACGGCAATCCTCTGAACAGGTGGGGGAGAGGACCCCCAAAAAGTGCAGATACTCCCACATGCATCAGAGGTGTAGAAGGAACTACGGATGTCTATCCATCAGGTGGAGAGGTGGCAGACCCCTCTAAAGCTGGTGCTCCCACTCTCATAGATCGTGTCACCGGCGATATCCTGAAGATAGATCCAAAAGAATCAATTAAGGAAATAAATACGATATCATCAAGGAAGGACAGTAAAGTTCTAAAGAAGCAACATTCAGAAGGAATAAGGATAATAAAATAAATAGATTAGAAATATTCCTAGTTGTGATTGCATAGGTCAATGATGCATCCAAGGTTTAGGTACCTCTGTCCTACTACAAGTACACCCACTGCTAGTTCTCTTTCCTACTATAATTGTTCATACTAGTTGTTCTTATCACTCAAGTGCACACCAAGTGCAACACACCATACTAAGTACTGTTCTCTCTAATACAACTCCAGATGGACACCCAAGTCTGTTTGCAGTGCCATCTCAATCATGCCCAAGTCAACAGATCCTTACATATGTACTTCATCCACTCATATACTAATATATATTTCTTACCCACCATAAATTTTACCTTCAAATAAAATCATCAGAATTTTTACTTCCCGAACGATTTAAAATAATATGCATATACTTCCTCAAAAGTTAAATACTCAATATCAAAATAAAATTTTAATCACTTCTAACATCTTTATAGCTTTGACTATGTTTATTGAATCAAAATTTTGAATCCTCAAACATTTAATAACATAGAATCTCAACTCCTCAAAATTCTTAAAATTGAAATTTATTTCCACTCTTCAAATTTTTTTTCCACAAGCATACATATAAATACTCGTAGTCTCTAATACTCAAGGTGCACTCAAATACATCTATTGTCTACAACTCTCAACTGGGTACTAAAATTGTACTGCCCGAATTACTTGCACTATTACTTCCAAATAATCAAAGTTATCATCACACGTATTTTCTCTAATGAGTTTCTATCTATATTAACTGATATACTACTTTAACATTATCATACAAGGCACTTACTATTAGCACCTTGATCAACTAATCCTCGATATAGAATCATTAGTAGCCTTGGTATGATGACACTAGCTTCATTATTGGATCATCTCATAAAACTTATTAGAACTCACGATTACTTGCACCTTCTATAACACCCATGTTTCACTTTAATCTCATGGGCAAGTATATGGTTCCTCATCTCGATTGATGTATATGTATTTCCCTTTAATCTTTTACAACCTGCTAAACTAATCTGTGATATGCTTCACAACTTTCATTCCCAATCCTGATATTTCTCTACTCATGACATCTCATTAAAACCCTTTATGCATATACATTTCTTTATTCTTAACACCCCCAAGTATCAATCATTAAATTGAACATCATGCTCCATTAATCCTTAACACAATTTCTTGATACTTAATTGTTTACATAGATCATCCAATTACATAATCATGATTATCCAGGATGGGTATGCTAGCTCTAATACTAACTCTTAGAACTATCACTGATACTCTATACTCTCCTTCTACTTATAGTACTATAATGACTCCTAGAGCTATTGCTACAAGGTACTATGCTACGGGTTAACTCTAGATTAATGCCTTCTGCTCACATGTCCAACTAGAAAATACTTACAACGAATAGGTCACACTCAATCAACACTAATACTCAAGACACAGACCTAACTGCAAGTCACAAATTATCATACTTAACAAGGAATCCTCAAGAAAAAGAAGCTCAAAAAGGAACTGGATTGAGGACTAAAGGTATTTCTACTGCTAGCAAACAAAAGAAGCGATGGAATAAAGTCCTGTAATAAAGAAAAATAAGTATTGAGATGAGACTTTAAGAACCAATTTAAGATACAACCAGATAATCAAACACGTCTGTCCGAAATTATGACACTCAGAATTCTCGCCACGCCAGTAAGCATAGGTGCGATAAACAACAGGTTTCGTAACTAAGGTATGCAACCCTATAATCATGTCATCTAGAATCCTCGCCACTCCAACCGGTATGGCTGCGAAAGACTCTATATTTCATAACTATAGTATGTACATCCAAGTCAGGTTCCTACGTTCTCGTCACAACAGCTAGTATGGCTGCGATAAACTCTAGGTTCCATAACCAAAGTAGACGTTTTACCTTTCTCACTGTTCTCATCAATATATGTCATCAGATGATACCATAAAGTTTAGTCCGTAAACTTTATCTTGATAAGAAATTAACTCAACAACGATACCAAGAATTAAATTTAATAACTGGTCAACAAGAATCAAACTCAATGTCAACAAGCGAGAACAGACAAAAATAAGGGGAAGGAATTTAAATTGGAAATTGTAATAAGATTCTCAAGGGGTCATCCCAGGAATCTCTCAAGAATTTTGTGATTGGGTATCCTCTCTCATCCTAGTATCCTATGTCTATATTCTATAGTAGGCACACAGTAGTACAACTATGACGTCGTACTACCACGATATCGTATAACTTGCGAAGTTTGACCTGCATGGGCCACCACTAAAAACGTGTCACGATCCACACCCGGTATAGGGGCACGAGAGCATGGGTATGTCCAGCCTACGCCGCAGCATCGACGATAAAATACTGTCTAGGTCTTGATGCTAACTAAATAATCTCACACGAGCATCCGACTCCATAAGAAGACACGGATACCACAATATAATATGAACAACATACTCAATCACAACTACAGCACAATAAGATCTCGAAGAAACAAGTAAGATGTAACACAAGTCTAAAATAGAAATAGTCTAACTCAACAATATAATCCACGTCTCAAATAAGATTGCCGGAGACAAATCTGGTACCAAAATAGACAACTAAGAAACTAACTAGATAACTAGTGATCCCGGCTAAATTTCCCGGAATTACAACCGAATTACTAAGTCCAAGTCTGCGGCTACTCACCTTGTAGTCCATAAATGTCGGATACCAGTCCTCTAGGCATAGTCTAGAAAAAATATTTTTCAGTCAGGAAGGAGCAAAGTATATCTCAAATAACATTTATATTTAATTGATAAGGTTTATAAAGCAATAAACAGATAATGCTATATACTGAGAGAAGACAGTGAATAAATGCAATAACAAACTAAAGAGACAGGCAATATAAAGAGACATGCAATATAGACAATATGAAATAGTCAATGCTCATCTGAAACAAAGAGAATGAGGTACAATATTATATACGGGTGATGTAGTATATGATCTAAAATAGAGAACTGTAACTGTTTTAAGTATTTGAAATATTAGTCTATCATGTAATCAGCTTGGGACAGGATCAGGCTGGCTATATATGATTAGCTATAATTCATGTAAGGTCAGGCTAACCATTTGGTTAGCTATGATGCATATAGAGGTCAGGCTAATCATATATAACAGCTATGAAGCATGTAATGGTCAGGCCGCACCCGACGTGAGATATGGGTGAACTATGTTGCATGTAGAGTTCGGTATGATCACATAATCTACTAATATTTCCCCTACCCCCAACTAGTATAGTGGATCAATCATGACACGTCACGATACACGAGCAATATCCAATATATCAATGTCGTAAACAATGTCAATACGATAATCAATGTAATATCTCATGATTGCAGATCCAAGCTATATACTAGTCCGTGTAGCACAGTATCAAGAATCAGATGTAACATTTCTAGATACTGGAATTATAGATATTATCAAATAATTAGAAAAATTATCAGAGAATGTACTCGCCTTGGGTCCTTAGCTGGTAAAACCACTGTCCTATTCCAGAATATCGTCTGGATGATCCAACAGTCCTATAGACATATCATAAAATAATACAACATTTGCATCAGATGCTACACTAACACACAATCAAAATACTGAATTCGGGACTACGCTAGGTATGATACTGGTCAACTAGGGTCATCTAGTAGATAGACACATAAAACATATTATACTTATTATTAACTAGCATCAATACTTACAATATATACATGCACCAAATTAAATACATATACAATATATATATATATATATATATATATATATATATATATATATATATATATATATATATATATATATATATATATATATATATATATATATATATATATATACCAATTAATTACATGTATATTATATATATTAGTTGAATAATATATATATATACACATATATACCAATTATATATATTAAAAATATACTAAGTGTATATATAAAAAATATATACATATATACACATACCAATTAATAATACAATACTATATACTCGTATATAAGTACACATATATATACAATACAAATATATATATTCTACATATATATACATACCAAATACATAGTAACATATATTATGAATACGTATGTACCAATATATATGTTGAATACACAAATACTAATAGGATTACACTATATGTTAATACATACACATATATATATGAATACATAAATACTAATACATGAATTTAATTTATACTAGTATACATTTTATTAAATACATATTATATGAAAATACTAATATACATACACACACACACACACACATACACACACACACACACACACACACACACACATATATATATATATATATATATATATATATATATATATATATATATATATATATATATATATATACAATAATAATAATACATACATATATGTATATATATATGAATACAATAATAATAATACATACATATATGTATATATATATATATATATATATATATATATATATATATATATATATATATATATATATATATATATATATATATATATATATATATATATGAATACATTAATCAGAATACCTACATATACGTATATATATATGAATACATATACTTTTATGTATGAATACAATAATACATTACATAGAATTAATATTAACCAATGAAGGAGGGAAGGAGGCTCACAGGGGTCGATGGTGGTGGTGATCGTGGCCGTCTCATGCGAGTCGAAGAGGAGCTCAGGCAGGAGGACAGCCGGAGGGGAGTGGCCGGACCGGTCGGGTCGCTGCAGTAGCTGTCAGGGGGAAAGGAAGCTGACAACGATGGTGGTGGAGCTACTGATGTTGGCTGGAGTAGGGGGACAGGAGAAGGTCGGAGAAGATGGAGGAGGCTGCCAGAGTTGGGCCGGGTGGACGCTATAGTAGTCGGGAAGAGCGGGATAGTCGGACTGGGTGGTCGGAGGAATTGCAGCAGACCGGAGCTGGAGTAACAGCGTCGGAGGGGATGAGTCAAGTGGGTGGTGGTGTGGCTATCGGCTCGAGGGTGGTAGAGCCGGTGGAGCTTCGGTCGTCGGCCGAAGGGGATGAGCTCAGGATGAGCAGCTGGGGTCGGGGCTTGGCCGGGCTGGAGTAGGATGCAGGGAAGAGGGAATGTAGGGAGTCGACCGAGATGCAGTGGCTCCGGGATGCCGGAGTAGATGCAGGGAAGAGTCGGGGTCGATCTTCGGTGGGCCTGCCGGACTGAGGACCGGGGTGGTTCGGGTGAACAGTGTACAATGGTGATGATCCCCCCGCCCTTTCTAAAATTCAAAAAGAAGGAGAAGAAAAAGAAAGGAAGAAGGAGAAGAAAGAAAAAAATAAAGAAATGGAGGGTGGCTACGGTTGGGGGCTTGTGAGGAGATGGGGGCTTCCCTAGGTTTGGGGATTAGGTCATGTTGGGAAAGGTGAGGTAATGTGACATTTTATAGGAAGGGTGATGGGAGGTGTGTGGTGATGATGAGCCCCATTTTGAATGGGTGGCCAGGATTCGTCATGGAGAAAATCATTCTTGTAAGGAGAGGGTTTGGTTGACTAGTCAAATTTGTGGGCTTCTCCATTTGGTTAAACCAATGGAGTATTGATACCTAATGCAATATTTGTAAATGAGCTCCCTTAAATTTGGGTAATTGCACAAACACAGGAAATAATAAAAAATTGGTGGGTGATTTGGTGTTTGGTGTTTGGTATTTTGCAGGGTGAGGGGGTGTTGTGTGTTTGGTATGGGCTTAATTAGTGGGGTATTTGGATTAGGTCGGGATTAAATGGGATCAGTCAAAATGGTATCCCCAATTTAATTAGAAATAAATGCAAGTTGTGTTCTAAAATTAATTAGGAGTACATGGGGCCAAAATTAGGTTGGGACACAAATATCATTAGTGAAAAAGACTCAGAACAGAATATTATCCTAATTTGGGTTACACAAAAATGGGTCAAGATTGCCTCCAATTTCGATTGGAACGCCCAATGATATAAAGTTGGAATTTATTTAGAAACTAAATAAACGTCCACGACGAATATTGTGCGGCTAAAATAAAGCTCAAGAGATCATAATTATGAGTTATAAAAATGTCAGAATGGAAGGCGAGCGCGTCTAGGGCAAGGTTGTGAAATTTGTTGGTAGGCAAAAGCTAGGGTATCGCTCCAAACATTGAAGCAACGACAAGGCACAACAATAAATAAAATTATGGTAATTAATTACAGTCCCAATTAATTAAATTCTAATTAATACAAATTAATACATAACCCTATAATTCGATCAAGTGTTCATCTAGTGGGCTTCTAGGTCAAGTCTACCAGCTCAAACATTAATGAACACTGTAAATATATATAATATATTTAAGTACACATCTCATACAATTATTTAATTTAAATACACATATCATGAAATTATTTAATATAACTACCACAATATTACTAATATATAAAAAGTCAAAAATACCCCTATTTTTTGAATGTGGTAGTGACAGGAGCTAATACTTCAATTCCTAAGCTGTCAAGATTAGCTAATAAATGTCTATCTGAAGTCAAGCACATAGCCATCGGATACCTGCTCAAGGTATCGGCGACTACGTTGGCCTTTCCGGGATGGTACTATAATGAGATATCAAAGTCTTTCATCAATTCTAACCACCGTCTCTGTCTCATGTTTAGCTCCTTCTGTGTAAACACATACTTCAAGCTCTTGTGGTCTGAGAAGATCTTCACATGCTCTCTGTACAGATAGTGCTTCCACAGCTTTAGGGCAAAGATAACTGCTGCTAACTCCAGATTGTGAGTAGGGTAGTTCTTTTCATGAGGGCATAATTATCTTGAAGCATAGGCAATTACTTTTCTGTGTTGTTGAAGAACACATCCCAAACCTTTTTTGGAAGCATCACTGTAGATTGTGAATCCACCTATCCCTGAAGGCAACATCAAAACTGGCGCTGTCATCAATCTCCTCTTCAGCTCATCGAATGCAGCCTGACATTCTTCTGTCCAGACAATTCCATATCTTTCTTAGTTAGTCTAGTCATTGGTTCTGCAATCTTGGAGAAGTCTTGTATAAATCTTCTGTAGTATCCTGCTAGTCCGAGAAAGCTCCTAATTTCAGCTACCGTACTGGGGAAGCCACGACTCCACTGCTTTGATCTTCTTTGGATTAACTGAGATTTTGTTACCTGTCACCATATGTCCAAGAAATTCAACCTTATAAAAAAAAAACTCACACTTCGAAAGCTTCCTATACAACTTTTCTCTCCTGAGAGTCTCTAAGACCATCCTCAGGTACTCTTTATGCTCTTCTGGGATCTTCGAATATATTAAGATATCGTCAATAAACACCACTATGAACTTGTCAAGGTACTGGTGGAATACCTTGTTCATCAAGTTCATAAATACGGCTGGTGCGTTGGTTAAACCAAACGGCATTACTGTAAATTTAAACTGGCCATATCTGGTCCGAAAGGCGGTCTTTGGTATGTTTTCCTTCTTCACCTTCACTTGGTGATAGCCTGACCTCAAGTCTATCTTTAAAAACACCTTTGCTCTGCTCAATTGATTGAAAAGATCATCTATCCTCAACAGCGGGTATTTGTTCTTGATAGTGAGGTTATTCAAATCTCTATAATCGATACACATGCGTACCGTGCCATCCTTCTTCGGTACGAATAATACCGGTGCTCCCCATAGTGATAAACTAGATCTAATGAAACCTTTGTCTTACAGCCCCTCTACTTGTTTCTTCAATTCTACCAACTCGTTGTTGTTGACTCTATAGACATGTTGTAAAATAGTCTATGCTCCTGGTATCAAGTCTATAGAGAATTCAACATCTCTGTCTAGCGGCAAACCTGGCAACTCTTCTGAAAATACATCCCGGAACTCTGCTATCAGTGGATGTGGTAACTCTTCTTCTGCCATTCTGGCTCCACAAAAAGTGCCTCTACCCTGCTCCTCTGCTTCTCTGGCGATCTCGAACTCTGGCTCTCCTGGTGGTCGAAATACTACTCTACCTCCGTGACAATTTATAGAAGTATGGTATTTACTCAGCCATTCTATTTCGAGTACAATATCGTATCCCGGAAGTGGCATGACGAGTAAACTCACGCTCAACTCTCGGTCTTCCAATGACACTCTCCAATCCTTGCAACAATCACGGACTAGGATAATGCCTCCTCCTGTCGTGATCTTGCAAGTCCTATCTAATGGTTTTGTTTTTAATCGATGCTTAAGGGCATAAGATACAGATACAAAACTATGAGAAGTGCCAGAATCAAATAATGCAAGTACTGCAATAGAATCGAGTAAAACTGAACCTGAAATCATGTCTCCAGCTGGCTCGGCCTCCTCAGTAGTCATGGCATAAGCTTGTCCCTATGGTGCTCCTCTCTGCTGTTGCTGCTGCTGAGCAAATCTCTGCTGTTATGGTGGAAGTGGAGGTCCTCTCTTCTGGCCTCCTGGCATAATAGGTGCTCTGGCTGGTCCTCTCTGAGCTGCTGCTTCTCCCTGGCGAGTCTGAACAGCTGGGCAGTCCCTCAGCCGATGTGCTGCTGATCCACATGACAAGCAAGTACCTAAACTTTTCCTGTAGATGTCTCTTGTATGTCCCATCTTTCCGTAATATCAACATGTGGCGGCGAGCTGATTCTGTCTCTGTGGTTGCTGTTGTTGAACATATCCTCGAACTGGTGCCTCTTGTTGGTGTTGCTGCTGGTGTTATTGTTGGTACGGCCTCTGTTATTGTTGTTGTTGCTGAATGTGTGGGCACTTGGTCGGTCCTGTGTTACCTCCTATTGCTCAAGATGTATCGCATCCCCTCTTGTCTAAGATCCAAGTCATCTTCAGCAATCTGGGCATCCATCAGAATACCCTCAAATATCGCGGTGCGTCATCCTGAAGTACGAGACTTGATCTCCCTATTTAATCCCTTTCTAAATTTTTGTGCTCTGTCTCCTGGATCTCGAATCATTGATGGCACAAATCGACTCAATCGACAAAACTCTGTGGCGTACTCGTCGACTGACATGCCTCCTTGGACTAAGTTATGGAACTGACTTTCTAATGCTCCCAAGGCTATGTCAGGAAAGAATTTCTCCTTGAAGAGCTCCTTAAAGTCCTCCCAAGTAAGTCCTTTAGTGGAGAGTCTCATTTATGTATGATATTACGTCAGTGTGATATCAAACATCTGGCTGCCAGCGGCCTCTATCTGAAGAATTTTTGGGATCTGTGATAAATGCAAATTTCTCTCTATGTCCTCTAACCATTCATCAGCATAGAGTATTCCTTCTGTGCCCTTGAACTCTCGAGGCATCATCCTCTTAAAGTCCACTATGGTACCGGGTCTCTGTTGTTGCTGATCCTGATGTTGTGGTTGTCGTACTACTCTTTCCACAACCTGGAGAGTCACCTGATGAGCATTCTCCATGCTCTCTCTTATTAGTTCTGTCTGCGCCTGGTGTGCTTCTGCTTGCACTCTTTGAGCTTCGGCTTGAACATGCTAAGCTTCTGCTGTTACTCTCTGGGCCTCTAGCATGCCCTGCATCTATACGAACATCTGTGCCCCTTCAGTGGGCACTCCTCCGAGAATCGGTGTCGGTGGTGGTGGAAGGTTGTCTGTCATAGCTGGGGCAATCCTCTGAATAGGTGGGGGAGGAATCTCGTTAGCTGCAGATACTCCCACACGAACAGAAGATGTAAAAGGAACTCCAAGTATCTGTTCGTCAGGTTGAGAGGTGGTAGACCTCTCGGAAGTTGATACTCCCACTCTCATGGATCTAGTATTCGGCGGCATCCTGAATACAGATCAAAAGAATCAATGATAGGTACGATATTATCAAGGAAGGATAGAAAAGAAGCAATCAATTAGAATAGCAATTTGAAGTTCAGAATTTCTTAGTGTGATTGAGCATACTCTTATCCTAGATCGTATTTTCTATATCCTATTGCAGGCTCGTAGCAGTACAACTAAGTTGTCGCACTACCACGATATCGCATAACTTATAAAACTTGACCTTTATGGGCCACCACTAAAAATGTGTCATGACCCGCACCCCGTATAGGGGCAAGAGAGCGTAGGTACATCCAGCCTATGCCGCAGAATCGGCAGTAGAATGCTGTCTAGGTCACAGTAATACTATATAACTAACACCTATCAATGATATCCATCTCCATAAGGAGGACAATATATATCTCATAATATCTCACAATGTAAACTCAATCACAACAATTATAAAGTATAGGGCACGATAAAAGATGAGAGAAATGACATAGTTAAACACCATGTCTTAAACATAAAGATAAATCACAGTCTAGCTGTCCAACATAAAGTCTCCACAAGTCTCAAATTAAACTTAACATAAGTCTAACATAAACTAAAATAACCTCAATAAGTCTCAGATGCATAATATAAAAACTATCTAGATAGCTGCAGGTAGTGTCTCATCTAAAGGAATAGTCTCCTCTAAGATGTCTTATGTGTAGTCCGCGTCTATACCTGGTCCATAGTATGTGGTACAGAACTCCTCAAGATCCTTTGGAAAAAATATATCCAGTCAGGATTGGAACAAAATACACTTCTAACAGCAGTTCCATATATATTGACAAAAAATATAACATAGTGTAAAAAAATATAAGACAGATAGGAATATTGGTAATACGAATACTGGAGGTAAGGAAATGCTGGAATAAGAAATACTAGAATATCATCTTCAATATACATCTAGTAATGAATATAACTACAAGTACATGCACGAACAATGAACTGGTATGTATGTGTGTACAAGAACAATAACTAAAATATGTGGAGATGCCAGATCAATATACTAGAGATACATGTCAAGAATTATCTAACTAAGTGTGTAAAACATCAGCATATCATGTGATCGGCTTGGGACTATATGACTCATTACGTTGATTAGCGATCATTCTTGTACAGTCAGGCTAACCACATGTAACAGCGATGAGGCATGTAATGGTAAGGCTGCACCGACGTGAGGTGTGGGTGAGCTACGATGCATGTAAAGTTTGGGTATGATCACATAAGCTACTAATATTTTCCTATTTTTCCAGCTAGCACAATGGATTCCAATCATGACTCCTCGTAACAGGTCTCAATGATGCCAAATCGTATAAATAATAGTGTCAGAGTCATGTACGCTATACAACAAGAGTTATAGAGATAATCAATATAATGAAAACTGTCAGAGAATGTACTCGCCTATGGTCGTTAGCTGGCAATACCAATGTCCGGGTTCCCAGGTATCGTCTGAATGATCCAACAGTCCTATAGATATATCTAAACATAATATTGCCTCAGATATTTCACTAATACACAATTATACCCCATGATCTTAGGGACTACGCTAGGGTGGTCACGTCTGTCGTTGCTGTGCATAACAGACAGTCAATGGTACGGTCTTGCCAGTACGCCAATGTACATATGGCAGTCTTCTATCATGCTACATGGTCACAGGTCGATATAACTACGGGGTATCCGTGGTTATACTCGGTCCTCTAGTACCTAGGCCTATAATATATATTATCTATCATATTCATAAAAGCTAACTAATTACAATTATAAAATATACATGTATATACATACTTAATAGAATTTATACTATGTACATATATACATATATTAAACATATTTTAGGGATATATATATATATATATATATATATATATATATATATATATATATATATATATATATATATATATATATATAAGACATATATGTATATATGCAAGTGGAGATACACTATATATATATGTATATATATATATATATATATATATATATATATATACCAAAATGCGGTTAACATATACAAATACGTATGCAATTACACCAATCATATACTAAATACACCACGGCTAATACGTGTGAAATACTACGAGGAATACGTGTATACATGTACGTGTTCATGCATACGAGGGATTTGAACCTATGTAAGTGAAAGTAAAGGGTTCGATGTCGAGGTCGTCCGCAATAGGTCACGGCATCGTTTTCGGCGAGTTTCAGACGGTCATGCAGGCGTAGGGTCGGTCGAGGGCAGTCGGGGTCGTCGACGGGGTCGTTAACGGGATGGCAGCGGGGTGCTGCTGGCTCCGGTCGACGTGGGATAAAGGACGGCGGGTTCTGGCGGTTGTCCAGGTGGTTTGGCGATGAGGCTCCGGCGAACGCAGTCGGTGCGGGATGATCGGGCTTCAGCAGCGGGTCTCCGGCTTCGGTCTAGGCGGAGGGGAACGACGGGTTCACGGTGGGTTATGGCCGTTCAGTCCTATGCGGGGGTGCTACGGTTCAGTCTGGTCCAGGCGAGTCCAGGCGAAATCCGGTGAGTGAACGGCGGGAAAAGGAAGAAGGGGGCGGGTGAACAGTAAGGATGGGGGGAAAGTCGGCTGCTCCTTAGGTTTTTAGGAATAGAAAAAGAAAAGAAAAAGTAAAGGGGAAAGAATATTTATACATATATGCAAGGGGTTAGTTTGACCTAGAAATTGGCTTGGTCAAACCCTTAGAAAAAGGCTTCTCATATGGGTATTTCAAGGGTTATGATTTAATACATTCAAAATAGATGGCTAGGATTGCATTTTGTTCAAAGTTTGGAGGGCTATGGTTTGAGGAGGTTGGTGTTCAATTACACATTCCAAAAAATTATAGAAAAATATAAATGAAGGGAAATGGGTTTTGTTCACGTGTCGTGTCCAATATGGTGGATACCTTAATGCACTTTTGCACCAAAGTGCCCAATAATTAGAAAATTGCACAAGAAGTGATTTTGGTTTTAATTAATTAAATTTTAAATAAAATTGGTTGCGACGAATGTCGTGCGTCTAAAATGAACAAGACATGATTATGAGTCACACAAGGATTAAAATAACAGTTGGACATGTCTAGGACAAGGGTATAAAATATGTTTGGAAGACAAGGCTAGTGCAGCGCTCTAAGTATCGAACAACGGTAAAGTGCAACAATCAATTAAAATCACAATTATTTAGACATAATTAATTATCATGCAATTATTTATATTTTAATTATGGAAGGACGAAAATACCCTTGATTCAAAAAGTGAGGGTGACACATTCATAACAATTAAATAGAATAAGCTAAACAATGGAAACAGTTACACTATAAGAGAACCAATCATAGAAAGTTAATCTACTACAAGTGTCATAGGCATATAGGATAATCTGACCGTATGCAACAAGCTGGCCGCATGCAAGAGTTGGCCATATACAACACACTAGCAGCATAGAAGATGCAAATTCCACTCCTCGGGACAAGGTGAGTGACAGAAAATAAATACAAAGTCAGGAAAGTGAATGATGTGACTGGCCGTGTCAGAGAAGTGACTGATGTGACTGGCCAAGAAAGAGTTAGAAAGAAAAGACAAAATTATAAAAAGTTGTGCCATGGTGGTGCTGAGTCATGCATTCAAAAAAGTGGGATACATAGCTCTGGGCCGCATGGAAGACTCAACCACATGCTCCTCTTGGCCGCATGCACACATGGCCGCATATACACCACTAAAAATATGTCACAACTTGTACCCGTTGTAGGGTACTAGTATGTGGGTACGTCCAGCCTACGCCGTAACATCGACGGTAGAATATTGTTTGGATAAACTATACTATCTAACAGTAATGATCATCAAGATATATAATGCCACCATTGAAATATTAATACTCAATCACCGAACTATAAGATGGAACAATGCATGAATATGATATAAATAGCTGAAGAGTCAAGATACAACTATAAGACATAAATAATATCCAATGAATCACCAAAATAATAAAGATTACTAACTGTCAAAGTTGGAGACAAATACAGTACAATATAAACCTATTTACTGAGCTACTGGTAAAGTATCATCTGTCTCAACCTGTCACGACCCGCACCCGGAATTTGGGCATGAGTCATGGGTACGTCCAGCCTACGCCGCAGCATCGGCGGTAGAACGCTGTCTAGGTCTCAACATATAATATATATCCTGTCAATAGTCTCAACTCCGTACGGAGGACAATGATAAATAATCCACAGTTCTATGATATACTCAATCACAAGCTAATAGAAAATAATGGCACGATGAGAATAAAAAATAGTTCTATTAAAAGCCAACCACAATAAGTCCAACTCAAAACTTGGGTCTAGATGACCTCACAAAATTATAGAATAATAAATACAACTCAGTCTCAGTCTAGAACAATAAATGCAGAAGAATAATCTAAGAATTTGCAGGTAAGGTCTCCTCTAGGATAGGCAACTCCTCTGGGATTTCTGGAGTGAAATCTCCCTCTAATCCTGGGCCGTAATGAGTGGGGCAAAGATCCTCCAGGTCCTCTAAAAAATATTATCCAGTCAGGATTGGAACGAAGCACAAGCACTAACAGCAGTTTCATTAAATTGAGAAAAACTATAAACAGTGTAAGAAATACAAGATGGAAGTAAATGCTAGAAATGTAAAGTACTGGAGAAAATGGAAATAGGCAATAGAGCATCTAGCAATGAACAATAGACAGTGAATGCTAGAACAAGTGAATCTGAATAAATAGACATCTAGCTAAGTGTTTGAATTATCAGTTTATTATGTGATCGGCTTGGGACTTGATCAGGCTGGTTATATATGATTAGCTATAATTCTTGTAGGTCAGGCTAACCATATGGCTAGCTATGATGCATGTAGTGGTCAGGCTAATCATATATAACAGCTATGATGCATGTAAATGGTCAGGCCGCACCCAACGTGAGAAGTGGGGTGAGCTATGATGCATGTAAAGGTTGGATATGATCACATAATCTACCAATAGTTCCCCATTCCTCAGCTAGCACAATGGATTCCAATCACGACTCCTCATGATGGGGATCTAGGATGCTAACCCGTGTATCCATAGTGTCAAAATCAAGTATGTAATACAACTGCATTATAGAAATAATCAACAATGAAAACTGTCAGAGAATGTACTCGCCTGTGGTCCTGAGGAAAGTGTGAGGATCGATGTCCAAAGTGGGATCACAATGACCTATTTGTGGAGTATAAATGTTAGATACAGAATTAAGGAATAAACATGTTTAACAAATTAAGAAAAAAAGAGGCTTCTAGGTCATCCTAAAATCTACTAGTCAATACTAGTCATACTAGGTTAATTAGTACCAACTTAACTGATATTTAGCTTAACACTTCACTCACTTAACCGATCACTAATGCAATATACTAATTCTTACACACTTATTATCTTAATACCTTAACTAACATTAGTCATTAACTAGCTCATAGTAGTGGTACCAAGGTATTCTAACCATAGAAGTTATCATCCTATAATACTAGTCAAAAGATGGGTTAATACTGGCTAATTTCCTAACTAATACTAACTCGTACCAATAACTGATACTTACTTACCTAACAATAACTTGAGCATTACTATTAACTGATGTCTAAACACTACTACCCGATTTCACCCCCCCATACTTGCATCCACCTGCTATTGCTAAACAACTAATACCAAGCTATACTTGTCCCCTTTGCTGTCAAACACAGTAGGCAAGGCTGCTAATTCACCCTCCTCCTCTAATCTCTTCACTGATACTTACATGTATCAGTTTACAGCCCCAAGAATACTCCCCTATACTGACATCACTTAATACACACATGAATCCCTGATATACACAGCTATCTGACACATACACAGGCACCCACTTAATCTAACTGATATCCTGTTTCTCCTACACTGACACACCGACATTCTAACTGGTACACACAAGATCACACACACACTGTCACTTAGCTAGGTTCATGGATACCTAACACACTGATACCTACTGATTCCCCTCAAGAACTAAACTCACTGCTCACTACCCAGGTACTCTACACAGTCACTGATTCACTCACACAGAGGAAACTCAACACTGTCACATTGGGTTTTATGATACATCACACAGTCTCAGAGACCCACTGATACCTGATACTCTATTCCCTGATACCCTGCTAATACCTACCCTTGTCTAATTGATACACACACACATTGGGTTCTCATTCACAGGCACTCACTCACATGTATTCACACAGACACACAGATATCTACTCACTGATACTCTAGACTGGAACACACCCATATGTATTCACAAGTTTAACAGGGATGCAAACACACACACAGTTTCCCTTTACTGAGAACACACAGGTATACTAAACAGATTTCAAATTCCCTCACACCCTGATACCATAAATTCCTACACTACCACACACATATACACACACAGAATTCTGAGACAAATACTGATACCCACACTGTTAAACACCCACACACAGCTCACACAGGATCCTCACTGCATATAATACCTCACCCTGATATTGGGATACACACAGACATAAAAATCCTACACACACACTGAAAATTTAAATACCTACACACTGTCACATTGACACTGCACTGAAATACTTGATATACAGAGAACTATACTACCCGACTGCACAGTTAAAGAGAAATCTTGATCCTTCACAGTGCCATGAGGAAATCTGATACCCCAATGCATCTCAACCTACTTATACACACAAACACAGCCACACAGTTATACACATACACTCCCAAACTCGACTGTACAATGAACCATTCACAGTTTCAACCACAAGAACTTGACTGCACATTTCCTCGAACATATGCAGGGCAGAAAAACAAATTTACATACAAACCCAGAAATTCCCAATCAAAACCTAAAAACTGAGATCTAAACTCATACGTAGGAGGGGTGATGTGTCACGACCCGCGCCCGGTTTAGGGGCACGAGTGCGTGGGTACGTCCAGCCTACGCCGCAGCATCGGCGGTAGAACGCTGTCTAGGTCATGTAACTATCTAACCAACTCACGTGAATACCCAACTCCATAAGGAGACGTGGATATCATAAAATAATGCTAGAAATACTCAATCACAAAAACTAAAGCACGATGAGATATCAAGGCAGGCAAGAAATATAATACAAGTCTAACGACAAAATAATCATACCTGCAATCATTAACTTCCAATCCCCAAGTGTGTCGAAAACCAGTCTACTAAGGTCTCAGTCTGGAAAAATATTTTCCAGTCAGGAAGGAGCAAAGTACATCTCTAAATAGCAGTTCTATATAAATGACAAAAACTATGTAGCAGTTCTAGATAGAAATATACCAGATGCATGTATAGGTACGAGAAATGTACAATGAAAGAAAATACTGGAAATACTGTAAGTAAATGCAAGAAAAGAAATAATATGTCAAGGAGCAAGAATCCTATGACTAAGTGTGTGAGTACTAGCTTTAACATGTGATCGGCTTGGGAACTTGATCAGGCTGGTTACATGTGATTAGCTATGATTCATGGAAGGTCAGGCTAACCGTTGGTTAGCTATGATGCATGTAGAGGTCAGGCTAATCACACGT
This sequence comes from Iris macrosiphon, assembly GCA_036927795.1. Classification (NCBI taxonomy): domain Eukaryota; kingdom Viridiplantae; phylum Streptophyta; class Magnoliopsida; order Asparagales; family Iridaceae; genus Iris; species Iris macrosiphon. The sequence continues at coordinate 105,376,415 of JAYESA010000009.1, read as the reverse complement.
AACAGCTATGAAGCATGGAGATGGTCAGGCCGCACCCGACGTGAGATGTGGGATGAGCTATGATGCATGAAAAGTTGGGTATGATCACATATCTACACTAAAATACTTCCCACCCCGACTGGTATAGTAGATCCAATCATGGTACGCTATGACACGGGATTCCCTAGGGAGGTAGCAAATCTTCCCGGGTCTCAGTGTCTGTACATGCACAAGATATCAAGGAAACAAGTCTTGTACAAGCTACACCATGAATAAGGAATAACATCTCATGACGAGATTCGTGTATACCAATCCGTGTAACCAACGTGTCAAGAACATGGATATTTACACTAGATACAGTGAACATAGGAGATATCATAAATTAGAAACTAATCAGAGAATGTACTCGCCTTGAGTCCTTAGCTGGTGAATACCGATGTCCTGTCCCAGAATATCGCCTGGGTGATCCAACAGTCCTATAGACATATAATAAATGTAACCTTGCATCAGATGCTACACTAATACAATACGAATACATGAACTCAGGGCTCTGCCAGGTATGGCACTAGTCAACTAGGGTCAAGTGTGTCAAGTTGCACGGGCGTCGCGTCTGTGATTGCTGGGCAAGACAGACGATCAAAAAAATGGTACAGGGCTCGCCAGTACGTCAGTGTACGTGCGGCAGTCAACTAACAGTTCACAGGGTCAAGGTCGTGTGTAGTTACGGGTATCCTTATACACTCGGGTCGCCTATAATATATATAACCAATATCAATAATTTAAAAATAATACTTATATATAGGGTTACCAAAATTACGTACAAAACGTATAAGTATATGTACATTAAATAGAAATATATATATTATATATTTTTATATATGTTAAAAATATACGTACCATATTTATATATACATAACCAAAATTATACGTTAAACGAGGAATAAGTATTCATACAATGAAGAATATATGCAGATGCCAATTAATTCAAATATTAAAAATACATTTTTATTACACCTATACTACATGAAATTATACCAAATAAATATGTGTATATTTATACCAAAAATACCTATACCAAAATAATACACATACTATACACCAAAATACGTTTATACATATATATATAAAAAATTTCATATATCATATATATATATATATAAATATATATATATATATATATTAATACATACATATACTAAAATATATATATATACTATATACCAATTTTATACGTATACCAGGAAAAATATATATACATATATTGAATATATACATATACTAAAATACGTATTTATATATATCAATCATATTAAATATATATACATATACACTACACGCACGCATATACGTATATACACATATATTCTTATACATATATCTATATATATACGCATATACGTATATAGAAAAATACGATGAAGGAAGGAGATGGAGAGGAGCTCACAGGGGTCGACTGGTGTCCACTGGCAGAAGTCGAGGGCTCGCCGGGGTGGTTCAGAGGTCAGCTCGAGGTATACAGCAGGAGGTGCAGGGTGGTGACGCTGGTGGGTCGACAACGAGGTGAACGGGGACGGCGTGAAGTTGTGGTCGTTGCCAATCGCTCACGGGGCTGAGCTCACGATGTCGCACGATGTGAAGACGCAGAGCTTAATGAGCGCTGCTAGACGTGGCTCGCCAGTGCCGGAGCACTCCGGTGCAGTTGGGTGGAGTTCAACTGGGGATTGGTCGGAGCTCTGGCCGGTCGGGTGGGGAGGAGCTTCGGGATGGCCGGGGAGTTGCAGCCGGAGAGGAGTCCGGGTGGAGCAGCGGTCGACTGAGTCGGGGTTCCCGTGGTGGAGTGAGGTACAGCACAGCCGGAGTTGGAATCAGTCGGTCGGCCGGGGCGCCGGAGAACAGTAGTTGGGAGGAAGAAGAGAATGCTCGGGGAAGAACAGCAGCGGCGAGGGGAGGAGCAGCCAGGGGGTCGGTGCTCGGGGACAGGCCGGGGCATGGAGTAGAGGGAGTGGTGATGGTGTTGGCCGCCCGCCGGAGTCGCAGAGGCCCGCCGGGTGAACAGGAATCGGGTTTGGGGAGGGTGAGTGAACAGTGTTCCCCCCTCCCCTTTGAATTCAAATGGAAAAATATAAAGAAGAAGGAGAAGGAAGAAGGAGAAAAGAAGAAGAAGAAGAAGAGAAGAAATTTTACATACGTCGGAGAGAGGAAATGTGGGGGCTTGCTTGGGGATTAGGGTTTTCTAGGGAAAGGTGTTGATGGGGCTTTAAATAGGAAGAGGGTGTTGTGAGATCAAGGGTGGTGATTGACCCCTCTTTAAATGGGTGGTCTAGATTGGCCATGAAGGAATTTTCATATGGGAATGAGGGTGAGAGGCTTTATTAAAAATTATTGGGCTCCCTCATTGGTTTTAACAAATGGGTGTTGACACCAAAATGCCAATTTGCAAATTAGCCCCCTTAAATTTGGGTATTTGTACAGACGCATGAAATAACAAAAATTTGGCGGGCGATTCGCTGTCCGGTGTTTTGTAGGGTCAGAGGCGCTATAAGTTTGGTGTGGGCTAAAATAGCAGGGCACTAAAATTAAATTGGAATTTCAGAATTGGTTTAAATAGTATCCTCAATTTAATTAGAATAAAATGCAAGTTGTGTTCTAAAATTAATTAGGAGTACATGGGGCCAAAATCAGGTCAGGTCATCAATACCAATAATGAAGAAGACTCAGAACAGGATATTACCCTAATTTGGGCCGCACGAAAAATAGGTCAAGATTGTCCCCAATTTTTGATTGGAACGCACAACGATGCAAAATAGGGATTTATTAAATAACGTCCGCGATGATTTTTGTGCGGCTAGAAATAATGTACAGAGAGCACAATTATGAGTTGCAAAAATAGCAGAATGGAAGGCGGGCATGTCTAGGGCAAGATTGTGAAATTTGTTGGAAGACAAAAGCTAGGGTAGTGCTCCAAATATCGAAGCAAAGACAATGTACAATAATTAATTAAAATATGGTAATTAATTATTACCTCCAAGAATTTAATTCTAGATAAAACAATTAAATACCGAATTCAACAATTCGGACAGGCGTCATCTACTGGGCTTCTAGGTCAAGTCTGCTAGCTCAAAACGAATGAACACCATATATAATTATATTTAATTACATATCTTACATATTTATTTAAAACAATTAATTATCATGCAATTACTTAATTGTAACTACCATAATATTAAATATTGCAAAAAGTCGAAAATACCCCTGTTTTCGGAACGTGGTAGTGACAAGTCTACCCTCCTTAAAAGAATTTCGTTCTCGAAATTTAAAGTCCTCATAGTAGTGTTTACTCGTACACATTATTATTTCCATAAATAGTGAAATCCAACAATCCACAAAATCCTGAAATAATCCACCTTGTCGTCTCGCAATTTTCAAAAATTTCTGAAATATTCTCAAAATAAAAATCAGATTCCATCTCCTCACAATTCTCACGAATTTAAATTAAAAATTTATACTCGGAATTTGATATCTGTTCCTCAAATTTAATTTCAATCAATGTATTGATTCTCGTCCCAAAAATCTGAATCCAAACAATAATCCATCAACGATCTGATTCTTCAGTTTTTTTCTTTTTCCTCAAAATACTTAATAATGCGACACTTACGAAATCTTCAAATGCAACATTCATAATATAAAATTTTAAATTACTATCTTGCAATCAAATAGATATAGTGATAATTTTTCATAGATATATCATTATCAATAATCATCAATCCTACCATATAAATTTTTGTACCTCTCATTTAAATTAATGTTGTATCCTCGAAGTTTTATGATAATTAATCACCTCTCTATCTTGATAAAATCAATGGTTTATCAACTCTGCCATATTAAATCCTTAATTCCTTATGCTTATCTTCCAAAATTTTATCATCTCGTTTCTCTGGTCAAGTCATAACCTCTTCGTAAATCTACTATGGTCAACCCTAATAATCATGGTCAAAAAAAATCTTTACTACAATCCTACAACATGCAACCTAAGGGGATGTGTACGGTCATGGTGTCTTTTGTCATGGTATTGCAGTCTCTGTATCAGGGATACTACTAACTACATTATAACAAGAATCATGCATACAAGCTACGGTACTAAGGTATCAGTCAATTACTCAATTAGATAGGAACAGAATGAGGGAAGAACAGAACCTGCTAACACATTACCTGTAGTATCTCCTATCTCTAACATACACTTAACTCTAGCATATTCACTAACTAATTCCTTTTTCCTGTACATTGGTACCCATATCAACTAGTCACTTATCCACAAGATCCATGAATATATCCATGTTGCACACACATGTCTATTAACACCTAAATCTGATGCCAAGAATCTCTAATATAACCATGATTCAATAATGCATCTAAGTTTGATACCTCTATCTCTTCAGTACCACACTCTCTGTCAGTTCCCGTTCCTACTACCATTGTCCATACTATTTGTTCTCATCGCTCCAGTGCACACCAAGTGTAACACCATACTAAGTACTGTTCTTTCCAATACAACTTTAGATGGACACCCAAGTCAGTCTGCGGTGCCATCTCAATCCTGCTCAAGTTATCAGATCCTTACACATGTATATCATCTACTCATATGCTAATATATTTTGCATGAATTTAATCTTCAAAATAATCGTCAAGGTTTAACTTCTCGATCAACAAAATAAATTGCATATACCTCCTCAAAGTCAGGTACTCAACATTGAAAATAAATTTAATCACTTCTAAAATCCTTGTAGCCTTAACCATGTTTATTGAATTTATATTTGAAATCCTCAAAAATTAAATGACAAAATTTCAACTCCTCAATTATTCTAAAAATACAATCTTATTTCCACCCTTTTAATTTATAACTCCACAATGTACATATCAGTGCTCACGGTCTCTGATACTCAAGGTGCACTCAATGCATCTAGTGTCTATAATTGTGTACTAAAATTGTACTGCTTGAATCACTTGTACTATTACCTCCAATGATCAAAGTTATCATCAACTGTGTTTTCTTTCATGATTTCAATTCATGTCAACTGGTATACCATCTAATTATCATCACACCGAGTGCTTACTGTTACTAGCACCATTTTCAATAATCCTTGATATAGAATCATTGGCACTCTTGGCATTATATTACTAGCTTCATTAATAAATCATCTCATCAAGCTCATTAGAACTCATGTTTACCTATACCTTCTATAATACTCATGTTTCTTTACTCTCATGGGCAGGCATATGGTTCTATATCTCGATTGATGTATAAGCATATCTCTTAATCCTTTTACAGCCTGTTAAACTAATTTGTGATACACTTCACAACTTTCATTACTAATCCTGATATTTCTCTACTTATGACATCTCATTAAACCCTTTATGCATATACATTCCTTTACTCTTTACATACCCGGTATCAATCATCAAATTGAACATCATGCTCCATTAATCTTTAACACAATTCCTTGATACTTAATTATTTACATAGATCTCTCAATTACATAATCATGATTATCCAGGACGGGTAATTGGCTCTGATACTAACTCTGAGAACTATCACTGATACTCTATACTCTTCTTAACTCTCAGTCTCTAATGACACTTCTTCTAGAACCATTGTTACAAGGTACTCTGCTAAGTGCTAACTCTAGATTAAATCCTACTGCTCACATGTCCAACTAGGAAACACTTACAAACTCACAAGCAACACTCAGTCAATACTAATACTCAAGGCACAGACATAATTACAAGTCACTAATTATCATACTTAACAAGGAACCCTCAAGGAATAGAAGCTCAAAAGGAATTGGATTGAGGACAGAAGGTATCTTTATTACTAGTAAAGAAAAGAAGCGATGGAACAAAGTCCTGGAATAACATAAATAGATAAGTCTTGAGATGATACTTTAAGAACCAATTTAAGATACAACCTGATAATCATACACGTCTATCCGAAATCATGACACTCAGAATCCTTGCCACGCCAGTAAGCATAGATGCGATAAACGACAGGTTCCGTAACTAAGGTATGCAATTCTATAATCACATCATCTAGAATCTTTGCCACGCCAATCGGTATGGCTGCGAGAGACTCTAAGTTTCATAACTATAGTATGTACATCCAAGTCAGGTTCCTACGTTCTCGTCACCACAGCTAATATGGCTGCGATAAACTCTAGGGTCCATAACCAAAGTAGACGTTTTACCTTCCTCACTGTCCTCATCAACATATGTCATCAGATGATACCAAAAATTTTAGCCCGTAAAATTTATCTCGATAAAAATCAAACTCAACAACGACACCAAGAGTTAAATTTAACAACTGGTCAACAAGAATCAAAACTCAACAATGATACCAAGATTTTAATTTAATAACAAATTAACAAGAATCAAGTTCAATAACAACAAGCGAGAGCGGACGAAAACAAAAAGATTTAAATTAGAAATTATAATAAGATTCTCAAGGGGATGTCCCAGGAATCTCTCAAGAATTTGTGATTGAGTATCCTCTCTCATCCTAGTATCCTATGTCCTATATTCAATAGCAGGTACGCAGTAGCATAACAAGGATGCCACACTACTACGACATCGCACAACTCGCGAAGTCTGACCTGCATGGGCCACCACTAAAAACGTGTCACGACCCGCACCCGGTTTAGGGGCACGAGTGCGTGGGTACGTCCAGCCTACGCCGCAGCATTGGCGGTAGAACGCTGTCTAGGTCATGTAACTATCTAACCAACTCACATGAATACCCAACTCCATAAGGAGACGTGGATATCATAAAATAATGCTAGAAATACTCAATCACAAAAACTAAAGCACGATGAGATATCAAGGCAGGCAAGAAATACAATACAAGTCTAACGACAAAATAATCACACCTGCAATCATTAACTTCCAATCCCCAAGTGTGTCGGAAACCAGTCTACTAAGGTCACAGTCTGGAAAAATATTTTTCAGTCAGGAAGGAGCAAAGTACATCTCTAAATAGCAGTTCTATATAAATGACATAAACTATGTAGCAGTTCTAGATGGAAATATACCAGATGCATGTATAGGTACGAGAAATGTACAATGAAAGAAAATACTGGAAATACTGTAAGTAAATGCAGGAAAAGAAACAATATGTCAAGGAGCAAGAATCCTATGACTAAGTGTGTGAGTACTAGCTTTAACATGTGATCGGCTTGGGAACTTGATCAGGCTGGTTACATGTGATTAGCTATGATTCATGGAAGGTCAGGCTAACCGTTGGTTAGCTATGATGCATGTAGAGGTTAGGCTAATCACACGTAACAGCTATAAAGCATGGAGATGGTCAGGCCGCACCCGACGTGAGATGTGGGGTGAGCTATGATGCATAAAAAGTTGGGTATGATCACATATCTACACTAAAATACTCCCCACCCCCGACTGGTATAGTAGATCCAATCATGGTACGCTATGGCACGGGATTCCCTAGGGAGGTAACAAATCTTCCCGGGTCTCAGTGTCTGTACATGCACAAGATATCAAGGAAACAAGTCTTGTACAAGCTACACCATGAATAAGGAATAACATCTCATGACGAGATCCGTGTATACCAATCCGTGTAACCAACATGTCAAGAACATGGATATTTACACTAAATACAGTGAACATAGGAGATATCATAAATTAGAAACTAATCAGAGAATGTACTCGCCTTGGGTCCTTAGCTGGTGAATACCGATGTCCTGTCCCAGAATATCGCCTGGGTGATCCAACAGTCCTATAGACATATAATAAATGTAACCTTGCATCAGATGCTATACTAACACAACACGAATACATGAACTCAGGGCTCTGCCAGGTATGGCACTAGTCAACTAGGGTCAAGTGTGTCAAGTTGCACGGGCGTCGCGTCTGTGATTGCTGGGCAAGACAGACGATCAAAAAAATGGTACAGGGCTCGCCAGTACGTCAGTGTACGTGCGGCGGTCAACTAACAGTTCACAGGGTCAAGGTCGTGTGTAGTTACGGGTATCCATATACACTCGGGTCGCCTATAATATATATTACCAATATCAATAATTTAAAAATAATACTTATATATAGGGTTACCAAAATTACGTACAAAACGTATAAGTATATGTACATTAAATAGAAATATATATATTATATATTTTTATATATGTTAAAAATATACGTACCATATTTATATATACATAACCAAAATTATACGTTAAACGAGGAATAAGTATTCATACAATGAAGAATATATGCAGATGCCAATTAATTCAAATATTAAAAATACATTTTTATTACACCTATACTACATGAAATTATACCAAATAAATATGTGTATATTTATACCAAAAATACCTATACCAAAATAATACACATACTATACACCAAAATACGTTTATACATATATATATAAAAAAATTCATATATCATATATATATATATATATAAATATATATATATATTAATACATACATACATATACTAAAAAATATATATATATACTATATACCAATTTTATACGTATACCAGGAAAAATATATATACATATATTGAATATATATACATATACTAAAATACGTATTTATATATATCAATCATATTAAATATATATACATATACACTACACGCACGCATATACGTATATACACATATATTCTTATACATATATCTATATATATACGCATATACGTATATAGAAAAATACGATGAAGGAGGGAGATGGAGAGGAGCTCACAGGGGTCGACTGGTGTCCACTGGCAGGAGTCGAGGGCTCGCCGGGGTGGTTCAGAGGTCATCTCGAGGTGTACAGCAGGAGGTGCAGGGTGGTGACGCTGGTGGGTCAACAACGAGGTGAACGGGGACGGCGTGAAGTTGTGGTCGTTGCCAATCGCTCACGGGGCTGAGCTCACGACATCGCACGATATGAAGACGCAGAGCTTAATGAGCGCTGCTGGATGTGGCTCGCCAGTGCCGGAGCACTCCGGTGCAGTCGGGTGGAGTTCAACGGGGGATTGGTCGGAGCTCTGGCCGGTCGGGTGGGGAGGAGCTTCGGGATGGCCGGGGAGTTGCAGCCGGAGAGGAGTCCGGGTGGAGCAGCGGTCGGCTGAGTCGGGGTTCCCATGGTGGAGTGAGGTGCAGCACAGCCGGAGTTGGAATCAGTCGGTCGGCCGGGGCGCCGGAGAACAGTAGTTGGGAGGAAGAGGAGAATGCTCGGGGAAGAACAGCAGCGGCGAGGGGAGGAGCAGCCAGGGGGTCGGTGCTCGGGGACAGGCCGGGGCGTGGAGTAGAGGGAGTGGTGATGGTGTTGGCCGCCCGCCAGAGTCGCAGAGGCCCGCCGGGTGAACAGGAATCGGGTTTGGGGAGGGTGAGTGAACAGTGTTCCCCCCCTCCCCTTTGAATTCAAATGGAAAAATATAAAGAAGAAGGAGAAGGAAGAAGGAGAAAAGAAGAAGAAGAAGAGAAGAAATTTTACATACGTTGGAGAGAGGGAATGTGGGGGCTTGCTTGGGGATTAGGGTTTTCTAGGGAAAGGTGTTGATGGGGCTTTAAATAGGAAGAGGGTGTTGTGAGATCAAGGGTGGTGATTGACCCCCCTTTAAATGGGTGGTCTAGATTGGCCATGAAGAAATTTTCATATGGGAATGAGGGTGAGAGGCTTTATTAAAAATTATTGGGCTCCCTTATTGGTTTTAACAAATGGGTGTTGACACCAAAATGCCAATTTGCAAATTAGCCCCCTTAAATTTGGGTATTTGTACAGACGCATGAAATAACGAAAATTTGGCGGGCGATTCGGTGTCCGGTGTTTTGTAGGGTCAGAGGCGCTATAAGTTTGGTGTGGGCTAAAATAGCAGGGCACTGGAATTAAATTGGAATTTCAGAATTGGTTTAAATAGTATCCTCAATTTAATTAGAATAAAATGCAAGTTATGTTCTAAAATTAATTAGGAGTACATGGGACCAAAATTAGGTCAGGTCATCAATACCAATAATGAAGAAGACTCAGAACAGGATATTACCCTAATTAGGGCCGCACGAAAAATAGGTCAAGATTGTCCCCAATTTTTTATTGGAACGCACAACGATGCAAAATAGGGATTTATTAAATAACGTTCGCGATGATTTTTGTGCGGCTAGAAATAATGTACAGAGAGCACAATTATGAGTTGCAAAAATAGCAGAATGGAAGGCGGGCATGTCTAGGGCAAGATTGTGAAATTTGTTGGAAGACAAAAGCTAGGGTAGTACTCCAAATATCGAAGCAAAGATAATGCGCAATAATTAATTAAAATATGGTAATTAATTATTACCTCCAAGATTTTAATTCTAGATAAAACAATTAAATACCGAATTCTATAATTCGGACAGGCGTCATCTACTGGGCTTCTAGGTCAAGTCTGCTAGCTCAAAATGAATGAACACCATATATAATTATATTTAATTACATATCTCACATATTTATTTAAAACAATTAATTATCATGCAATTACTTAATTATAACTACCATAATATTAAATATTACAAAAAGTCGAAAATACCCCTGTTTTCGGAACGTGATAGTGACATGATGTGCCTACACGAGATCCCTAGGGTTTGGGTTCCAGAAATTAGGGGAAAACACCCATAGGTCATCAAAACCCAAGTTCACCTAGGTCTTCATGTAGAGTCTCAGAAATCAAAACCTAAACATCAAGGTAGGTTTCCTAATGGCCAAAAAATAAGAAAAACATAATATAATTGAATAAAAATAGGGTTTTACCTATAGGGAGATGGTTTCCCTATGAAGGTTCTTCTTCCCCAAGGTTCCTTGGCCCAAGCTCCTTGCTTCCCTTGCTTTGAAGGAGGAAAAATGGAAACTTAGGGTTTGATCTCGAAATTTGGGTGGGGGAAATGGTTTTCTTGATGGAGGCTAGGGTTTCTTCTTTCTACATGAAGAATGGCTTTGAGGGAGACTCCCTTTTATATTAAAACCAGTTAGGGTTTCTAATGCATAGTTCAGGTTAAACCCCCTATGTTAGGTCATGAAGAACCTAATTAACTAGGGTTTAGTCAATTTAGGGTTTGAGGTCCAACCTAAAATTTGAATTCTAGGGTTTGACCTAACCCAACACAACCAACATCAAATAAATAGTTTTAAAAACTCAGCAGATTAATTACACATAATTATTCAAAATAGTGAAATTACCCAAATGTCCTTATCTGGAAAAGTGGTAGTGACAAGTCTACCCTCCTAAAAAAAATTTCGTCCTCGAAATTTGGACTGAACAGAACAAGAATAAATCAGAAAGGATATACCTCAAGTCTAGAAGAGGTACGGGTATTGCTCGCGCATTTCGTCCTCTCTCTCCCAGGTCGACTCCCCTGGAGAGTGATGTCTCCATGCAACACGAACCAAAGGAATAGTTTGGTTCTGCAACACCTTCTTCCTGCGGTCCAAGATCTCTACGGGCTGCTCGGGGTAGCTGAGTGTCGGACCAACCTCAATCTCCGAGTGGTCAAGTACGTGACTAGGGTCTGCCACGTACCATCTCAGTGGCGACACGTGGAACACATCATGAACTCCCTCTAATGCTGGCAGCAAGTCCAGTCTATACGCCACTGCACCTACCCTCGCAAGAATGCCAAAGGATCCGATGTAGTGTGGGCTAAGCTTCCCGCCTTGACCAAAACGAATCGTGCCACGCATCGAAGAAATCCGTAGGAACACTAGATCGCCAACCTAAAATAAAACAGTCTCAACACGCAGTCTAAACAAACAGACACAAGCCAGAAAAATAACAATCTATACCTGAAACTCAAGGGGTCTACGGTGGCTGTCGGCCCAATGCCGATGTCTGTCCTGCGCCACTCGCAGTCTGTCTCTGATGAGTTTTACCTTTTCTGCTGCATCCACGACCATTTCTGGTCCTAGCAAGGCTCTCTCTCCAACGTCATCCCAAGATAACGGTGTACGACACCTCCGTCCATAAAGAGCCTCAAATAGGGATATCTCGATGCTGGCCTGGTAGCTGTTGTTGTAAGCGAACTCCACCAGGTGCAGATGATCCTCCCAAGAACCTCCGAGATTTAGAACGCAAGTGCATAGCATATCCTCGAGAGTTTGAATAGTCCGTTCAGACTGCCCGTCTGTCTGGGGGTGATATGCGGTACTGAACTTGAGCTGAGTGCCCAAGCTAGCCTACAGACTCCTCCAGAAGTGGGAAGTGAAACGACTATCCCGATCTGAGACGATGCTCATCGGAACTCCATGAAGCCTAACAATCTGTCGCACGTACATCTCTGCTAGCCTCTCTGTCGACGTGCCCACCTTGAAAGGTAAGAAATGGGCTGATTTGGTCAACCTGTCCATGATGACCCAAATCGCGTCCTTCCCTCCTAGAGAATGTGGAAGCCCTGCAACGAAATTCATGGTCACGTGCTCCCATTTCCATTCTGGAATCGGTAAAGGTTAAAGCAAACCACCTGGCCTCTGCCGGTCTGCCTTTACCTGCTGGCACACTAGACACCGAGATACGAAGCGTGCTACCTCACACTTCATTCCATACCACCATACGTGCTCCCTCAAGTCTCGATACATCTTGTTGGCACCGGGATGCATCGAGTACTGAGAGCGGTGTGCCTCCTGCAAAACCTCTTCGCGCAGGTCCCCGCTCGGTACACATATCCTCGTGCCGTGCCGTAAGGAACCATCATCTGCGATAGTAAAGTCGTCCGACAATCCTGTCTGAACTTGTGCTCTGATACTCCTCAGTGCCTCATCATCGTACTACGCAGCTCTGATCCTGTCTATCAGCTCAGACTGTATCTGCAATCCCCACATCTGAATCTCAGTACCGGGAATTAATATCTCAATCTCCAAGCTTTCCAGATCAGCCAACAAATGTCTATCTGTCGTCAAGTACATAGCCATCGGATACCTGCTCAAGGCATCGGCGACTACGTTGGCCTTCCCTGGGTGATACTACAATGAGATGTCAAAGTCCTTCATCAACTCTAACCACCTCCTCTGCCTCATGTTTAGCTCCTTCTGTGTGAATACGTACTTCAAGCTCTTGTGATCTGTGAATATCTCCACACGCTCTCCATACAGGTAATGTTTCCACAGCTTTAGAGTGAAGATAACTGCTGCCAACTCCAAATCGTGGGTGGGGTAGTTCTCTTCATGAGGGCGTAACTGCCTGGAAGCATAGGCAATCACCTTTCCGTGCTGCTGAAGAACACATCCCAGACCCTTACCTGAAGCATCACTGTAGATGGTGAAACCACCTGTCCCTGCTGGCAACGTCAAAATTGGAGCTGTCATCAACCTCTTCTTCAGCTCATCAAATGCAGCCTGGCACTCCTCCGTCCAGACAAAATCCACATCCTTCCTAGTCAATCTGGTCATTGGCGCTGCAATCCTGGAGAAGTCTTGTACAAACCTCCTGTAATATCCTGCTAGCCCGAGAAAACTTCTGATCTCAGCTACCGAACTGGGGGTAGCCCACGACTTCACTGCCTCGATCTTCTGTGGGTTAACCGAGATTCCGTCACCCGATACCACATGCCCAAGAAATTCAACCTTGTCAAGGAAGAATTCACACTTAGAGAGTTTCCCGTACAGCTTCTCCCTCCTGAGAGTCTCTAAAACCAACCTCAGGTGCTCTTCGTGCTCCTCCGGGGTCTTGGAATACACAAGAATGTCATCGATGAATACCACTACGAACTTGTCAAGGTACTGGTGGAACACCTTGTTCATCAGGTTCATGAATACTGCCGGTCCATTGGTTAAACCAAATGGTATCACCATGAATTCAAACTGGCCATATCTGGTCCGAAAGGCTATCTTCGGCGTGTCTTCTCTCTTCACCTTTACCTGGTGATAGCCTGACCTCAAATCTATCTTTGAAAATACCCTCGCCCCGCTCAACTGATCGAAAAGGTCATCTATCCTCGGCAGCGGGTACTTGTTCTTGATAGTGATATTGTTTAAAGCTCTATAATCAATGCACATGCGCACCGTGCCGTCCTTCTTCGGTACGAACAATACCGGAGCTCCCCATGGTGATGAACTGGATTTGATGAAGCCTTTGTCCTGCAGCTCCTTGACTTGCTTCTTCAGTTCTGCCAGCTCGCTATTGTTGACTCTATAGACATGTTGTAAAATGGGCTCCGCTCCTGGAACCAAGTCTATAGAGAATTCAATATCTCTGTCTGGCGGCAAGCCTGACAACTCCTCTGGAAATACATCCAGGAACTCCGCTATCAGAGGATGTGGCAACTCCTCTTCTTCTGCCCTGGCTTCGCAAAATATGCTCCTGCTCTGTTCTGCTGCTCCTCTGACAACCTCAAACTCCGGCTCTCCTGGTGGTCTAAATAATACTCTGTCTCTATAACAATCTATAGTAGCATGATGCCTACTCAACCAGTCCATTCCGAGTACAATATCATACCCTGGAAGTGGCATGACGAGTAAGTTTACGCTCAACTCTTGGCCTCCTACTGACACCCTCCGGTCCTTGCAGTGATCACGGACTAGGATAATACCTCCATCAGTCATGATCTTGCAAGTCCTAGCTAATGGTTCTGTGTCTAAATGATGTCGAAGTGCATAAGATACAGACACAAAACTATGGGAAGCGCCAGAGTCGAATAAGGTAAATGCGGGAATACAATCGAGAAGAACCGAACCTGTGATCAAGTCTCCTGCTGGCTCGATCTCCTCGACTGCCATGGCGTACGCTCGCCCCTGGGGTACACCTCTCTGCTGCTGGTGCTGGGCAAACTTCTGATGTTGTGGTGGAAGTGGTGCCCTCTGTTGTTGGCCTCCTGGTACGGCAGGTACCCTGTCTGGTCCTCTCTGGGCGGCTGCTCCACCCTGACCTGAACGAATGATAAGGCAATCCCTCAGCTGGTGTGTCATCGATCCGCAGGACAGACATGAGCCCAATCTCTTCCTGCAGATATCTCTAGTATGTCCCATCTTCCCGTAGTACGCACACTAGATGGTGGGCTGAGTCTGTCTCTGTTGCTGCTGCTGGACCTGCCCTCGGGCTGGTGCCTGATGCTGCTGCTGCTGAAAGGGTCTCTGCTATTGCTGCTGAAAGTGTGGACGCTTGCCCGGTCCTGCACTACTGTTTGCTCCTCCGGAACCATCGTGTCCCCTCTTGGGCCTGAGGCCCAAGTCGTCCTCGACTATTTGGGCATCCATCAATATGCCCTCGTAGGTAGCTGTGCGACGTCCCGACGTGTGAGACTTGATCTCCCTTGCCAGCCCCTTTCTGAACTTCCGGGCCCTGTCTCCCGGATCTCTAATCATCGATGGCGCGAAGCGGCTCAGGCGGGAAAACTCTGCGGCATACTCGTCGACGGACGAACTCCCCTGGACTAAGTCATGGAACTGACTCTCCAAAGCTCCTAGGGCAACATCAGGAAAGAACTTTTCTTTGAAGAGCGCCTTGAAAGCTTCCCAAGTGAGTCCCCTTTCAAGGAGTCTCGGCTTTGTACGAAACTACGTCAAGGCGATGTCGAACATCTGGCTGCCGGCGGCCTCGATCTGAAGAGCCTCCGGAAGCTGCGCCAAGCACAAGTTCCTCTCGATGTTCTCTAGCCAATCATCGGCGTAGAGTATCCCTTCTGTCCCCTTGAACTCCGAGGCATCATCCTCTTGAAATCCACAATGGTGCCCGGCCTCTGGTGGTGCTGATCAGGACGCTGCTGCTGCTGAGTAACTCTCTCTACAGCCTGGAGGGCCACCGATGAGCATTCTCCATGTTCACCCTCATCATCTCTGTCTGGGCCTGATGTGCCTCAGCCTGCACCCTCTGGGCTTCTGCCGACGTCCTCTGGGCATCGACCATGCCCTGAATCAAAGCAAACATCTGTACTCCATCGACGGACACACCTCCTGGATGCTGAACTGGTGGTGGGGGTGGTGGTGGTGGTGGTGGTGGTGCCGTCGTAGCTATGGGGACCCTCTGAACAGGTGGTGGAGGACCCCCGAATGCTGCAAACACTCCCACATGTACTGGAGATGTAGGAGGTGCTGCGGATGTCTGTCCGGCAAGGCGAGAGGTGGCAAACCTCTCTGACTCTGCTGCTCCGGTTCTCTGGGATCTGGTTCTCGGCGGCATCCTGAAGACAGATCGAAGAATTTAATCAAGGCAATAGACATGATATCATCAAAGAAGGACAGTAATTTCTAAAGGAAAAATCATTAAGAGTAGTGTTATAAGAATCAGAATTTCCTAATTGTGATTGAGCATATCCTCGGCCAAATTCCTATTTCCTAAAACAGGCTCGTAGTAATACTCTAAGCGAGCACCACTACGATATTGCTCTAATGCGAATCTAGGACTTGACCTGCATGGGCCACCACTAAAAATGTGTCACGACCCGCACCCAGAATTTGGGCATGAGTCGTGGGTACGTCCAGCCTACGCCGCAGCATCGACGGTAGAACGCTGTCTAGGTCTCAACATATAATATATATCCTGTCAATAGTCTCAACTCCGTACGGAGGACAATGATAAATAATCCACAGTTCTATGATATACTCAATCACAAGCTAATAAAAAATAATGGCACGATGAGAATAGAAAAGAGTTCTATTAAAAGCCAACCACAATAAGTCTAACTCAAAACTTGGGTCTAGATGACCTCACAAAATCACAGAATAATAAATACAACTCAGTCTAGAACAATAAATGCAGAAGAATAATCTAAGAATTTACAGGTAAGGTCTCCTCTAGGATAGGCAACTCCTCTGGGGTTTTTGGAGTGAAATCTCCCTCTAATCCTGGGCCGTAATGAGTGGGGCAAAGATCCTCCAGGTCCTCTGAAAAATGTTATCCAGTCAGGATTAGAACGAAGCACAAGCACTAACAATAGTTTCATTAAATTGACAAAAACTATAAATAGTGTAAGAAATACAAGATGGAAGTAAATGCTGGAAATATAAAGTACTGGAGAAAATAGAAATAGGCAATAGAGCATCTAGCAATGAACAATAGACAGTGAATGCTAGAATAAGTGAATCTGAATAAATAGACATCTAGCTAAGTGTTTGAATTATCAGTTTATTATGTGATCGGCTTGGGACTTGATCAGGCTGGTTATATATGATTAGCTATGATTCTTGTAGGTCAGGCTAACCATATGGCTAGCTATGATGCATGTAGTGGTCAGGCTAATCATATATAACAGCTATGATGCATGTAAATGGTCAGGCCGCACCCGACGTGAGAAGTGGGGTGAGCTATGATGCATGTAAAGGTTGGATATGATCACATAATCTACCAATAGTTCCCCATTCCCCAGCTAGCACAATGGATTCCAATCACGACTCCTCATGATGGGGATCTAGGGTGCTAACCCGTGTATCCATAGTGTCGGAATCAAGTATGTAATACAACTGCATTATAGAAATAATCAACAATGAAAACTGTCAGAGAATGTACTCGCCTGTGGTCCTGAGGAAAGTGTGAGGATCGATGTCCAAAGTAGGATCACAATGACCTATTTGTGGAGTATAAATGTTAGATACAGAATTAAGGAATAAACATGTTTAACAAATTAAGAAAAAAAAAGAGGCTTCTTGGTCATCCTAAAATCTACTGGTCAATACTAGTCATACTAGGTTAATTAGTACCAACTTAACTGATATTTAGCTTAACACTTCACTCACTTAACCGATCACTAATGCAATATACTAATTCTTACACACTTATTATCTTAATACCTTAACTAACATTAGTCATTAACTAGCTTATAGTAGTGGTACCAAGGTATTCTAACCATAGAAGTTATCATCCTATAATACTAGTCAAAAGATGGATTAATACTGGCTAATTTCCTAACTAATACTAACTCGTACCAATAACTGATACTTACTTACCTAACAATAACTTGAGCATCACTATTAACTGATGTCTAAACACTACTACCCGATTTCACCCCCCCCCCCATACTTGCATCCACCTGCTATTGCTAAACAACTAATACCAAGCTATACTTGCCCCCTTTGCTGTCAAACACAGTAGGCAAGGCTGCTAATTCACCCTCCTCCTCTAATCTCTTCACTGATACTTACATGTATCAGTTTACAGCCCCAAGAATACTCCCCTATACTGACATCACTTAATACACACATGAATCCCTGATATACACAGCTATCTGACACATACACAGGCACCCACTTAATCTAACTGATACCCTGTTTCTCCTACACTGACACACATGCATTCTAACTGGTACACACAAGATCACACACACACTGTCACTTAGCTAGGTTCATGGATACCTAATACACTGATACCTACTGATTCCCCTCAAGAACTAAACTCACTGCTCACTACCCAGGTACTCTACACAGTCACTGATTCACTCACACAGAAGAAATTCAATACTATCACATTGGGTTTTATGATACATCACACAGTCTCAGAGACCCACTGATACCTGATACTCTATTCCCTGATACCCTGCTAATACCTACCCTTGTCTAATTGATACACACACACATTGGGTTCTCATTCACAGGCACTCACTCACATGTATTCACACAGACACGCAAATATCTACTCACTGATACTCTAGACTGGAACACACCCATATGTATTCACAAGTTTAACAGGGATGCAAACACACACACAGTTTTCCTTTACTGAGAACACACAGGTATACTACACAGATTTCAAATTCCCTCACACCCTGATACCATAAATTCCTACACTACCACACACATATACACACACAGAATTCTGAGACAAATACTGATACCCACACTGTTAAACACCCACACACAGCTCACACAGGATCCTCACTGCATATAATACCTCACCCTGATATTGGGATACACATAGACATAAAAATCCTATACACACACTAAAAATTTAAATACCTACACACTGTCACATTGACACTGCACTGAAATACTTGATATACAGAGTACTATACTACCCGACTGCACAGTTAAAGAGAAATCTTGATCCATCACAGTGCCATGAGGAAATCTGATACCCCAATGCATCTCAACCTACCTATACACACAAATACAGCCATACAGTTATACACATACACTCCCAAACCCGACTGCACAATGAACCATTTACAGTTTCAACCACAAGAACTTGACTGCACATTTCCTCGAACATATACAGGGCAGAAAAACGAATTTACATACAAACCCAGAAATTCCCAATCAAAACCTAAAAACTGAGATCTAAACTCATACGTAGGAGGGGTGATGTGCCTACACGAGATCCCTAGGGTTTGGGTTCCAGAAATTAGGGGAAAACACCCATAGGTCATCAAAACCCAAGTTCACCTAGGTCTTCATGTAGAGTCTCAGAAATCAAAACCTAAACATAAAGGTAGGTTTCCTAATGGCCAAAAAACAAGAAAAACAGAATATAATTGAATAAAAATAGGGTTTTACCTATAGGGAGATGGTTTTCCTATGAAGGTTCTTCTTTCCCAAGGTTCCTTGGCCCAAGCTCCTTGCTTCCCTTGCTTTGAAGGAGGAAAAATGGAAACCTAGGGTTTGATCTCGAAATTTGGGTGGGGGAAATGGTTTTCTTGATGGAGGCTAGGGTTTCTTCTTTCTACATGAAGAATGGCTTTGAGGGAGACTCCCTTTTATATTAAAACCAGTTAGGGTTTCTAATGCATAGTTCAGGTTAAACCCCCTATGTTAGGTCATGAAGAACCTAATTAACTAGGGTTTAGTCAATTTAGGGTTTGAGGTCCAACCTAAAATTTGAATTCTATGGTTTGACCTAACCCAACACAACCAACATCAAATAAATTGTTTTAAAAACTCAGCAGATTAATTATACATAATTATTCAAAATAGTAAAATTACCCAAATGCCCTTATCTGGAAAAGTGGTAGTGACACAACCAGGAAAAGTTCCTCATATGCCACAGTGTCTAGCTCTAAGCCAACTATGTTCTGAGGCCCTTAGTGGGTAGGATACCACTCCTCAGTGTCTGTCATGCCCCAGTCCTAAAATACACGGAACTAGGTCACGTGACAATAGTCAGCTGACACATCTTCGAGGATATTCCAATTTAATGGATCCTAACGAAGAGTGCTACGATGTCCTAAAATACTCCCAATATCAGTAAACAATAGGTAAGTTAATCTCATCCACAAATAAATAGCAAGAAGTACTAAATAAACTGCTGGAAGATAAACACCAGTCTCAAGATATCATAATACAACCAATAATGTCTGATGGGAATAAACCCACTACTATGACAAAATAAAAGTACTGAAATGGTAGATAAAAGAGTGATGACTAGGGCATCGACTATCTAGATAATTATGCTCCCAATCCTAGGCATAAGGCCTACCAGACGGTAACACCTCTAGCTCCTCTATGGTAGCGAACCTCGTCTCCTGTCCTGGACCGTACACTGTGGGGTAATATGCCTCGTCCAAATCTGGAAAGGTACCAGGTCCTCAGAGGGACGTAACAAGATACATAGAAGCATGCCATATATAAATACTGGATAAAATAAATACAATAATGGGGTATGCTAACCATCTAAGTGAATGCAATGTGAGGACAACTGTAAGTATATGGGAAGGTGTAGGCTAGACATATGCTGACGTAATTCACCAGTCGTACCAACCGGCTAGTATATCCCACACATGTCCCCTATAACACTGGCATAGGAATACAATAATGTCCAACGTTCTATAGAGTATGGTATCCGTAAAGTCACCAAGTACGTGCAACCCTCTAAAGCATGTGGTATCTGTAATATATACATACGTCCGTATCATTCCGTCGAATGAGGTATCTGCATAAGGGTAATAGGTGTCCCATACGCCTACTAGTTGTCCTCCCCGCCCAATATAGATATACAAGTCAAATACTCGACTGCATACCCTGTATCTAAATGCCAAGTCTCTACACTAAAATAACCCTAAATTACTTGCTAACCGTGATACATGTCACACGCGATGATAGCTAGTTGAACACGCGAACCCGTATCCCAACATGAGATTGTCACCATAAATACGTGTAAAAGTGTCAGGCCTTGGAAGATATCAACGCATCCTCCTAACTGGGGTAGGTCCACTAGTGACTAGGTCAAGGATACTAAATCATCGACGTATCCGTCGACTGCACTCGAGTCAATCTCGGACGCACACAGTTGTATAAAAGGAAACAAGAAGATCATAATACAATATATGCATAATTTAAATTAAACAGTAATACATGGCAAGGTATCTTACCTGAGTCCTCAAGCTGTGAATGCCAAAAGCATGCTCCTGTGGTATCTCCTGGCTGATCTAATGATCCTAAACACACTAATATAATATAGCAATCTAACATCAGACACTAAGGGAAATACATGCTTAATTTTGACGCTATTCTAGGTATTGTCATGAGATCATGGTTGGTCGACTACAGTGACAATAAATTACCACGTTATGGGTTATGAAACTATTTATGTTTTAGTACAAATATGTCTTTATTTCCATGCTTGAGTATACATGTAAATGTCCAAGTTTTTAGGTGGAAAACAAGTCTTTATATTTTAGTCTATCATTAAGGAAATTGTTGGTTATTAAATGAATGCTAAACCTTGTTAATCATCACCATTCATATATGTAGGGTTTATGTAAGTTTAGAGTTGTGTTCGGGATTCTGACACTCGATACGACGTCATAATATTAATATATGTATAACATGATACAAGAAAGAAGAAAAAATAGGTCGTTTACCTAGGCGTGGCGGACGGGGGTCCTGTGCTTGCTGACGGCTATCCTCCGGCGGGCAGATCTTCTGCCGACGTTTAGTCAACCACGGCAGTAGCGGCAACGTACAGCAACCATGGCAGCAGCGGCAGCGTACAACAACCACGGCAGCAGCGGCAGCCACAACGACATTATGTACAGCATCGGCGGTCGTGTACGATGGCAGCGGTAGTCGTGTACGGCAGTAGTGGCAGTCGGGTGTATTGGAGGTGGTCGGGTATGGTGGAGGAGGTGGTGGTGCGGCGTGCACATTTGGGTGGTCAGGCAGTTGGGGTTGTCCGGTCGGGGATAGCAGTGCCGGAGTACAGACGGCACTTGGGGCGGTCGTCAGGGCCGGGGGCTGCCAAGTTTCTGATCGAAATAGGGAGTAGAGTTACTCGGCTAGGTATGGGGGTGTGGTGGTGTTCTAGGGTTTTCAATATGAGGAAAAAGGAATATTTATATAGGTAATTTGGATTCATAGGTTGTCCTCGGGGTTTAGGCCGTCCAGGGCTCGAGGGAGTGAGGGCTGGTCCACATGAAAGTGTTCATGGGCTGGGTCAGGTCTTGTTTGAGATAAAATTGGCCCCCAAACTAATTAAATTAATAATTAATGCACAAGGCAAAATTACGGCCATTGCGTAGCTAAGGTGAGATGCAATGACGAGTATCTGGTATTACACAATGGTCAGGGGGTAGTCTGGCATGTATAAGAGATATTCGTGACCTTGGGTGGAAGATGACTACTGGTGCAGTGCTCCATCCTCGAAGCAACATCAAGGTATAATAAGACGTATAATTGACGCTCAATAATCCTACTTAATTCCAAATAAATCCTAGTCTCTTGATTTAATTAAATATAAATCCTAAATTGGTTGAGGGGGTTTATAATCTACCCTCCTTAGAGTATTTCGTCCTCAAAATTAAAACATACACATGGTAAGAAATACTGACTGAATTAAAAATGCTAATACGTACTTAGTCCTTCGAAGACGTGGGGATAACACTGTCTAATATCCTCCTCGCATTCCCAAGTCAACTCTCCTGGTGCATGATGTCTCCATGCGATGCGAACTAGAGGGATAGTCTGACCTCGCAGTACCTTCTCGCTCCTGTCAAGGATCTCAATAGGCTCCCTTGGTAGGATTAACTTGAGCCGACTATGATCTCTGAATGGTCCAGTATATGACTCCAAGGTCTTCGATAAGGCTAACCTGTAAGCAACTTCTCCGACGCGTTCAAACACATCGAATGGTCTGATGTATCTCATACTCAACTTTCCTCTGCCTTCGAATCCGATAGTCCCTCGAGTAGGCAAGATTTTTAGGAATACGTAATCTCTAACCTGGAACTCGAGGGGTCGTCGATGCGCATTCGTCCAATGCTTCTGTCTGTCCTGTGCTGCTCGTAGGTGCCCTTGGATCTTCTTTACCTTCTCCACTGTACGAACAATCAACTCGGGGCCAAGAATCTGTCGCTCGCCTATATCACTCCAGCATACTGGGGAACGATACTTTCTTCCATACAACGCTTCATAGGGAGCCATTTGGATGCTCGCTTGATAGCTGTTGTTATAGAAAAACTCGATCAAATATAAATGGTCCTCCCATGATCCTCCGAAATCAAGCATGCACGCTCTTAACATATCTTTCAATGTCTGAATGGTGCGCTCCGACTGGCCATCTATTTGTGGGTGATATGCTGTACTAAACTTCAAGTGAGTACCGAGACTCTTTTTTATACTCCACCAAAAGTAAGATGTAAACCTCGTATCCCTGTCAGACACGATGCTCACTGGCACTCCGTATAATCGCACAATATCTCGCATGTATATGTCTGCTAAGACCTCTATAGACTGTCCAACTTTGAAGGGTAAAATATGTGCAGACTTGGTGAGTCTATCTACGATTACCCATACTGTATTTCGAATACTATGACTCCTCGAAAAGCCCATAACAAAGTCCATAGTGATATGCTCCCATTTCCACTCCGGTGTAGGGAGCGGTTGAAGCAATCCTGCAGATCTCTGATGCTCAGCCTTTACTTGCTGATACACCAGGCACATGACCACAAAGCGTGATATTTTTCTCTTTATTCCATGCCACCAGTAGTACTGTCTCAAGTCTCTGTACATCTTCGTGCTCCTGGATGAATGGAGTAGGTTGAACTGTGTGCTTCTGTTATCAACTCCTGACGAAGTTCTCTATTTGGAACATAGAGATGATCTCCACACCTTAAAGTTCTATCTTCATGTATACGCAGTCCTGTCTGTATTCCAGCCTCTGTCCTCTGTCTAAGCCTCTAAAATTTGGCGTATGTTGGTAGAGCAGCCTTGATCCTCTCCACTAATGTCGACTGCAACTAAAAACTTGACAACTGTCCATCTACTCCAGGCATGATGACTTCTATACCCATCTATTCTAGATCTCTCAACAGATATTGTTGGGTAGTCAAGAAGAATGCCATGGGTCTCCTGCTCAACGCGTCAGCTACTACGTTAGCCTTTCCTGGGTGGTACTGCAGCTCAATCTCGAAGTCTATCATCACCTCGAGCCAACGTCTCTGCCTCTGATTAAGGTCCTTCTGGGTGTAGACATATTTTAGGCTCTTATGATCAGTAAATATCTCTACTCTTTTTTCTTACAGGTAGTGCCTCTAGAGCTTCAAAGCTAAAGATCACTACTGCAAGCTCCAAGTCGTGGGTGAGATAGTTCTTCTCATAGGTCCTCAACTGTCTAAAAGCATAGGCTACAATATTTCTATGCTACATTAAGACATATCCTAATCCTTTCTCGGATGCATCACTATAAATCACGAATCCTTCGGGTCCAGAAGGTATGGTCAAGATAGGTGATGTAGTCAAATGCTTCTTCAGCTCATCGAATGCCTTCTGACACTCCTCTGTCCAGGTGAACTTCTGCTCCTTACGAGTCAAATGGGTCATCAGTTCTGCGATCTTCGCAAAGTTCTCTACGAACCTTCGGTAATATTCGGTAAGTCCTAGGAAACTCCTCACTTCCGAGACATTGGTAGGGGTTGGCCATGTCTCTACTGATAAAATTTTTACCGGGTCTACTGAAATACCATCTCCTGAGATGACGTATCCAAGAAAAGTGATACGATCTAGAAGAAACTCGCACTTGCTCAGCTTGGCATAAAGCCTCTCTCTCCTCAGTGTCTCTAACACTAGTCTCAAGTGCTCCTCGTGCTCCTCGTGGCTCTTCGAATACACTAAGATGTCATCGATAAAGACTACCATGAACTGGTCTAAGTATTAGTGGAATACTCTGTTTATCAAGTTCATAAATACAGCTAGCGCATTCGTCAGCCCAAAAGGCATCACTAAGAACTCGTAGTGACCATAACGAGTCCTGAATGCTATTTTTTGAATGTCTTCTCTTTGCACCTTCACTTGATGATAACTCAGTCTCAAGTCAATCTTTGTGAACACCACTGCTCCTGTCAACTGGTCGAATAAATTATCAATCTGCGGTAGAGGGTACTTGTTCTTGATAGTCAAAGCATTAAGGGCTCTGTAATCAATGCACATGCGTACTGTTCCATCCTTCTTAGGTACAAACAACACTGGTGCTCCCCAGGGTAATGCACTAGGACGGATAAATCCCTTGCTCTGCAACTCCTCTATTTGTAACTTCAGCTCATCTAACTCCTTCTTCGCCAATCGGTATACATTAGAAGATACCGGTGCTGCTCCAGGTACTAGCTCAATGGTGAACTCCACATCTCTATCTGGAGGTAAGCCTGATAATTCTTCCGAAAAAATAACCTCGAATTCAGCAACTATGGGTGGGGGTACCATTTCTATAGCCATGCAAGTTCCAGCCATCTGTCCTACTCTTTGCTCGATGGTCCCTTGCATGTACTCGAACTTCGGCTGATCTGGCGGTATAAATGTGACACTACCCTTCCGATAATTCAGTACGGCATTATAATGGCTTAACCAGTCCATGCCTAGCACAACATCAAAGTACGGCATAGGCAATACCAAGAATTGTGCTCTCATCTCTCTACCACATACGACTATCGAGCATATTTTAATAGTACTGGTAACCGGCACGATTCCTCCTCCGGTAAGAATCTTCAAACTCTTAGGTAAGGGGAAAGTAGCTACTCTATGCATTGCTAAAAAACTACTAGATATAAATGATAATGTTGCTCCAGAATCAAACAATGCAGTTGCAGGTAATGATGCAACTAAAATAGTACCTGTGATAGCTTCCCCTTCCGTTTCCTCCTCAGTAGCTGCTAATGCAAAGGCATGTCCGTGCCTCTGTCCTCCTGTCTGCTATCATGTCTGGTCAAACTATACCTCATGTAGGGACAAGGGTGGTCCCCTCTGAAATTCTTCGGGTGCTGGCGGGCGCTGGCCTCCTAGTGGTGGTAGTATCCCCGGGACTAGTGCTGCTGGTCTCTGCCCTATCTACGGTGCTACGTCTCTGCACTGTGGGAAGTCTCGGGCATGGTGCTGGCTCACTCCATATATCATGCATAATTCCAGCTTCTTCTGACAATCTTTATTGACGTGTCCCTTCCTGCCATAATGGTGACAAGTCGGGAGCTCCTTCTGCTGGTATGGTGCTGCCATCTGCTATGTCTGTGCTTTGGGTCATTGGATTGGTCCTCCTGCTCTGGGCTGGACTCTGGCTGGTATAGATATGCTGGAACGTCTAGCTCCTCTGATGATGGCCTCCTGGATCCTTGCCTCTGCAAGAACCTCTTTATAAGAAATCCTCGCCTATGTGGTGGTATACTTTTGTAGCTCAAAATTAAGATCGTGATAGAATCTCTGAGCCTTCTCTAGGTTATTAGGTATCAGGACAGCACCAAATCTGCTAAGATGGCTAAACTCCGCGTCATATGCGTCAACAGTCATATTCTCTTGTTCTAGATGTAGTAACTGGGAGTAGAGGGTATTTCTGATTGTAGCTAGGAAATACTTCGCATTGAAGTACTCTAAGAACTGTTCCCAAGTCTGGTTCTTACCTACACTGCGCTCGATGGAGTCCCACCAGTGATGGGCATTACCTTTTAGTTGGGCCCTCACTGCAGTCATCCAAATGTCTGGGTGCAGTTGTGATACCTCTAGTAGTATCTCCATATTGGCGACCCAATCAAAGATCTCTTCTGCAGACTTATTTCTTGAGAAAGTATCTGGTCCCATCTGTCAGAACCCTCTAATAGTGCCACCTGTCTTGGCTGGTGGAGGTGCTGGTATGGGTGCTGGAACAAGTGTCCTCTCTAGTACTGTCATCAAACTCTGTCTCAACGTCTCTATCTGATGCCACTATGGCTGTATCATAGTCTGAAAGAACTGTAGCATATGTGGCTATCCATCTAGTTATGGCAGTTGGGGTGGATAAGGTGGAGGTGGTGGTAGTGGAATCTCTGGCTATGCGGTAGGGGTCTCCTCAGATGTTGGCCTCTCGGTCTGTAGCATCGGCGTAGCTCCTAAAGTCTGGCCCTCATAATACTATGTGGGGATCATCTGGGAAGTCTGTCCCTCGTACTGCGGCATCGGATCACCCTGAGAAGTCTCATGCCAATATATCAGCAGGGTCGGTGGCGGTGGTTGCCCTCCAGGTAGTTTCTGGGGTGTCTCCCCTCCCTGAGTGGTGTTGGCTGGCACCATGGCACTGGGTGCTCCTCGTCCACTGTGTAAGTTCATCTTGCTATAAGAGACAGGATTTTATTAAAAAGAGGATGGGATCAAACAAACATGATGCAGATATTTAGAAGTAATACGAAGAAAGTTCAAAAACGTAATCAGAGTGGATGAGACCTAGTAATTTTTATCCTATTGCAGGCTCGCTGGGCACGCTACCATACCACAAGCAAAAAAGTCGACATGCGTGGGCTATCACTAAAACTATGTCATGCTCCAGTCCCAAAATATACGGAACTAGGCTACGTGACAATAGCCAACTGATACGTCTCCGAGGATATCCCAATTTAATGGATCCTAACGAAGAGTGCTACGCTGTCCTAAAATACTAACATGTCCCAATATCAGTCAATAACAGGTAAGTTAATCTCATCTACAAATAAACAACAAGAAGTACTAAATAAACTGCTGGAAGATAAACACCAGTCTCAAGATATCATAGTACAACCAATAATGTCTGATGGGAACAAATCCACTACTATGACGAAATAAAAGTACTAAAATGGTAGATAAAAGATTGATGACTAGGGCATCGGCTATCTAGATAATAATGCTCCCAATCCTAGGCAGAAGGCCTACCAAGTGATCATAAAAACTCTGACGGTAACACCTCTAGCTCCTCTGCGGTAGCGAACCTCGTCTCCTGTCCTGGGCCGTACGCTGTGGGGTAATATGCCTCGTCCAAATCTGGAAAGGTACCAGGTCCTCAGAGGGAAGTAACAAGATTCATAGAAGTATGCCATATATAAATATTGAATAAAATAAATACAGTAATAGGGTGTGGTAACCATCTAAGTGAATGTAATATGAGGACAACTGTGAGTATATGGGAAGGTGTAGGCTAGACATATGCTGACGTAATTCACCAATCGTGCCAACCAGCTAGTATATGCCACACATGCCCCCTATAACACGGGTGCAGGAATACAATAACGTCCAACGTTCTATAGAGTGTGGTATCCGTAAAGTCACCAAGTACGTCCAACACTCTAAAGCACGTGGTATCAGTAATATATATATATATATATATATATATATATATATATATATGTCTGTATCACTCCGTCGAGTGCTGTATCTGTATAAGGGTGGTGGGTGTCCCATACGCCTACTAGTCGTCCTCCCCGCCCAATATAGATATACAAGTCAAATACTCGACGTGCATACCTCGTATCTAAATGCCAAGTCTCTACACTAAAATAACCCTGAATTACTTGCTAACCGTGATGCATGTCACATGCGACGATAGCTAGTCGAGCACGCGAACCCGTATCCCAACATGAGATTGTCACCATGAATACTTGTAAAATTGTCAGGCCTTGGAAGATATCAACGCATCCTTCTAGCTGGGGTGAGTCTACTAGTGACTAGGTCAAGGATACTAAATCATCGACGTATCCGTCGACTGCACCCAAGTCAATCTCGGACGCACACAGTTGTATAAAGGAAACAACAAGATCACAATACAACATATGCATAATTTAAATTAAACAGTAATATATGGCAAAGTATTTTGCCTGAGTCCTCAAGCTATGAATGCTAAAATCCTGCTCTTGTGGTATCTCCTGGTTGATCCAATAATCTTAAACACACCAATATAATATAGCAATCTAACATCAGACACTAAGGGAAATACATGCTTAATTATGACACTATTCTAGGTACTGTCATGAGATCATGGTTGGTCGACTACAGTGACGCGTGTGCACGTAGCTAGGGTGTACACGTGTTCTGTCCTCGGCTACTATGTTTCTCATGATAATAAATTACCACGTTATGGGTTACGAAGCTATTTACATTTTAGTACAAATATGTCTTGATTTCCATGCTTGAGTATACATGTAAATGTTTAGGTTTTTAGGTGGAAAATAAGTCTTTATATTCGAGTCTATCATTAAGGAAATTGTTGGTTATTAAATGAATGCTAAACCTTGTTAATCATCACCATTCATATATGTAGGGTTTATATAAGTTTAGGGTTGTGTCCGGGATTTTGACACTCGATACGACATCACAATGCGAATATATATATAACATGATACAAGGAAGAAGGAAAAATAGGTCGTTTACCTAGGCGTGGCGGACGGGGGTCCTGTGCTTGCTGACGGCTCTCCTCCGGCGGGCGGATCTCCGGCCGGCGTTCAATCAACCAAGGCAGCAGCGACAGCGTATAGTAACTACGGCAGCAGCGGCAGCGTACAACAACCACGGCAGCAGCGACCGTGGCAGTATGTGCAGCAGCGGCGGTGGCAGTCGGGTACGGCGATAGCGGCGGTCGGGTACGGGGACAGCGACAGTCGGGTACGGGAACAGCGACAGTCGGGTGTATTAGAGGCGGTCGGGTATGGTGGAGGAGGTGGTGGTACGGCATGCACGTTTTGGTGGTCAGGCGGCTGGGATTGTCCGATTGGGGATGGCAGTGTAGGCGTACAAGCGGCGCTGGGGGCTGTCATCCGGGCCGGGGGCTGCCGAGTTTCTGA
Organism: Iris macrosiphon; assembly: GCA_036927795.1. NCBI lineage: Eukaryota > Viridiplantae > Streptophyta > Magnoliopsida > Asparagales > Iridaceae > Iris > Iris macrosiphon. The sequence goes on along the minus strand of JAYESA010000009.1, from coordinate 105,346,517 downwards.
TCGAATTAGGGAGTAGGGTTGCTCGGCTAGGTATGGGGGTGGTGGTGGTATTCTAGGGTTTTCAATATGAGGGGAAAGGCATATTTATATAGGTGATATAGATTCGGGGGCTGTCCTCGAGGTTTGTGCCGGCCAGGGCTCGAGGGAGTGGGGGCTGGTCCACATGGAAGTGTTCATGGGCTGGGTTAGGTCCTGTTTGAGGTAAAATTGGCCCCCAAACTAATTAAATTAATAATTAATGCACAAGACAAAATTATGGCCATTGCGTAGCTAAGGTGAGATGCAATAACGAGTATCTGATATTGAACAATGGTCAGAAGGTAGTCTGGCATGTCTAATAGATGTTCGTAACCTTGGGTGGAAGACGACTACTGGTACGGTATTCCATCCTCAAAGCAACATCAAGGTATAATAAGACGTATAATTGACGCTCAATAATCCTACTTAATTCCAAATAAATCCTAGTCTCTTGATTTAATTAAATATTAATCCTAAATTGGTCGAGGGGGTTTACAGTGTCATCTGAAAAAAAATATCTAGTCAGAATTGGAGCAAAGTACACCTCTAGCAGCAGTTCCGATAAATGATAAAAACTATATAGTAGTAAATAGAGAGCATATACAAGATAAATAGAGCATGGTAGAAATATACAGGAATAAGAAAATATGGAAAATACATACAAGATGTACGAACATCATATATAGATATAAAAAGATACAACTATCTAAGTGAGTGAGTACTAGTGACAACATGTGCTCGGCTTGGGTACTGCACAAGAACCACGGGCTTGGATAATCATACGTATGGCGTATGAGTAACAACATTCAAGGAAAATAATAACTGCGGGGTATGATCATATATCTACACTACATACTCCCCGTCCTGACTGGTATAGTGGATCCAATCCATGACACACTATAACACGAGATTCCATGAGAAGTGAGCTAATCTTCTCATGAATCAGTGTCCATATATGTACAAAAATAATGGGACTCGCACAAAAAATATGCCAAAAACTACCAGGAATAATATCTCATGACGGGATCCAAGAATACCAATCCATGTAACCAAGTGTCATGAAAATCAAGGATATCTACACTAAATATAAGAAACATAGAGGATATCATAAACGAAAAACTGTCAGAGAATATACTCGCCTGAAATCCGGTGAACAATATCAAATATGTCCCCTCAGAGACCTAAATATGGAATATTACATCAATATAGGATTTTTGAAATGATAAATAGTTAAACTAGTCCATTTCTAGGTCATTAGGCCAAATCTAAGTCAAACGGTCAGACTAGGTCAACTCTAGGTTAAACTGGTCAAACTAGTCAAACTTGGTCAAACTAGTTATTTTTCAGTTGTGATAGCCTATATCTAACTTATTGGGTCCATACACTATGTATCTAGGCTATACTAGCTATAATAGTTAATATCATTAATAACTATATAATAAGATACTCTAATTGATAATAGACATACCACTATACTAACTATATCTAACACTAAATTACTTAACCAACTATTAGATAACATATACTTATAACCTTTAATAATACTAACAGACATTCCTATATACATTACTAAATGGTCATTCTATATGCTGACTGATACTTTAGCATCTGATACCAATGTAACTAGTATACATATCATTAATCTGAAACTAACTAATACATATCCATTAAATAATATACATTCTAGTATATACTAACTAACTGACATCCATATGTATATTAACTTGATACCTTGCTACCCTCACCACCATAGCTGCTGCTCACCCCTCTGTTACCCGACTGAACCCACAGACCAATCGAAGCCAAGTTCTCCCAATTGGCTGCTGCACCTACATACTGGGTATCCCCCCATGAGTTACCTGTTGTTGGCAACCTTACTCCTATTGCTGCTGCAACACTAACCTCCTGCCATCCATTAGTTACCTACTGTGCAGCCCATAATAGCTTTATCTAGACAGCTAACAATCCAGTCCTACCTGACCCTAAACCAGCTTCATAGTTCTTCTACTTATTGTCCAGACTTTCCTTTTACCTCCAACCCGACACAGGATACTCCATCACCCAATTGTACTCTAGCACACTTAATACACTATTATGCACAGACCTGTACTTATATCTGAATACCTTGTTGCCTATAACCACATCTCTACCGCCATCAGTCCAATATCAGTGTAAAAAATACCCCAAAATATTTTATAATATCCCATAACAGACCCTACACATCCCCCAACTGTCGGGTGTCAATCCCACAGTTTACACAATGTTAACAACTATCCAAAATATTCTACATTAAGAATACACATCCAAAACACTTCTAATACCCAGTATATCGTAGCTAAATGATTATATGACCTATAACATATCATATATATATATCAAGTATCAATACTAATATATCTATACACTACTCTAAATAAAGTAGAACATATTACAACAAACATGTGGAGTGTATCGCACCCGTATCACACTCTTTCTATGATACGCTTGCGATACGGCCCCAATACATAACCAAATGTATCACTAATGATGTGAGAAATTTTAGAATCATCATTATCAATAATATAAAATGCTAGCTACTCAACTGCGTGTCCGTGTCAAAATATGGCATGTGCACACCCCCGTGTCGAAGAAAAATCTCCAAATCAATCTGTATCACCAAAATTTCATGATACGGCTTACACGTATCCAATTTTGGATACGACACTTGCCCCACACAGTCAAACATATGTCAATTTGGTCCACTATACCTATTGACAAACACATGGAGCATAAATCTCCGATTTCTCCCAAATTGGACACAAAATACATCATAACATTCACAATGGAGGTTCCTAGTAGTCAATTCTTCTTCCTATAGGTAGTCCTAGTGGGTTCCTAATGATTAAAACTACAGATTTATAGTCTAATTAGGAAGAAAAATCTAAATTATACCTATTGGGAGATGGATTCCCAAAGCAAGTCTCCAATTGAATGTAAAGAGCCCTCAACTTATGCAATCTCCTTCTCCTTCTAGATCCTTGCATCATTCTTCCTTCTAGAGCTTCTAATGGTGAAGAATGAGAGTAATTGGAAGTGATTTGGTAGAAATTTGATGGAGGAATGAAAGAAATTTGGCAAAGAATAATTGTGGATCTAATTGGAATGAAAAGAGGGAATAAAATAGAGAAGCTTTCCACCTATATGTGGCCAGCCCCTCTAGGCTTAGTGCCCAAGTAATGTATAATGTCCAATATACCCCTTAGGGCTTGTCATAAAGAAAAGGATTAAGGAAGAAATATTCTAATACTAATGGTTTGACTAATTAAATCATCAACCTAATAAAATGGACAAAATAATTGGGCACAAATAATTGGGCTCAAGTCTAAACTAATTAAATATTGGTCCATGAAGCAATTCTAATCTAGTTAGGTCAACTAACAAGTCCAGAACATAATATAACATCTAACAATACATAAATCATACAATAAATAAATATTTAATATGCACTAATTAATTAATTATGAAATGACCAAATTACCCTCAGTCAGAAAAGTGAAAGTGATAAGTCTACCCCCTTAAAATAATTTCGTCCTCAAAATTAAAAAAGACGAAACTACCCCTAAAGAATCAAAACAGAACAAGAAAGGACATACCTCAAGGCACAAACAGATACGGGTAACGCTTTCGTATTTCATCCTCCCTCTCCCTGGTAGACTTACTCGGAGAGTGATGCCTCCATGCGATGCGTACCAAAGAATTGGTCTGGTACCTCAGCACATTCTCTTTTCGATCCAGAATCTCAACTGGATGCTCTGGATAGCTGAGAGTAGGGCCCAACTCTATCTCCGAGTGATCCAATACATGACTAGGATTCGCCACATACCATTTCAACTGTAATATGTGAAACACGTTGTGTACTTCCTCCAATGCCGATGGCAAGTCTAGTCTGTAGGCAGGTGTACCGACCCTCTCGAGAATACTGAAGGGTCCAATGAATTATAGACTAAGCTTTCTGCCTCCACCGAAGTGAATCGTGCCTCGTGTTAGAAAAATACTCAAAAACACCAGACCTCCAACCTAGAACAAAGCAAAAACTTAAGAACTTAATCTATAACAAACAACTAATATCAATCATAAAATAAAACCTAAATCTATACCTCAAACTCTAAGGGTAATGCTAAGGGTTTTTATTAGTTCTTGAGGTTCCTTGGGTAGTGTAATAGTTTGATAACTTGCAATTAGTGTATGTCTTTGAGTATCAGTGGTGGTTCCATAGTATCAGTATCAGCATGCATGTTCTGGATAGTCATGAATTCAGGTAGTTGGGTAAGCCATGTAACAATTAAGTATTACAGAATTGTGTTGGAAATTAATAGAGCATAAAATTTTATTGAGTGGTTGATACTTGAGTGTGTCAAGAATAGAGGAATGTATATTTATGAGGGGTATTAGTGAGTGTGACATAGTCGAGGGGTACCCATAAGTGTATAGGAGAGTGGGAAGGAATAATAACATATTATGCTAAAGAAGTATGACTTGTGTTATATGTGGAAGTTGAGCATTAATGTGAATAGATATGAGTGCATCGATGTATAACTAGTAATGAGTATATCACTTGATTTTGAGGGTGTTGATGTGTTAAGGAGCAAGGTATGGTGGAAGAATGAAGTACAGTATTCAAAATTGTGTACACAATGCATAGAGAATGATGAGTGAATACAAGATGGTGAAGTAAAATACCAGTATGAGAGTTTCATGAGTATCAGAATTAGGGGTCTGAGTATTAGCAATTCTAATAATGTGTCATGGGTGGAGAGGTATCAAGGTTGGTCATGAAAAATGTACTAGTGTATCTTGATTAGTATATCAGTCTGTAGGTTCAGGTATATAAGATATTGGAGGAGATATATATAACTAACAATAGAGATATGGAATCATAAGTTTACCTATGATAGTAAAGTAAAAGATGTATATTATAGAAGTAAAATAACTAAGTGCATCAAATGTATGTGATCATAAGTTTTAGTAAGTGTGATGAGGTAATCTAATGATGAAGCTAGTATCCAGAATGGTAGTAGTGTTGTGGTAAATTATTGTAAGTATAAAGGAGTTAGTGCCCTAGAACATTAAATACAGTTGATGTGTATAGTTAGGAGCTAGTGTTTCTATAACTAGAGTGCCTTGGGATAGTAGCAGTATTTAGAGTATATCAAGGATTGATTGAGTAGTAAATATCTTGTATGATAGTATTAGATTGGTGTATCCGTTAATATGGATAGAAAAATATTTAGAAGTAAGAGTACAAGTGATCCAGGCAGTCAAGGAGAGAGGCAATCTATATAGAAGTAAGTTTAGTAGGTAAATTACCTTGCTAATTTTGAGTATAGAAGTCGTATGTATCAGGGAATAGTACGAGGGATATAAGGATACCAGTGAGATATCATAGTATCGTAATGGCTAGAAGGTATTTGTGTATGTATTATGATACTAATTTATAGATGAGAACCCTTTTATGATTAATAGGTGTTATAGTATGAGTTTGCACCAAGCATCAGGATAAGAGGAGTACCCTAGTAGCAAGAGCCATAGTATCTCAAGTATTATAAAAGTTTAGGCACAAATATTTTAGTGACTAGTATATTAAGTATAGAGGAGAGACGTGAGTAACATGGTATGTGGATGTCATATAAAGGGCTATATAATAGCTTGTGTCTTGTGTAGACGGTATCAAGATATGAGTAGGCATCCTATTGAGGATATTCAAGATGGACAAAGGGAGTATCAATAGAGAACATGATTGAGGTCGTATACAAGTATTTCTTGTAAGGGAATGATTAAGAAATTTTTGGTGATTACAAGAACAGAAACAAATAAAGGAGTTAGTATCCTAGAGGTGTTAGTATAGTATCTTGGGTAGTGTGTGCTAGTAAGTTAAGAGTGCCCATGTCCTAGAACCATAGTATACCATTAGTATTATAAGTGGTAACCCTTGAGATTAAATATCTTGACTAGGTTGATGATTAGTGTATGCTTGGTGTGAGATAAACAAGGCCACCGGTGGCATAACGAATTGCCCCACACCAGCAGAGGGAGACACCCCAGCGGTGCAAGGTTTTTTCCAATGAGGGTTGAGGAGACCAACGTTACAGGTGTTGGGATTAACAGGTCATGTTTCCTTCCATCTAATTGATTTGTGTGATACCTGATGGATTATAGTTGCCTTAGTGATTGCTGTTATGGTATATAGAAACTTTGATAGAGACTAAAATTCATGATAATTATAGACTATATCCAAGTATGGTTGCTCTTTCAGTAGAATGGTAGGATTGTATGTTATAAGATAGGACTGTCTTGGACTATGATTGTTGGGGGTCTGACCATAGTAAAATTTGCATGAATATGTTATGACTGGCCCAAGAGAGAGGGGGTGAGAGATTTAATTTTGAGGATAAAATTATGCTAAGGGGGTAGACTTGTCACTACGCTTTTCTAGAGGGGTATTTTTATCTTTTCATATTATTGGTAATATTTTAATATTGGCATTTTAAAATTTATTATATTGAATAGTATTTCATAATTATTTATTTATGGTGTTTGTTATATATTTATTTATTGTAGTATTTAAATATTGTTAGCATGTTATATTATATTTTGGACTTGTGTTAGTGAACCTTACTAGACTAGACTTGACTTTTGAACCAACAATTTATTAGTTTAGACTTGAGCCCAATTATTTAGCCTATTTTATTAAGTTAGTGACTTAATTAGTCAAACCATAAGGAGTAGAAGCTTCCTCCTTGATTATATTCCTTTATGACAAGCCCATAGGGGTAGAATAGACTTTGCACCTTGATTGGAGGCTAAAGAAGGGGGGCCGACCACATAAAGTGGGGGAGACTCTCTCTCTCTCTCTCTCTCTCTCTCTCTCTCTCTCTCTCTCTTTCTCTCTCTCTTTCTTCTTATTTTATTCCAATTTGAGATCTACAATTGTTCTTCCCTAAATTCTCTTCATCCATACACCAAATCCCTGCCAAATTCCTTCCTAATTTATCTCTACTTCACCATTGGAGACTCTAGAAGGAAGGAGGAGGCAATGATCTACAATTTGGTAGAATTTGCACAAGTTAAGGCTTCTTTGTGTTTGTTGGACACTTTTATTGGAAATCCATCTTCTAATAGGTATAATTCAGTTTTTCTTCTTCTAATTAGACTATAAATCTATAGTTTAATCATTAGGAATCCACCTATAGACTAGGGCTACCCATAGGAAGAAGAATTGACTACTATATAGCTCTATTGTGAATGTTATTATGTATTTTGTGTCCAATTTGGGTAAAATCTGAGACTGGTGCACCATGTGTTTGTTAATTGGTTAATTGGACCAAATTTATATGAGTTTAGTTGTGTGAGACTAGTGTCATTTCTACAATTGGATACGAGTAGGTCGTGTCATGATATTTTGTGACACGGGTTGATTTGGAGTTTTTTTCTTCGATACGGGGGTCTACACATGTCATATTTTGACACAGATACATAGTTGAATAGTTAGCACTTAGTATTGCTTAGAATTATAATTCTAGACTTGCTTATATCATTGGTGATACATTTGGAGTGGTGTTGAGGCCGTATTATAAATGTATCATATAATAAGTGTGATACGGGTGCGATGCACTCCACGTGTTTGATAAAATATGTTATACTCCACTCTAGTGTAGTTTACATCTATTTTAGATTGTATTGATATATATATATATATATATATATATATATATATATATATATATATATATATATATATATATATATATATATATATATATATCTTTGTTTATGATTTATAATAGGTAATGGTGATGTATTCTATAAGAGGGGGATACTTGTGTTTTATGTAGGCTATTTTGGGTGTGATTGTGGACTATTTTATGTATATTGGACTGATGGAATGTTTATATCAGTGTGTACACTAATGGTGGTTCTACCCAACTGGTATGAGAGATGAGAGGATTTATTGGGGGACTGGTTAGATGAAGGTATGGGGGACTGTGCACAAGCTGGAGACTGTGCATTATTGCACAATGCACAGTATAATTTTTTTTTGGGGGGGGGGACTTGTTGTGCAAACAGCAAGCATAGCAGCAACAACAACAATTGAATGCTGCCTTACCCCAGCAAAAGCTCTAGACTAGAGGGGGGTTTGATGGTTCAGTTGGTTAGTATAAGTCTTTATTAGTTGGTTAATTGGTTTATATATCAGTTAGAGAAATTGTCAGTTGTTAGATGAGGGTGTTTAGGTAGTGTTATATATATGTATGATAGTATATGGGTAGGAGTTAGTATATGTCAATAACAATTAGTTAACTGTTAGTAATAGCAGTGTGTAATTGTTAGTAAGTTAGATATTCAGTTTTAGATATGGAATGCTAGTGGTTAGTATATAGTGTTAGTTCTATATTGATGTTAGATGATATATGTTAAGTTAAATAGTTAGTTATATGCTATGATATTAGAAGCATAGATGCTAGTTATATATAGTTGATGTTATATATTGTCACTACCACATTTTCTAGGAAAAGGTATTTCGATCATTTCATAATTAATTAATTATTATGCTTATTGAATATTTATTTATTGTATTATTTTATTTATTATTAGATGTTATATTTGATTTTGGACTTGTGTTAGTAGATCTAGCTAGACCAGACTAGACTCATGGACCAACATTAATTCTAGTTAGATTGAGCCCAACAATCAAGCCCATTCATTAGGAGGATATCTTAATTAGTTAGACTAATTAGATTAGAATCTTCTTTCCTTAATTAATTCCTTTATGACAAGCCCTAAGTGTTATTGTAGACTTTTTATTGTAACTTGGAGAAGGGGACAAGGCCGGCCATAAGGGGGAGGAGAGAGACTCTCTCTCTCTCTCTCTCTCTCTCTCTCTCTCTCTCTCTTTATCCATTCATCTCATTTCTAGATCTAGAATTTATCTCTTCCAAATTCCTTCTTCCCTACACCAATTCCTACCCAAATTCTCTTCCAATTCCTTCTCTACTCACTATTAGGGGCTATTAAAACAAGGAGGAGACAATAATCTATAAGTAGGAGGAAGGAGCACAAGTTGAAGGCTCTTGACACTCATTTGGAGACTTGTATTAGAAATTCTTCTCCTAATAGGTACAATTTAGATTTTTGTCTCTAATTAAAGTCTAAATCTATAATTTAATCATTAGAAATCCTCGTATATGCTATAGATACCCTTAGTAAGTGGAATTAGGTTCATAGGAGGCCTATGGAAGAAGTTATGGTATATTTTGTGCCAATTTTGGGAGAATTCTAATATTGGTACATCGTGTTTGTCAATAGGTCAATTAGAACAAATTGACATGTGTTTGAATGTTTGAGACTAGTATCGTGTTCATAATTGGATACGTGTAGACCGTATCATGACAGTTTGGTAATACAGGCTGATTTGGAGGTTTTCTTCTGACATAGGGTTTGAGCATGTCATATTTTGACACGGGCATGTATTTGAGTAGCTAGCACTTCGTGTTATTTCTAATTATGATTCTAATCTTGCTTATATTATTTGTGATGCATTTGGTTGTGTGTTATAGCCGTATCACAAGCGTGTCATAGATTGAGTATGATACGGGTGCGTTGCACTCCACGTGTTTGTTATATTTTTATCCTACTATATTTGATGTAGTATTTATATATACTTTAGTTATATATAATATGTGTTGATATATATATATTCATATATATGTACCTTTATAGATATATTATTGTGATTATTTGGATACATATGTGTGTATCATAAGGTGTATGTAACCTAGAGTTGGGTAGTATGTGTCGGTAGGGGAGATACTTGGGTTTGATGTCTGTGACATATTTCAATTACTGACTGATGTGTGCAACCTATATATATATAGATATATGTGTATATGTATAGATGAGGGTATGTTATATTTATATATGTGCATGTGTGCTAAGAGGGGGGTGTCAGGCTACTGCAATGCGTAGCAGCAGCAGCAATGCCTAGTAGCAGCAACATGATGAGGATGAGTAGAAGGCTAGTTATGATATGTTGGGGTTACTTAAGCTATATATATATATATATATATATATATATATATATATATATATATATATATATATATATATATATATATATATATATAATGTGAAGATGTGTTGAGTTGGCTATTGATATATGTTATGTGTGTTAGTATACTTTAGGTTATAGATATTAGTTATATGCATGAATGAGGATATGTATTATTAGATACACATGTTAGTGTAATAGAATATCAACAATATAATAGAAATAACTAAAATCTAACTAATGTGCAATAGAATACAAGTTCATTATGTAATTGGTTTAGGTTGAATACGAATATAATATGGTAACTCGATTACAAGTGTGGTATATATTCGACAAGTACACGAATACATTGGGGCTTGATCACATAATCAAATTCTACTCCACCATCCCCAACTAATACCAATTGATCCAATCATGATATATTACGAACACGAATATGGGTACACTAAACACGAGCAGTGTATGTACACAAACATAAGTACACTGAACATGAGCAGTGTGTGAACACGAAGTATACTAAATCAATACCCGATACACATGATGAAATATATATGAAAGAGTACCCGCTGAACACGGTAAGAGATAACTTTACCTGACAAGATCCATGTAGTACCAGTCCATGAAACTATTGTGTTAAAATTAAGTATACAGTTTTAGAACATGAGATATATACACTACTATAAAATAAAAACTAATAGAAAAATATACTCGCTTGAGGTCATAAGCAAGGTGTGTCTCTCGATGTCCAAACTGGTGTCACATAGACGTATATATGGTATATTGCATCAATACAAGATTTTGGAATAAAAATAAGTTAAACTAGATCATTTCTAGGTCATAAAGCCATTTCTAAGTCAAAATAGTCAAACTAGGTCAGCTCTATGTCAAACTAGTCAAACTTGGTCAAACTAACTATTTCTAGGTCTATACACTATGTAACTAGGCTATACTAGCTATGTTAGGATACTAGGATACTAACAAAATACCGTATCATAAGATACACAAGTTATTAGATATGAAAATACTATAATATATATATAAGACACAATATATAGTACCCCTAGTCAAACTAATGCTAAGTGGATACCTTAAATTTGAACCAAATGTTGTATCACACTACCTACACACCATCTCGATATACAAACTCAATACCTTGAGTTGTAAACACCCAGATTTTTCAAGAAATTAAAAATAAATTTAGGATTTTTCTGCAATTTTTAACTAATTAAAATAAATGTTTTTTTGGAATTAAATATTTTGTGAGTTAATTATATATTAAAATATTATGAAAATAATATCTATGAGTGTAAAATAAATAATTAGTTATAGTGTAATTTTTGTAGAATTTATTGGACCCAAAAACTATTTATAAATAAACCAATATAAACCAACCTGAATCGAACCAAACCAAGCCTAAATAAGCCGAACTCAGAATAAACCAACCCAAACAGTAGCGGGTCGAATCTGAACCCGACCCGTCAACCCAAACCCGAACCCGACCCGATTTCTTACTGCTACAAGAACCGTTTCGAATTCCTTCACCTCCCGGCCGTTTCACTTCCTTCGTAGGCCGTTATCTTTCCCCCACTGCCGTTATGACTCCCCTGCGGCCGTTCACCTCCCAGACGAAATTGTCGCCTCTGACCCCTCCAGTCCCCCTATAAAACCCTTCGTCGAACCCTGCTGCCACCAACACTTCAGCCCCCAATCGCCATCTTCGAGCCTCTCCGGTACCCAGCAACCCCGAGCCGCCATCAACCTTCGTCACTTCCACCGCTCCGGCGACTCACCCTAAGCCCTTCCAGTGCCGTCAAGCTCCGCCGGCAACCTCCTCGAGAAGCCAGCAGCCTCAGCATCTACAGTAACCTCCGCGTCGCGCCGCCTTCTATCACGACAAGCATATATCATCGAGGTACCCATATTCTAGCTTGAGTATCTCTATTTCCTTAGATTCATATTTTGTCCTGTCAAATCCTACGTGTAGACCGCATGAACCTCTCGAAACTCGTACAGTCAGTTCGGGGTATCGCGTCCTGTGTCGGTCGTAAATTACAACGTAAAAACAGAAAAATAAACCCCCTATTTCTGAAAATCAGAAATTGTCCCGAACTCACAAGTTTACAACTGTTTTGCGTGCAACCGATTAATTATTTCTAAAATTTACCTAAACAATAATTTAGACCATATAACCGAGTTTTAAACCCTGTATTTAGTTTAATTTATTTTGCTGTAGTTTATAATTATTTTGAGGGTGAAATTGACCAAAAACTTGGTTATTTAAAATCTAATTTTTTCATGAACTGGGTGCACCCTGCTAAACAAGGTGACTTACTCATGTGTAAATTATACCAAAAGGTGTGCACTGTCAATATGGATATATGAGATTTTGTGAAAGTTGATTTGGATGTGCGTGCATACCGGAATCAACTTGTATCCGTCAAAATCGCCATGTATCGGCCATGTTCTGAAACTCATTGTAACTTTGTGTGTGCTTGTCGTTTCAAAACGAAACTTATGCCATCGGACTCGTAGCGATACGTAGGTCTGTGACCCAAGTTTGGTTCAATTCTGAGAACGATGACAAAATCCTGTATCGTGGGCCCCACGGCTCCACTTGACGGACAATTTTATGATTGGTTCATCGAAATTCAGTTTTGGACATTTCGTTGAGTTCGTATCATCGTTTTGGACTTATAGATACTAAGTTTGACGAATTTGGAGAACTATGTCTCTGGCATATTTTTTTGTGCGAAGTGGGCCACATATGGATCCCGCTTTGATCAGAAACTATCAATTTTGTTCCTGTGTCCAAATTGGACATATGGATAGGCAATCCTAGCTATTTTATATCTTTTGAGCATGATGGTAACATTTATTTTAGCTACCGGAGGAGTACTTAAAGATTTCGCTGATACCGGAGCGACTGTTGGAATTCAAACCCCAAGTAAGTGTACCTTGCCAATCTTGCAGTACTTGCTTTATATTATTCTCTTGATTTATTTATGTAATACATCTGTTCAATCTAGGATCATGTGACATTGCTTAGTGTTCGAATAATATTTTGGTGTCAACGCCATACGAGGAGTTGTGTAACGTCACCTAGAAATTGATATCGCAATCCTATATATTTTCGTGCTTGCATTATCAAGTACGTCATACCATAGAACACCTGATACTATTCATGAGACAGAATCTTTCCTAATATATTCATGGTAATTTTATATAGGTTACAGGATTTTTGGCATAGACTTTATATATATGCTTAGCTATCATTATGACTTGCTGCATTAGATATGATCTTGCGTGACATGGGCATGAGACGTGTGATTACATAGGGTGGGGAGAGACACACAAGATACAGGCTGATGTTATATATTATCACGGTACCGTAGCCACGCAGAGCTAGGCCACTACATGATATAACTGCTACCGGCTCCCCGACACAGAGCTTGTAGTAGTCTCGGCCTGAGTTCTAGTGATGCTCTAATTTTGCATATCACTTAGCTGGTTACATAGTTTATGTGCTGATATATTTTTGTACTGTATTTATTTAGCTTGAGTTATTCTTGTACCTTGCTATGTCCCCTGAGGACCTGGAATCCAGATTATGTCCCCAGGTTTAGCAGAGGAGATTTACCCTGAGATATACGGGACAGAAGCAGGCGCTGGAGCAATACCAGAACCAGAGGATGAGGTCCAAGGATTTCTCCTGAGTATTTGGTTTATTATACTCAGTTATTTCTATTGTTAGACTCTTATTTCTTGTCTATTAAACTACTGTATCAAACTCTTTATCGGGTTGTTCCCCGAGATATTTATTGAGACTTGTTGATTATTATTTCATCTTGATGAATCTGATATCGATTGTATTTATCTTCAGTGGATGAGATTAGTATCATAGACATTTATTGTTGTTTTACAACTTATGTACACTCTAATGGGTCCATTAAATTGGATTTGCCCATTCGTGTGTGCTGCTGGCCATTGCCACTTGTCTAGTCCCTCGGTATTTTGGGACTGGGATATGACATAGTTTTTTTGGTGGCCCATGCAGGTCTATGACTAAATTGCTTCGATTTCAACTAAGGAACCGAGTAAGCCTGTGATAAGGATATGATAAGTTAAAGGATCTTATCCACTTGATTGAATCATTCTTGATCTCTATATCGGATTCAAATTTCTTGACTTGCATCCTGCCTTGATTCCCCTGTGCGCCTTTTATAGTTTATTTTGGATGCAGAGTAATGGAATCACAAGCAAGCAACGAGACTCCTACAGGAACACCACAAGTTGCAATGGTCACCTACGACGATAAAGTGATACCAGTAGGTGGAGGGCAATCAACTCAACAAAGCAATCAACCAAATCAGCTCACCTCGAGGATACAGCAAGACGATATTCTACTACCACCGTAGTTTACTCCACCGATGCCTAATTTTCCACCAAGATAGCTTATGGATGGTCAGCAGATGTTCCAAATATTCTACGCAATAATGGAAGCCCAACAACAGGTTTATCAAGAGGCCCAACAATAGCAGAGGGCACCACAACAAGGACGCGGACAAGCTTTTACGCTGACAATGGAGGACGTGCAGACTCGTGGAGTAGCGAATACGGATATGATTTAAGTTAGTCATAGCTATTTATTCTTAGTAATGCCATAGCACGTGCCCGTTAATTCCATTCCCTAGCCTAAACCTAGTATAATGAACTTGTTAGTTATTGGTACCAAAGTTTTCCTAAACTGTAGATTTCCTTGCTATAACCTGATTCCTTTACTCTTGAATTATTTATCTAGGAAAATATTTTTTCTATGTGTTCCGCTTGACCCTCACATTTTTCTTTCGATTTCTCTTTGATCATGATTCTTTATCCTTTGTGTCTTGTTTCAAACATGTCTTGCAACCGTGCCATCTCTTCTGACTGGTTATGTTTTCTTAATTACGAGAACGCAATTCTTTTAAGGAGGGTATATTGTAAACACCCAAAATTTTAAAGAAATTAAAAATAAATTTTTGGGATTTTTTTGTAATATTTAACTAATTCAAATAAATAATTTTCTAAAATTAAATATTTTTGTGAGTTAAATAAATATTAAAATATTATAAAAATAATATTTTTGAGTGTAAAATGAATAATTAGTCATAGTGTAATTTTTTGGAATTTATTGGACCAAAAAATATTTTTAATAAACCAACACAAACCAACATAAACCGAACCAAACCGAGCATAAATAAACCAAATTCAGAATAAACCAACCCAAATAGTAGCGGGTCGGATCTGAACCCGACCCGTCAACCCAAACCCGAACTCGACCCGATTTTATACTACTATAGGAACCGTTTCGAATTCCCTCGCCTCCCGGCCGTTTCACTTCCTCCGCCGGCCGTTTTACTTCCTCCGCCGGCCGTTATCTTTCCCCGCGGCCGTTCACCTCCCAGACAAAACTGTCGCCTCCGACCCCTCCGGTCCCCACTCCCCCTGTAAAATCCCCCGTCGAACCCCGCTGCCACCACCACTTCAGCCCCCAATCGCCATCCCCGAGCCTCTTCCAGCACCGACGAGCTCCACCGGCGACCTTCCCGAGAAGCCAGCAGCCTCAGCAGCTACAGTAACCGTCGTGCCGTACTGCCTCCTAACACGACAAGCATATATCATGAGTATCTCTATTTCCTTATATTCATATTTTGTCCTGTCGAATCCTACGCGTAGACCGTATGACCCTCTTGAAAATCGTGCAATCAGTTCGGGGTATCGCGTCCTGTGTCGGTCGCAAATCGCGACGCAAAAACAGAAAAATAAACCCCCTATTTTTGAAAATCAGAAATTATCCCGAACTCACAAGTTCACGAATGTTTTGCATGCAACCTGTTAATTATTTCTAAAATTTACCAAAACAGTAATTTAGACCATATAATCGAGGTTCAAACCCTGTATTTAGTTTAATTTATTTTGCTGTAGTTTATAATTATTTTGAGGGTAAAATTGACCAAAAACTTGGTTATTTGAAACCCAATTTTTTTATGAACTGGGTGCACCCCGCTAAACGAGGTGACTTTATCGTGTGCAAATTATACCGAAAGGTGCGTACCGTCAATACAGACATGTGAGATTTTGTGAAAGTTGATTTGGATGTACGTGTACACCGGAATCAACTCGTATCCGTCAAAATTGCCCCGTATCGGTCCTGTTCAGAAACTCATTGTAACTTTAGGTGTGCTCATCGTTTCAAAAAAAAACTTGCGCCATCAGACTCGTAGCGATACGTAGGTCCTGTGACCCAAGTTTGGTTCGATTCTGAGAACGTTGACAAAATCTCATATCGTGGGCCCTACGGCTCTACTTCACGGACAATTTTGTGATTGGCTCATCGGTATCCAATTCTGGATATTCTGTTGGGTTTGTATCGTCGTTCTGGACTTGTAGACACTAAGTTTGATAAATTTGGAGAACTTTGTCTCTGAGACATTTTTCGGTGCGAAGTAGGCCACATATGGACCCCGCTTTGACCAGAAACTATTAATTTTGTTTCTGTGTCCAAATTGGACTTATGGATAGGCAATCCTAGCTATTTCATGTCTTCTGAGCATGATGGTAATGTTTATTTCAGCTACCAGGGGAGTTACTTGAAGATCCAGCTGATACCAGAGCATTGTTGGAATCCAAACCCCAGGCAAGTGTACCTTGCTAATCTTGCAGTACTTGCTTTATATTATTTCCTTGATTTATTTATGTAATATATTTGTTCAACCTAGGACCGCGTGATGTTGCTTAGCATCCAAATAAGATTCGGGTGTCAACATCATACGTGGAGTTGTGTAACGTCACCTAGAGATTGATATCACGATCATATATATTTTTGTGCTTGTATTATCAAGTACGTCATACCATAGGACACCTGACACTATTTATGAGACAATATCTTTCCTGATATATTCATGGTGATTCTGTATAGGTTACAAAATTTGTGGCATAGACTTTATATATAAGCTTAGCTATCATTATGACTTGCTGCATTAGATATGATCTTGCATGACATGGACATAAGACGTGTGATTACATTGGATGAGGAGAGACACACAAGCTACAGGCTAATTTTATATATTATCATTGTGTCGTAGCCATGCAGAGCTAGCATACTACATAATATAACTGCTATCGGCTTCCAGATATAGAGCTTGTAGTAGTCTCAGTCTGAGTTCTAGTGATGCTCTCATTTTGTATATCACTTAGCTGGTTACATAGTTTGCCCTGCTGATATATTTTTGTAATACATTTATTTGGCTTGAGTTATTCTTATACCTTGCTATGTCCCTTGAGGACCTGGAATCCAAAATATGTCCCCAGGTTTAGCAGATGAGATCTACCCCGAGATATATGGGACAGTAGCAGGCGCTGGAGCAGTACCAGAACCAGAGGAAGAGGTGATCATGATCGCTGAGAATTTTTCCTGAGTATCTGGTTTATTATAGTCAGTTATTTTTATTGGTAGACTCTTATTTTCTGTCTATTGAACTGCTGCATCAAACTCTTTATCGGGTTGTTCTCCGAGATATTTATTGAGACTTGTTAATTATTATTTCATCTTGATGAATTTGATATTGATTGTATTTATCTTCTGTAGATGAGATTAGTATCATAGACCTTTATTGTTGTTTTACAGCTTAAGTATACTCTAATAGGTCCATTAAATTAGGTTTGCCCATTGGTGTGTGCTGCTGGCCTTTGCCACGTGTCTAGGCCCTCGGCATTTGGGACTGGGGCGTGACATGAGTATAAACTAATACCTTAACATTACCTTGGTATCACAAGATAATTCAATATCTAACAAATAACTAACTGTCCATACACCTCACTATACACTAATATGAATTTAAACTTATAACAATACTATACTAAACTAACAAACTAACATATCCCTTGATATTTAATATCCGTACCCAATGCTAACTAGTGCTTATATATATATATATATATATATATATATATATATATATATATATATATATATATATATATATATATATATATATATATAAAACTTATCAATAAAAACTAACTTAGCTTATTAACTAGCTTATCTTAACTTATCCCTAACTAACACTACTGCTACTTTTTACTGTTGTAGCAGATTATCGCAGCTTTTGCTGGTGCTTACTGCTTTTGCAGCAGCCGCTTATCGCTGTTTCTGCTACTGCTTACTGCTTCTGCTACAGCTGCTTATCGTTGCTTCTGCTGCTCACTACTTCTGCTTATTATTGCTGCTGCTCACTGCTTCTGCAGCTGCTTTCCGCTGCTGCTTCTTGTTGTTTATTGCAACTTATCTGGCCTACTTTCTGCTGCTTTTTGGCCTATAATTCTCCCCTCTATCTCACATGCACACATCTAATACACATACACTCACTCACACACACACACATATATATATATATATATGTGTGTGTGTGTGTGTGTGTGTGTGTGTGTGTGTGTGTGTGTGTGTGTGTGTGTGTGTGTGTGTTACCACATACTAGTGATGCACATACACTCTCCTATTCTCCCATGACCACCAACACATCAAAATGAGATATAGAACATACACATAATTATATATATACATATATATATATCATATAAAAATTATAATTATAATTATAATACTCTAATAGCTATACCCATGGCAAATTGAATTAAAATTTAAGGAAACAAACACGTAGAGTGTACCGCACCCGTATCACACTCAATCTATAATATGCTTACGATACGGCTCCACCACACTACCAAACGTACCCCGAAGGACACGAGCAAGTCTAAAATCATAATTAAAAGCAACACGAAGTTTTAGCTACTCGTCTACGTACCCATGTCAAAATATGGCATGCTCAAATCCCCATGTCAGAAGAAAACTCCCAAATCAACCCGTATCGCCAAATTATTGGGATACGGCCTACATGTATCCAATTGTGGATATGACACTAGCCACACACAATCAAACACTTGTCAATTTGGTCTAATTGACCTATTGACAAACACAAGATGTGCAAATCTTAGAATTTTCCTAAAATTGACACAAAATACCATATAACTTTCTTCATGGGCCTCCTATGAACTTAATTTCAATTCCTATGGGTAGCCTTAATACATGGGAGGGTTCCAAATGATTAAATTATAGATTTTGAGTCTAAATAGAGAGGAAAAACTGAATTATTTCTATTGGGAGATGTCACGACCCGCACCCGGTATAGGGGCACGAGTACCTGGGTACGTCCAGTCTAGTATCAGCATCGACAGTAGAACGCTGTCTAGGTCATAATATTATCTAATCATTCTCACACGAGCATCCAACTCTATAAGGAGTCACAGATATCATAATATAATACGAAATATACTCAATCACATAAACTAGAGCACGATAAGATATCGAAGAAATAAATAAATCAAAATATAACACGAGTCTAAAATAGAAATAATCTAACTCAACAATAATATCCAAGTCTCAACTAAATATGCTGGAGACAAATTCGGTACCAAAAACTGCTAAAGAAACTAACTAATTAACTAGTGATCCCGACTAGACCTCCCGGGAATCACACCTGTGCTACCAAGTCCAAGTCTGCAGCTACTCTCCCTGTGGTCCATAATATGTCGGACACCAGTCCTCTAAGGCGCAGTCTGGAAAAATATTTCCAGTCAGGATGGAGCAAAGTACATCTCAAATAACAGTTCTAGTTAATTGATAAGGACTATAAAACAATAAATAGATGATGCTATATACTGAGAGAAAACAATAAGTAAATGCAATGGTAAAATAAAGAGACAGGCAATATAGGCAAATGTGGTACAGTTAGTGCATATATAAAATGAAGAGAAAAACTACAATATCAAATACGGGTGATGTAGTATCTGAACAGAAATAGAGAATTGTATCTATTCTAAGTGTTTAAAATCGTAGTTTCGAAATGTGATCGGCTTGGGAACTTGTTCGGTGACTACATGGCCTGGCTAATCATACGTGAGGTGTATTATTAACACTGTTAATGTCTACACTTGTATGATAGGGATTTGATCACATCCCTCACTAGCAATTTCCCCGCCCCCAACTAGTACTGTGGATCCAATCATGACACGTCACGATACACGATCAATGTCCAATATATCATGTACAATGTCTAATATCAATGTCTAATGTCAATGTCGTGTACAATATCAATACGATAACTAATGTAATATCTCATGACTAAAGATCCAATCTATATTCTAGTCCGTGTAGCACAGTATCAAGAGTCAGATGTAATATTTCTAACTACTAGAATTATAGAAATTATCAAATAATGGAAATTATCAGAGAATGTACTCGCCAGTGGTCCTTAGCTGGTATGAATCAGAGTCCAAGTCACAGCCCAAATAGCCTATGTATTACAATTTTACCATGTCAAAAGATAATTTATTTAATTATGTAATAATTACTCTAAAATCCTATTTTAATCTTATTATTCTAATTTTTAGGTTAATTCCTAAATTTTTATCCGAAAGAACTGAATTTTATCTACTCGAGACTCATGGCACGCAAATCGAGGCGATCTGTTGACCGAAAAGTCAACCGACACAAACTTGACTTTCATACATGATTTCCTATAGATTTTAGTGTCAAAAATATGCTAGAATTTATGGCTCATCCGAATTCAAATTCGTTTAGGAATTATGGCACATACAAATTTTCGTACCGTGCACCAATGGTTAAATTCTAAGCTAGAAGTTCTACAGAATTAACAGTATATAAATATTTTGAATTAAATTCTAGGAAAAATATATATCAATTATATCGACATTAAATTTCAGAAACTTTAAACGGTTCATGATTCTGATTCCTGTTTCTCCCGGAATCGCGAAAACATCAAAACGCATCTATTTTCGGACATGTTGTGTTCTTCGAATTTTTCATAATTTAATACTCATAATTTTGTAAAAAAAATTTATATAATCAGAAAGCTAACCTCAATATCGTTCTAACGCAAGAAACTAGGTCTCGTTTGGAGTCCGGAGCTATGCGCAATGGCTTGTGGAAGATGAAGGAACCCTAGATGGCAATTCTCCAAAATCTCTCTCTCTAAAATAATAGAATAATTAGGGTTATAATAATATATATATATAGGGATGTTGAGAGGCTGAATGAAAGTTGATAGGGTGACACGTATCATGATTTGATTGGATGGTTTTGGTTATATTATTTGTTTTTGATTTGCCTTTATTAAAACATTATTTAAGTCGTTTTAAATCAAAATAACTCCAAATAAATATTAAAATTAATCATAAAAATCTGAAAAAATTATAGAAAATATATTTTGAATCCAGAAACCCTATAAAAACACCTGGGACAATTTTATATTCATAGGTTTTCTACTATAATTAGGAGAAGCTCTAAACATTAGTTTTACCCATATAACTAAAAATAAATACTAAAATTATTTCAAAAATTTTGAAATAATTCCAGAAAATATATGATAATATTATAAACTCTAGAAAATAACGTGGATCCATTCTATATTTCAGGGATTGCATAATAAATTCTACAAGTCCTAAAAATTAGTTATTAGCCTAATTACTCCCAATAAATACTAAAAATACTCAAAAAATTCCCAAAAACTTCTAGAAAATATATTTGACTATTTAGAACCTAAAATAAAATTTAGGGATATTTTTAGTTAACTTTGAACCTAAAATAAATTCTTGAAAGTCCTAGAAAATTAGGGTTACTAGTTTTTAGTTAACTAAAAATATAAAAAAATTCCAATAGTCCCAAATTAACCTAATAACAACATTTAAGCACGAATTTCAGGATACGGAGGTTACAAGTCTATCTTCCTAAAAAAAAATTTGTCCTCGAAATTTAAAATTCTATAAATATCATATCATATAATCATAACAAAATCCTCAATTATTCTATTTATTTATTTATTACCATCAAAATTAAATTCATCAAATCATATAATCATGAACTAATCCATATTGTTACTTCACAATATTTCTCAAAATTCTATAAATATCATATCCCTAAAAATCTTCAAATATAAAATCAAATTACAGTCTTATCACAATCTCCTCCAAAATTTTAAGTTAATAACGAATACAAGAATTTAAATTCAATCCTCTAATTGAAATCCAATCAATGCATATTTATAAAATTGAATCTCATCCCAAAATTTGAATTCAACACTAATCCATTTGTGTTCTTATTCCTCGATTTTTTTTCACATAATACTCAACGATGTAATACTTATGAAACCTCCAATACAATATTCAAAATATAAGTTCATAACTTGTAGTCCAATAAATATATTGATAACCTTCTTAAATTCCTCAAAATTCAACGATAAATTCAATCATTTCATAATCTTCATAAAAATTAATGATTTAACAAAATCGTCAATTTTGCCATATTAAATTCCCAACTCTTTATTTAATTTAATATTTATTCTCGAAATTTAAGGCATCTTATCTCTCTCTGTCCAGTCATAACCTCTTCATTAATCTTTACTACAGTTAAATCCTCAACAATCAAAGTCAAAAAGAATTCTACCTACAATCATACAACATGCAATCTAAGGAAAACATGTATGGTTATGATAACTTTTGTCATGATATTGCAGTCTCTGTCAGGGTGTACTATTAACTACATTCTAATAAGAAAATCATGAATACAAACTACGGTACTTAGGAATCAATCAAGGCAATAGATACTATATCATCAAGGAAGGACAATAAAAATTCTAAAGGAAGCAATATTCATGAGGAATAAGGATAACAAGATAAATAGATTGAAATATTCGTAGTTGTGATTGGGTATTCGCTCTCATCCTAGTATGCTATATCCTATATCCTATCGCAGGCACGCAGTTGTACAACTAAGACGTCATACTACCACGACATCGCTCTAATTACGAAGTCTGACCTGCACGGAACGCCACTAAAAATGTGTGACGACCCGCACCCGGTATAGGGGCACGAGTTCGTGGGTACGTCCAGCCTACGCCACAGCATCGGCGGTAGAACGTTGTCTAGGTCATAATACTATCTAATTATTCTTACACGAGCATCCAACTCCATAAGGAGTCACAGCTATCACTGTATAATACGGAATATACTCAATCACATAAACTAGAGCACGATAAGATATCGAAGAAATAAATAAATCAAAATGTAACACGAGTCTAAAATAGAAATAATCTAACTCAACAATAATATCCAAATCTCAACTAAATATGCTGAAGACAAATCCGGTACCAAAAACTGCTAAAAGAAACTAACTAATTAACAAGTGATCCCGACTAGACCTCCCGGGAATTACACCTGTGCTACCAAGTCCAAGTCTGCAGCTACTCTCCCTGTGGTCCATAATATGTCGGACACCAGTCCTCTAAGGCGCAGTCTGGAAAAATATTTTCAGTCAGGATGGAGCAAAGTACATCTCAAATAACAGTTCTAGTTAATTGATAAGGACTATAAAACAATAAATAGATGATGCTATATACTGAGAGAAGACAATAAGTAAATGCAATGGTAAAATAAAGAGATAGGCAATATAGGCAAATGTGGTACAGTTAGTGCATATATAAAATAAAGAGAAGAACTACAATATCATATACGGGTGATGTAGTATATGAACAGAAATAGAGAATTGTATCTATTCTAAGTATTTAAAATCGTAGATTCGAAATGTGATCGGCTTGGGAACTTGTTCGGTGACTACATGGCCTGGCTAATCATACGTGAGGTGTATGATTAACACTATTAATGTCTACACTTGTATGATAGGGATTTCATCACATCTCTTACTAGCAATTTCCCCGCCTCCAACTAGTACTGTAGATCCAATCATGACACGTCATGATACACGATCAATGTCCAATATATCATGTATAATGTCTAATATCAATGTCTAATGTCAATGTCGTGTACAATGTCAATACAATAACCAATGTAATATCTCATGACTAAAGATCCAATCTATATACTAGTCCGTGTAGCACAGTGTCAAGAGTCAGATGTAAAATTTCTAAATACTGGAATTATAAAAATTATCAAATAATGAAAATTATCAGAGAATATACTCGCCTGTGGTCCTTAGCTGGTATGAATCAGAGTCTAAGTCACAGCCCAAATAGCCTATGTATTACAATTTTACCATGTCAAAAGATAATTTATTTTAATTTATTTAATTCTGGAATAATTACTCTAAAATCTTATTTTAATCTTATTATTCTGATTTTTAGGTTAATTCCTAAATTTTTATCCGAAAGAACTGAATTTTATCGACTCGAGACTCGTGGCACGCAAATCGAGGCGATCTGTTGACCAAAAAGTCAACCGATACAAACTTGACTTTCATGCATGATTTTCTATATATTTTAGTATCATAAACATGCTAGAATTTATGGCTCATCCGAATTCAAATTCGTTTGGGAATTATGGCACATACAAATTTTTGTATCGTGCACCTAAAAGTTCTAAAGAATTAACAGTACATAAATATTCCGAATTAAACTCTGGTAAAAATATATGTCAATTATCTCGACATTAGATTTCTGAAACTTTAAACGGTTCGTTATTTTGGTTCCTAGTTCTCCCGAAATCGCGAAAACATCAAAACGCGTCTATTTTTGGACATATTGTGTTCTACAAATTTTTCAGAATTTAATACTCATAATTTCATAAAACAATTTATATAATCATAAATCTAACCTCAATATCGTTCTAACGCAAGAAACTAGGCCTCATTTGGAGTCCGGAGCTATGCGCAATGACTTGTGGAAGATGAAGGAACCCTAGATGGCAATTCTCCAAAATCTCTCTCTCTAAAATAATGGGATAATTAGGGTTATAATAATATATATATAGGGATGTTGAGCGGCTGAATGAAAGTTGATAGGGTAACACCTGTCATGATTTAATTGGATGGTTTTGGTTATATTATATGTTTTTGATTTGCCTTTATCAAAATATTATTTAAGTCGTTTTAAATCTAAATAACTCCAAATAAATATTAAAATTAATCATAAAAATCTAAAAAAATTACAGAAAATATATTTTGAATCTAGAAATCCTATAAAAATACTTGGGACAATTTTATATTCATAGGTTTTCTACTATAATTAGGAGAAGCTCTAAACATTAGTTTTACCCATATAACTAAAAATAAATACTAAAATTATTCCAAAAATTCTGAAATAATTCCAGAAAATATATAATAATATTTTAAATCCTAGAAAATAACGTGGGTCTATTCTATATTCCTGGGATTGCACAATAAATTCTACAAGTACTAAAATTTAGTTATTAGCCTAATTACTCCCAATAAATACTAAAAATACTCAGAAAATTTCCAGAAAATTCAAGAAAATATATTTGACTATTTAGAACCTAAAATAAAATTTAGGGACATTTTTAGTTAACTTTGAATCTAAAATAAATTCTTGAAAGTCCTAGGAAATTAGGGTTACTAGTTTTTAATTAACTAAAAATTTTGGAAAAATTCTAATAGTCCCAAATTAACCTAATAACAACATTTAAGCACGAATTTCAGGATACGGAGGTTACAGGAGATAGATTTCTAATAAAATCTCCAAATTGAGTGTCAAGAGCCTTCAACTTGTATATACTTGCTCCTCCATGTAGATCCTTATTCTAATAGCCTCCAATGAAGAACAGAAAAGAAATTGGGAAGAAATTTGGGTAGGGATTGGTGTAGTTATGAAGGAGTTTGGAAGAGAAAAATTCTAGATCTAGATTTGGAATAAAAAATAAAGAGAGAGAGAGTCTATCCCCACTCCAATAGGTGGCCGACCTCTACCCCATCTACTAAGCTACTATAAAATATCTACAATACCCCTTCAGGCTTGTCATAAAGAAATTAATTAAAGGGAGAAGGTTCTAGTCGTATTGGTTTAACTATTTAATTTATCCTCCTAATAAATGGGCTTACTATTGGGCTCAATTCTAACAAAAATTAAATGTTGGTACATGGATCTAATCTAAACTAGTTAGGTCCACTACACAAGTCCAAAATAAAATATAATATCTAACAATAAATAAATAATATAATAAATAATATTCAATATGCACAATATTTAATATTATATTTCTAAAAATAAAAAAACCTGTGCCAAATTACCAAACTACCCCTAGTTGGAAAAGTGAGGGTGACAATCCTACCCACCTTAAAAAAATTTTGTTCTCAAAATTAAGGAAAAAACTAACTACCAAAAGCAATCAATACAAGCAAGAAAGAATTATACCTCACGGCTCAAACAGATAAGGATATCGCTCGCGCATCTCGACCTCTCGTTCCCAAGTACTCTCTCCTAGCGAGTGATGCCTCCATGCGACACGCACCAAAGGAATCGCCTGGTTCCTCAGCACCTTCTTTCTCCGATCCAAAATCTTAACTAGCTGTTCTAGATAGCTAAGAGTAGGGCCAACCTCTATCTTTGAGTGATGTAGTACATGGCTAGGATCCGCCATGTACCATCTCAACTGGGATACGTAAAATACGTTGTGCACTCCCTCCAATATACTTGGCAAGTCTAGTCTATAAGCAACTGCACCGACCCTCTCGAGAATATTGAAAGGTCCGATGAATCGCGAACCAAGCTTCCCGTCTCCATTGAAAATAATTATGCCACTTGTCGAAGAAATCCTCAAGAAAACCAGATCTCAAACCTAGCACAAAATACGGCCTTAGTACTCTAACAAAATAAATAATCACAAGCAATGCAAAACAAAATCTATACCTCAAACTCCAATAGTCTCCGAAGGCTATCGGTCCCATGCTGATGTTTGTCCTGCGCCACCTGAAGTCTATTCATGATAAGCTTCACCTTCTAAGTTGCATCAACGACCATCTCTGGTCCCAATAAGGCTCTGTCACCAATATTATCCCATGATAACAGTATGTGGCATCTTCGTCCATACAACACCTCAAATGGTGATATCTCGATACTGGCCTGGTAGCTGTTGTTGAGCCTTCATAATCTAAAACATAAGTGCGTAGTATGTCCTCGAGAGTCTGAATAGTCCTCTCTGATTGCCCGTCTATCTGAGGATGATATATGGTACTGAACTTGAGCTGAGTGCCCAAGCTAGCCTGCAAACTCCTACAAAAGTATGACATAAAGCAACTATTCTAATCCGAGACTATGCTTATAGGAACTCCATACAATATGACTATCTGACGCACATACATCTCTGCGAGCTTCTCCGTAGACGTACCCACTTTGAATGGCAGAAAGTGGGCTGATTTGGCCAACCTGTCTACGATGACCCAAATCGCATCTTTACCTCCTAGAGAACGCGGAAGCCCTGAAACAAATTACATCGTCACATGCTCCCATTTCAACCCTGGAATAGTTAAAGACTGAAGAAATCTATCTGGTCTCTGTCTCTCTTCCTTTGACTGCTGGCATACCAAATATCTGGATACGAAGCAAGCCACTTCTCTCTTCATACCATGCCACTAAATATGCTCTCTCATGTCTCTATACATCTTGTTGGAACCTAGATGCATAGAGTACTGAGATCGATGTGCCTCCTGAAGAATCTTCTCACGTAATGCTCCACTCGACACACATAATCTGGTACCGTACTGTAATGATCCATCATCTACAATGCTGAAGTCCTCTGCCAATCCTATCTAAACCTGTGTGGCTCTGATCCTGTCCATCAACTCTGACTGTACCTGAAGTTCCCATATCTGTGCTGCAACTCCAAGAACTAATACCTTAATGCCCAAACTATCAAGATCGGCCAATAAATATCTGTCCCTCATCAAGTACATAGCCATTAGATACCTGCTTAAGGCATCCGTGACTACGTTAGCCTTCCCTAGATGATAATACAAAGCAATGTTGAAGTCCTTCATCAACTCCAACCACCGTCGCAGCCTTATGTTGAACTATTTTGTGTAGACACATATTTTAAGCTCTTATGGTCTGTAAAGATCTCTACCCGCTCGCCATATAACTAGTGCTTCTACATTTTAAGAGCAAAAATAAATGTTGCCAACTCCAAGTTATGAGTAGGATAATTCTTCTCATGCGGGCATAATTGCTTGGAAGCATAGGCAATCACCTTCCCGTTCTGCTGCAACACACAACCCAAAACCATACCTGATGCATCACTATATATAGAAAATCCTCCTGCCCCTGATGGCACTGTCAATATTGGAGCTGTAGTCAACCTCTTCTTTAGCTCCTCAAAAGTAGGCTGATAATCCTCAGTCCAGACGAACTCCATTTTCTTTCTTGTTAGTCTAGTCATTGGCTCCACAATCCTAGAAAAATCCTGAATAAACCTTCAATAATAGCCTGCCAGTCCAAGAAAACTCCTGATCTCCGCTAATGAACTCGGGGTAGACCACAACTCAACTACTAAAATCTTCTTTGGGTCTACTGATATTCTGCCTCCTGTAATCATATGTCTGAGGAATTCAACCTTATCAAGTAAGAACTCACACTTCGAAAGCTTACCATATAGCTTCTCCTTCCTGAGGGTCTCCAGAACTATCCTTAGGTGCTTCTCATGCTCCTCCAGGGTCTTTGAATATATTATTATATCATTAATGAATACTACTATAAAATGATCCAAGTACTGATAAAATACCTTATTCATCAAGTTCATGAATACTATCGGGGTATTGGTCAACCCAAACGACATCACCAAGAACTCAAACTATCTATACTAAGTCCTGAAAGCTATATTTGAAATGTCTTCCTTCTTCACTTTCACCTGGTGGTACCCTGACCTCAAGTATATCTTTGAGAATACCTTCGCTCCGCTCAACAGATCAAATAAATTATCAATCCGCAGCAACAGATATTTGTTCTTGATAGTGAGGTTATTGAGTACCCTATAGTCAATACACATGTGTACCGATCCATCCTTCTTTGGTACAAATAATATCGAAGCACCCCACGGTAATTAACTGGAGCGGATGAAGCCCTTGTCCTGCAACTCATTCACCTACTTCTTTAACTCTGCTAGTTTGCTGTTGTTCACTCTATAGACATGCTTTGATATTGGCTCTGCGCCTGACACCAAGTATATAGAGAACTCCATATATCAACCCCGACAACTCCTCCAGAAAGACATTCATATACTCATCGATCAATGGATATGGCGGCTCCTGCTCTTCTACCAAATATCCACAGAAGTCTAGTTTGCTCTGCTCTGCTTCTTCTTTGACGAACTCAAACTCTGGCTCTCCTGCTGTCTAGAACAAAACTCTCCCTCTCGACAATCGATACTAGCATGATGCCTACTCAACCAATCTATACCGAGTATTATATCATAGCTTGGAAGTGGCATTACGAGTAGACATACTCTTAACTCTCGGCCTCCCAAAGAAACTCTCTGGTCCTTGAAAACATTACTGACCAGGATAATGCCACCCCCGGTCATGATCTTGTAAGTCCTCGCCAACGGTTCAGACTCAAGATGATGTTTCAGAGCAAAAGATACAGATATAAAACTATGTGAAGCACCAGAATCAAATAAAGCATAAGCTGAAAAAGAATTAAAATAGAATAAACCTGAGATAACATCACCGATTGACACCTCCTCCTTGACGGTCAAAGAGAAAGCTCGCCCCTGTCACTGGGAACCTCTCTGATGTTGTTGGTACTGAGCGAACTGCTATTGTTGTGGTGGTGGAGGAGTTCCTCTTTGCTGTCTCGTTGGTGGTCTCACGGGTGTTCTCTGTGCCTGAGCTTTGTCCTAAGATGGACGAGCTGGAACTTTAGGACAAGCCCTCACCTGATGGTCTCCTGATCCGCATAATAAGTACTGGCCCAATCCTATCCTGCATGTATCCCATCTATGTCCTTGCTTCTTACACAATATACAAGGAATATCTGTCTACTGGATCTGGTGCATCTGCTGTACCGTGCCCTAGCTGGTCCATGATACTGCTGCCTCGGCTGTTGGAAATTTCTCTGGTGCTGCTGCTGAAAATGAGGCTGCTTTATTAGACCCGTATTGGTACTGGATCCCTCTATGTCTCTCGGCCTCTTGGAACCAAGCTCTAGATCATCCTCTGCCAGCTGTGCCAGCCTCAGGATCTCCTCAAAAGTAGCGGTGGGATCTCCATTCCTATGTGATTTGATCTCCCTATTCAGATCCTTCCTGAACTTCCTAGCTCTTTCTCTGGGGTTCTGCCCCTCCACAATATGGCCTAATCTATAATACTCTATCGCATACTCATCCACTATCATACCTCCCTGAACAAGGTACTGGAACTGGCTCTCTAAAGATGTCAAAGCCACATTTGGAAAGAACTTTTCCTTGAAGAGCTCTTTGAAAGCTTCCTAAGTAAGTCCTGGTGCTGAGATCCTGGGGTCCGTCCTGAACCATGTCAATGCAATATCGAACATCATGCTCCTACGGCTTCTATCTACAACCTTTTTAGAATCTGTGCCAACTGCAGGTTTCGTTCAATGTCTTATTTCCAATCATCTTTATAAATGATCTCTTTAGTGCCTTTAAAGTCCTTCAGCCCCATCCTCTCGAAATCTATGATAGTCCCGGGCCTCGGTTCATACAGGGTGAACTGAGATGGTGCCGTTTATGGCTGGACTAAGGTGACTCTCTCGACTGCTGCCAGTATAATCTGGTAAGCATTCTCAATGCCCTGTCTTATAACCACTGACTGATACTATTGCACGTCCATCATCTGCTGAAAAAGAACAAAAAAATATGTTTGATCGACTACGGATGGTGGGGGTGAATGATCCCCTGAAACTGTCGGCGCTGTCCTTTGTACCGAAGGTGGAGCACCTCTGAAAGCTGCTGCAGAAACGCCCACCTGGATCGGTGAAGCGGACCTCTGGAATATAGCTGCTAGAATAATGTCTGATGGTGCTTCCTCATAGGCGATGAAGTGACTGATCTCGCTGACATTGTGCTTCAGCCCTGGAAAAGCGTCTTCGGCGATATCCTGAAGATAGATGGAACAAAGGAATCATTTTTGAGTATAATACGATATCATCAAAGAAGGACATATTTTATTCAAAGTAAACATTCAATAGAGAAGGATAGCAAAACTGATATTGGAAGTGTTTTCTAGTTGTGATCGAGTATACTCTCAGCCTAAATTATATTTTCTAAAGCAGGCTCGTAGCGGTACTCTAGGTAAGCACTACTATGATATCGCTCAAATTGGGACTCTAGACCTGCATGGGCCACCACTAAAAATATGTCACGATCTGCACCCGGATATTCGAGCACGAGTACGTGGGTACGTACAGCCTATGCTGCAGCATCAGTGGTAGAACGTTGTCTGGGTCAACTCTACTATCTAAATATCTCACACAATATATATAAGGTACCTGTCAATTATCTCAACTCTAAACAGAGGAACAATATGGTATCTCATAATGTAAACTATACTCAATCACAATACAAAGTAAGAAAGTAAGAAAGATAAAGCACGAATGGAATAACGAAGGAAAGGAATCACAATACAGCCACAAATCTAAAATAATATATACATACCATAAGTCTCAATAAAAGTCTAACAAAATAATCTAAAACCTTCTCAGGCTCTGGTACTAAGTCCTCCTGGTCTACAGGAGTATCCTCTAATGGAATACCCTCCTGCGGTCCATAGTATGTAGGATATTGATCTATGAGCCAATCATCTGAAAAATATATCCAGTCAGTATTGAAGCAAAGTACAAATCTTTGAAAGTAGTTTCAAATACATAATCAAGCATATAAAATAGATAATAGAAACGAATACAAGATAACTAAACATTAGAATGAAATAAACTAGAGTAAATACGTAATTTACTAGAAAGAAGAACATGCAATAGAATATTAGCAATATAATAGAAATAACTGAAATCTAACTAATGTGCCATGGAACAAAAGTTTATTATATGATCGATTTAGGTTGAACATGAATACAATATGGTAACTCGATTACAAGTATGGTATATAATCGACATGTACATGAATATACTGGGACTTGATCACATAATCAACTTCTACTCCCCCATCCCCAACTAATACTATTAGATCCAATTATGATACATTATGAACACGAATATGGGCATATTGAACACGAGCAGTGTATGTATACGAATATAAGCACACTGAATATGAGTAGTGTGTGAATATGAAACACACTAAATTAATATCCAATACACACAATAAAATACATATGAAGGAGTACCCGCTGAACAAGGTAAGGGATAACATCTCCTGACATGATCTATATAGTACCTGCCCATTAGACCACTATGTTGGAATCAAGTATACAGTTCTAGAACATGAGATATATATACTACTATAAAATAAAAACCAATGGAGAAATGTACTCGTCTGAGGTCCTGAGCAAGGTGTGTCTCTCGATGCCTAAGCTGGTATCACAGACCTATATATGGTATATTGTATCAATACAAGGTTTTGGAATAAAAATAAGTTAAACTAGTTCAATTCTAGGTCATAAAGTCATTTCTAAGTCAAAATAATTAAACTAGGTCAACTCTAGGTCAAACTAGTGAACTTGGTCAAACTAGCTATTTCTAGGTTGTATGAGTCTATCTCTAGGATATTGGGTCCATACACTATGTAACTAGGCTATATTAGCTATGTTAGGATGCTAGGATACCAACAAAATACTGTATCATAAGATACACAAGTTATTAGATATAAAAATACTATAATATATATATAAGATAAAATATATAGTACTCCTAGCCAAACTAATGCTAAGTGGATCCTTAGCTTTGAACCAAATACGGTATCAAACCATCTACACACCCATATTGATATACAAACTCAATGCCATGAGTATAAACTAATACCTTGACATTGCCTTGGTATCACAAGGTAATTCAATATCTAACATATAACTAACTACCCATACACCTCACTATATACTAATATGCATTTAGACTTATAATAATACTATACTAAACTAGCATGCTAACATACCCCTTGATATTTAATATCTGTACCCAAGATACCTCAACTCTCATTACCTTGGTGTCACTCAAAGTAAACTATAAATAATAGTAACCAACTCTAACTAGTGCTTATATCTCTCTCTCTCTCTCATATATATATATATATATATATATATATATATATATATATATATATATATATATATATATATATATATACTTAACTTACTAACAATATATATATATATAACTAAATTATCAATAAAAACTAACGTAGCTTATTTTAACTTATCCCTAACTAACACTATTGCTGCTTATTACTGTTGCTGTAGCTTATCGATGCTTCTTCTACTGCATACTGCTTCTACTGCAGCTTCTTATCGCTTCTTCTGCTGTTGCTTACTGCTTCAGCTGCTGCTACTTACTGCTTCTGCTTACTTCTGCTGCTGCTCCCTGCTTCTGTTGCTGCTTTCCGCTGCTGCTTACTGCAGCTTATCCGACTTGTTTCCTGCTGCTTTTTGGCCTATAATTCCCCCTCTAGCTCACACGCACATATCTAATACACATATACACTCATATAACTACATATATATATATATATATATATATATATATATATATATATATGTCACCACATATCCACACTAGTGATGCACATACACTCACCTATTCTCTCATGACCACCAACACATCCAAATGAGATATAGAACATACACATAATTATATATATAACAATTATAATTATAATACTCTAATAGCTATAACCATAGAAAACTGAATTAAAATGCTAGAAAACAAACACGTGGAGTGTACCGCACCTGTATCACACTCAATCTATAATATGCTTGCGATACAGCTCTACCACACTACCAAATGTACCCCAAATGTCACAAGCAAGTCTAAAATCATAATTAGAAGCAACACAAAGTATTAGCTACTCGTCTACATGCCCGTGTCAAAATATGACATGCTCAAACCCCCGTGTCGGAAGAAAATTCCTAAATTAATCCGTATCGCCAAATTATTGGAATACGGCCTACATGTATCCACTTATGGAAATGATACTAGTAACACACAATTAAACACATGTCAATTTGGTCTAATTGACAAACACACGATTGCTAATCTCGGAATTCTCTCAAAATTGACACAAAATACCACATAACTTTCTCCATAGGCCTCTTATGAACCTAATTCCAATTCTTATAGGTAACCTTAGTATATGGGAGGGTTCCTAATGATTAAATTATAGATTTAGAGTCTAATTAGAGAAGAAAAACTGAATTGGTCCTATTGGAAGATGGATTTCCAATAAAATCTCTAAATTGAGTGTCAAGAGCCTTCAACTTATAGATCATTGCTCCTCCTTGTAGATTCTTGCTTCCTCCTTGTAGATCTTTGTTCTAATAGCCTCTAATAAAGAATAGGAAAAGAATTAGAAAGAAATTTTGGTAGAAATTGGTGTAGGAATAAAAGAATTTAGAAAAAAAATTCTAGATATAGATTTGGAATGAAAAATAAAGAGAAAGAGCCACTCCCCACTCCAATAGGTGGACGACCTCTACCCCCTCCTCCAAGCTACTATGTAATATCTACAATACCCCTTGGGGCTTGTCATAAAAGAATTAATTAAGGAGGGATGTTCTAGTCTAATTGGTTTATCTAATTAATTTATCCTCCTAATGAATAGGCCTACTATTGGGCTCAACTCTAACTAAAATTAAATATTTGTCCATGGATATAATCTAAACTAGTTATGTCCCTTACAAAATCCAAAATAAAATCTTACATCTAACAATAAATAAATAATACAATAAATAATATTCGACATGCATAATATTTAATATTATATTTCTAAAAATAAAAATTCTTATGCCAAATTACCAAACTATCCCTAGCTAAAAAAGTGAGGATGACACATTTACTTCATCTTCCCCTTTGAATAATTCTACCTCTTTCACGCGATTAAACATGTAATAAGGAACTTCCGTTGATCCCGCATCTACAATATTTGTTATAATAGGTAGCTCATCCTCCTAATAAGCTATTTCGTTAACGTGAAAGGTATTTCAAGCTTTCGTCTTGTATAATGCCCACCATTCCGACCTCCTTGTTCCCTATTTAGAATAAGTTGTGAAGTACACGAGATGAGCCTAACTTGATATGGAAAATGGTTCATAGCCTTGATATCGACGTTGGTAGTTTATATCCACAAGACCATGCTTGTCTATTTTTCAACCTTGATCTTGGATCAGATCGAACTAAACACAGCTGAATAACAAGATCCTAGCAGATTTTGTTCCATAATTATATGTCAACTCCACAATTACTCGTAAGATGCCATAAAAATTATTGTCTAGATCGACATCTTTGTAGCTCGAAGATCTGATACGCAAATAGCTATTTTTTGTTGAATCGAGATCCAAGAAACTGTCTCTTAACGGGGCTTTTGTTGACTTGAAACTAAACCCATTCACACAGTAGCTTGGCCATATTTTGACGGCATAAATTGGTCCCTTGGCTAGAGTTCTAATAGACTCATTCTCGAGTGTTAAGTGGGGACGATCGACCTAAATACCAAGAAAATAATATTAAGTTCACCGTTATGTTAATTATTGTGCATAGTGCATACACAAAAAGATCCTTACACATACACTCAACTAAGAAGAGAAACGAAGTCGTATTTCCTGTTCTACTTCTTTATCTGTTATATATGGTCTCATCGACCTCACATCATCATTAACTATGCAAAAAAAAACATAGCCCGATTAGTGTAACAATATTATCGTATACTATCATATTAAGATGACTTAAACGTTGACATATTAATTACTTATCCCTCTAGCTTCTCCACTTCATCTTCGTCGCAATTGAGTAATATATACAACTTAGTAGCCCTTAGCTCGTCGTCATTCAGATCTCTTATTCATTTTGTATGAAGGCTTACCGAAAACATTGAATACTTTTAGTATTGCATCATTAAATTCCTGATATCCGTCGTCATTTTTGGGAACTCTTTTTCTATTTGTAGAAACATGCGACTTAAAATACATCGAGAAAAAGTTTGTAATCTCCTCAAGAACATAAGCTTCAAAAATAGAACCCTTGACCTGTGCCTTATTTTTATCTTTCTCTTTAGGAGGTTCATTTGATGCTCAAATGGGTACATCTACCGATAACCGACAGGCCCACCAATATGTGCCTCGTAAGAAAGATGAATTAAGAAATTCTCCATGGAGTCAAAGAATCCCAGAGGGAACACTCTTTTAAGCTTGTATAGTGTTACCGTAATATTCTTCTCTTGCTTTTCTAGATGATCGACGATCAACTTTGTAGAACAAAGATTCCTGAAGAATATGCTAAGCTCAGTCAATGGATCCTAAACTACCAACAGTAAGAATTCCCAAAATATAATTGGAATTAACGTCTCCAAGAATACGTGATAGTCATGGCTCTTCATATCCATCAGTTTATTCTCTTTCGGTGCAACGCATCTTCTCAGAATTGACACGTACCCATCTAAAAAATTTAGCCCATGAATCCACCTACAAAGTTTCCCTTTATCCTCCTTGTCTAGTAAAAAAATTGCCTTATGCTGCTTATACTTCTCATTCCCTTCCTCTATCCAACGCAACGCAGGGCGTATGCATATTTCTTCCAAGTCCAACCAGGCCTTAGGATTTTCTTTCATCTTCCCTTTTATGTCCATCACAGTATTAACTATGTTATCAAACACATTCTTCTCAATATGTATGACATCAAGGTTATGTCTGATCAGATTGGTGCTCCAATAGGACAGATCCCAGAATATGCTTCTTTTCTTCCAGTTATGAGTGTGACCAAATCTATCTTTAATCTTGTCCCATATCATGTCTCCGGGCTACCTTGGAGGTGGACTTGTCTTCTCTATAACGTCGGCACGAAATATATTTATATTCCTCTGGAATATATGATCCGACGGCAGAAATTATTGATGATAATCGAAGAAGCACGATTTTTCTTAGTGTTTCAAACAAAAAGTGTCATGACCCGCACCCAAAATTTGGACATGAGCCGTGGGTACGTCCAGCCTACACCCCAACATCGACGGTAGAACGCTGTCTAGGTCTCAACATAATAACACAACTCACAAATAACCTATCAATGATCTTAACTCCATGAGGAGGATAATAAATATGCATATGATCATCAATTCATAAGGTACTCAATCAAAATAACTATAAGAAGGTAAATGGCACGATAAGACATAAAAGATATAAGAAGTTCTAACATAAGTCTAGAACATAACTCAAATAACAATAATAAGTCTAGAGTCTAACTATCTCAACATAAATAAGGTCTCGACATAATACAACTCAAGTCTCACAGTTTAGAATAATCCAATACATAAATAAATTAGACTAAGTGTTGTCTAAACAACTGTAGGTGGTATCTCTTCTAAGGAGAGTGGCTCCTCTGGAATCTCCAGAATATAATCTCCATCTATTCCTAGACCATAGTGGGTAGGATAGAAATTCTCAAGATCCTCTGAAAAATTTTATCCAGTCAGGATTGGAACAAAGCACAAACACTAACAGAAATTTCGATTATATTGACAAAAACTATAAGACAGTGTAAAAAAATACATAATAAAAAAATACTGAAAAATAAGGAATACTGGAGAGACATGTAATCAGCATATAGATCTAACTAGCAATGAATAGATATATGTGAATGCTAGAAATGAATGTACTGAAATAAAAGAATAGGAATTCTAGCTAAATTTTATGAAATATCAGTTTGCTATGTGATCGACTTGGGACTAGATCAGGCTTATTATATATGATTGGCTATGATGCGAGTAATAGTCAGGCTAATCATATATAACATGCTATAAGATATCTAAATGGTCAGGCTACACCCTACGTAATTTGTGGGGTAAGTTTTGATGCATGTAAAATGGGGTATGATCACATAACTTGCTAATATTTTCTCGTCCCCAACTAGTACGATAGATTCTAATCATGACTCCTCAAGATAGGTATCTATAATACTAGCCCGTGTATCCGCTGTATTGAAATCAAGTATACACTACAACTAGAATCATAGTAATAATCAAAATAATAAAAAATGTTAGAGAATGTACTCGCCTGTAGTCCTGAACAATGAATGTCAACTGTGTCCGTATCGGTGCCTTAAGGACCTAAATATGAAATTCTATGTCATTTGGTGTAATAGAGTGATAAACAAGTTTAAATAAGCTAAATATGGTTTTCTAGGTCAAGACTAGGTCAACACATTGATTCTAGGTTCAAAATTAGATTCTAGATTAGTTACAAGGTTAAACTAGGTAATACCAAGTAATACTAGGCTATACCTAGGTTTCTAGGTCTATACCTTGAAGGTATTAGCTATACTAGCTAATATTACCAAGTAATTATATATGACCTATAAATATCCTATTATTATCTAGTACCTAGTATTACCTTAGTATATAAGTTACTATCTTAACCATTATACCTAACCATTTACCATAACTAAATACTAGTACTTTGTATCTTACCTTAGTATATACTACTACCTTACCTTTACCCAAACTCAATACCTTAGCCACTTTAATTTACCTTGGTACATTTTAACACCTAGTGTCTTTAACCTCAAGCACCTTAGTATCATACCTTAACTTATCTGTGATACTATTAGCTTAACTAACACAACGATCTGATACCACCACTCACTTGCAACAAATGCATTCTGTATATCAAGACCAATCACACGCTCCTCATCTCACTACACTCAAGCCTTCACACACACCAACCCCAAATGCACTCTTAACTTCTACCCTCACTAACTCTAACACTTGGTATACTTTCATACTCACATACCCCTTTGGTATACTAATACCATACTAGCATATTACATGTATCTTACATGGATACCCATTATACACTACTATCTAACATATCATACTATAGATACCCTCTTGAATCTATCCATACTAATACTCTTAATCTTCCCACACTAATACATAGCCTATACAACACATCATCCTTTCTCACATTTACTAACTAACCTCACATCACACTATACTTAACTTCTACACCTAGTTGAAACCAAGGCTCTTACCTGCTACAACTATCCAAACTTGGACTGCCTGAAACAAGGCCTGCAGTAACCTCCAAAGCATCATGCTGCTGTAGTAGCTTTGGTGTGGCTTTCCCACACAGGAAACAATACGACATGCTACCCAGGATGCTAAAACACAGACTTGTAGTGATATCCCTATCACTTATCTCCTGATACTCCACTTTAATTATTGTACTTCTAGTTCTTAGGATCACTTTGTCACGTCCCAGTCCCAAAATATTAGGAACTAGGCCACGTGTCACTGGCCAGCTGACACGTCACTAAGGGCTTAATCTATTTTGAATAGACCCATAGGGACGTGCTACGCTGTCCTAAGATACTACAAGAACAACACAGGCAAACTATCTCATCCACAACAAAATGTCAGAAAAGCAAGTGCTGAATATATATAAAAACTGAGTCTGATACAGTACACAACTGGTGAGATTACAAGCCTACTACAAAAACTGATAATAGCGCAGAAAAATCAGATAGACTAAGCAGTGTCTATCTGATCAAAACATCTCCATCTCCAAGTGGCAGGCCTCTAGGGTCAAGCATTCTTTGAGGGTGTCTCCTCGAGGTCCTCCTCGGTAACACATCTAGCCTCCTGATCAGGACCGTACACAGTGGGGTAGAAAGCCTCGTCTAGATCTGGCAGGGAACCAGGTCCTCAGTGGGACATAACAAGATACAGAAAATGACATGCCAAGTATATAAATACTGAATAAAGAAAATAAATACAGGGTGCTAATCATTCTAAGTGAAATGCAAGTAAAGACCTTGTAGTATGCATGGGGATTGTATCGGCTAGACATATGCTGACGTAGTTCACCAATCGTGAGGACTGGCTAGTATATGTGTCATATGCCCCCTGACTCAAGGGAACTCTGCAATCGACCATCATGGTACGAAAGTATAAAATATTTATGGAGGGGGTGTCCCATACGTCTACTAGTTATCTTTCCCATCCCAATGAAACTAAATGTCAAGTCATACTATTCCTGAATTAATCTAATCCGTGATGCGGGTCACACGTACTGGTAGCTAATCAACTACGCAGCTCACATCCCAATATGCATTGCAACCATGTTGCGTGTTCCCGTGTTAGGGTCTAGGAGAATATTAGAATGCTCTCACAGCAAAGGGTGAGTCTGTAAGACTAAGTTAAACATGCTTTTGTCAACATATCAGTTGACTGTACCCAAGGCAGTCTCGGGTAATCATGGTATATAAAATTTAGGAACAAAGCAGATATCAATAATTGAATTTGAACATTAACTTGGCAAGGTATACTTGCCTACTCCTTGATAGTACTGAAAACCTGATCTCCCAGTCAGGGTTGAGGGTGCTTGTGACTGGGGGTCACTGGCTGTGCTGAAGTTGGTTTCTGTTAAAATAGACAGTGTTCGTAAATATCATGGCTGTGATATAAAGTATATATATATACTTATATACACATATATAATATAGATATATATATATATAGTATTTATATATATAGATATAATATATATATCAGTATATATAATATATATAAAGACAAAAATGCAGGTATAAATATATTGCAATTATAATAGTAGCAGGGTATATCCACTGCTATATATATATAATAATATATAATATTATCAGGGTGTATCCCCTGATATATATAATATAATAGTCAGGGTATATCCACTGAGATAATAATATAAGTATTCAGGGTATATCCACTGATAATAATAAATAATAAATAAATTGAAATGACAGTCCATAACTATATACTATACTATATAGTACATTTAGATAAAATGAATTTACAGGGCAAGAATTGTAAATGTATATATAGTAGGCTGTAATATCCAGCTCATATAATATTATAGATATATGTAATAAATTAAAATGACAGTACAAGAATTAAAA
Source organism: Iris macrosiphon (assembly GCA_036927795.1). Taxonomy (NCBI): domain Eukaryota; kingdom Viridiplantae; phylum Streptophyta; class Magnoliopsida; order Asparagales; family Iridaceae; genus Iris; species Iris macrosiphon. The sequence continues at coordinate 105,305,468 of JAYESA010000009.1, read as the reverse complement.
ATATATAATATATATTTAAGCTGTATTATCCAGCTGGATATAGATAATATATATATATATAGATATATATATATATATAAACATATATAATAGGTGCAGGAAATTAAGTGCAGAAAAAATAAAATAAAAGAAAAATGCATAGTATATATATATACCATATGATAGTATTTATATAACATATTATACATATATAACATATAGTATACATATTATATATATAGATATATATATATACATATATACAATTTACATATATATGTATAAAATATAGTTATATATATATATACATATATACAATTTACATATATAAATATATATGTATAAAATATAGTTATATATATAATATATATACAGTGTAATATACTGTAAATAATAGTATATAACATATATATATAAATATACATATACATATATACATATAAATATACATATATATACCTATATATATACATATATATATACATATATATACATATACATATACAAATATATATATATAATTACATATATATAGGGTTTAGGGTTATACCCTCTGACAGGTGGGCCCTAGGGGTTGTCGACGGCGGGTGGACGGCGGCGGAGCTGGCCGGAGGCGGCCGGAGGAGCGGCAACAGCAGCAGTGGCTGCTAGCAGCAGCAGCAACAGCAGCTTGTGGGAGCTACGGCGGCGGCTGCGGCGGAGTAGGCGGCGGTGCAGGGTGGGGGAACGGCGGAGGAGAAGGTGGCGGTCAGGTTGGTGGTGGTGGCGGAGGTCCACGACGGCGGTGGTGGAGGCTGGAGGCCGTCGGAGGTGGAGGTAGTGGTGTAGTCGGGAGCTCGGCTGGGGCACTGTGGAGGTGAGGGCGGCCGGAGGAAGTGTCGTGGGGCGGTGAGGGGGTGGTCGTCGGAGAGAGGAGGTCGGGGCGAGTCGGTAGGTGGGGTTGGTGGCGGTGCTCGGTGGCCGGAGGCGGCGGTGGGAGTGGTTCGGGTGGTGGTGGCAGTGGGTGGTGGTGTTGTCGGTTTGGGGTTGCGGGGGCTGTGGCCGGCGGAGCAGGGTGGTGCCGGCGGTGGGGCTTGGTCGGAGGGGAGAGGGGGTCAAGACGAAGGGTTGGCCGGAGTTGGGTGGCCGGCGGTGGTCGGAGGGGAGAGTTGTGGAGTTTGAAAGGGAAGAGGGTAGGGGTTTATATAGGGTTTGGGGTGGATGGCATTTCTGTAAATAAGTGGAAATCCAGGGTTATATTGGTAATTTGATATTTTATGATATTTTCACAGAATTTCTCTGGATTCTTATGGTGGGTCCCTCACACCTATGGTCTAGTCAATAGGATTAGGCCACCTAGCATGCAATTTTGCATAAAGACCCCTAACTTTTTAATAATTGCATAAATGCATGAATTTGGTATTTTACGTAATTTTGCAATTTACCTGATTTTAAATACTGATTTCCCGAAATTCTAAATTGTACAAAAATGAGGGGAAATAGCTGGGGAAAATGTTTTGGACAGTGTGGGGTGAGTTTGGGTAGATGCAGGGTCTGATTCTGCAGGTGATACGGATCCTCGTATTTATTAATTAATAAATACTGCGCACGGTGTTCACTAATTTTTTAGAGGCTATTAGGGTCATAATTTCTCTACGGTGTCAATACACTAATTGTAGTATATTCAGTCTAGAATATTATCGTATTTTTGTTTGGGCAAAACAGGTGTCTACTGGTCCTCAAATCTCTAGGGGTACAGAGATGGGTAAAGAGCAGAAAATTAAATAGGAAATAAATACGTACGTTTGTAACGATATTTGTACGACTAAAACGAAACATCAAACAAGATTTCTGGAAGTTGCACAAAATACAGAAAAAAATAGTCTAACAAGTCTAGGGCAGGTATGTGAAATTTGTTTAGGGTTTAACAGTTAGTGGGATATCCTAATTAATTGTGTAATGAACAGGTGCACAATCAATAGATTAAATAAATAAAAAAATTTAAAAAGTTGCTATAATTCTAATTAGTCTAAACTAATCCTAATTTACTGAAATCTGGTCGAGGGAGTTTACAATCTACCCTCCTTAGAATATTTCGTCCTCGAAATAAAAACAATCATATAATGAAAAAAAAATTTAATTAAGGATATATGATGATTAAGAAAGATTGAATTTGAAATATTGGACATACCCTGGTTTTGAAATAGATGGGGATAACGCTGACGAATATCCTCTTCTCATTTCCAGGTGGATTCACCTGGTGCATGATGTCTCCATGCAACACGAACGAGAGGAATAGTTTGGCCTCGCAACACTTTCTCGCTACGGTCCAGGATTTCTACAGGCTCCTCCTGATATGATAAACTTGGCCCGATGGTGATCTCTGAATAGTCCAGCACATGACTCGGGTCTGGAATGTACCTCCTCAGCTGAGATACGTGGAAGACGTCATGTACTTCCTCCAAGGTCTGAGGTAGAGCTAGTCTGTAAGCAACTTCTCCGACGCGATCTAGCACATCGAAGGGTCCAATGTACCTTGGACTTAGCTTCCCTCTTCCTCCAAATCTGATATTTCCTCTGGTAGGTGAGATCTTCAAGAACACATGCTCCCCTACTTGGAACTCGAGAGGTCGGCGATGAATGTTGGCCCAGTGCTTCTGCCTGTCTTGTGCAGCTCGTAGGTGTCCCTGGATCTTCTTTACCTTCTCCACCGTACGAATGATCAGTTCTGGACCCAAGATCTGTCTCTTGCCAACATCGCTCCAGTATACTGGGGAACGACATTTCCTTCCATACAAAGCTTCAAAGGAAGCCATTTGAATGCTCGCTTGATAGCTGTTGTTGTAGGAAAATTCCACCAGATGCAAGTGATCTTCCCATGATCCGCTGAAATCAAGCATGCAGGCTCTCAGCATATCTTCAAGTGTCTGGATGGTGCGTTCTGATTGGCCATCTGTTTGTGGGTGATACGAGGTGCTAAACTTGAGGCGGGTACCAAGACTTTCTTGCATACTTCGCCAGAAGTAAGATGTAAATCTCGTATCTCTGTCAGATACTATGCTGACTGGTACTCCATGCAGACGCACTATCTCCTTCATGTACATGTCTGCCAAGACTTCTGTAGATTGTCCAACTCTAAAAGGTAGGAAATGAGCAGCCTTTGTGAGTCTATCTACGATTACCCATACAGAATTACGACCACTAGGACTTCTTGGGAAGCCCGTAACAAAGTCCATCATAATGTGTTCCCATTTCCACTCAGGTATTGGGAGGGGTTGAAGTAGACCGGCAGATCTCTGATGCTCAGCCTTGACTTGCTGACACACCAGGCATTTGGCCACAAAGCGTGCTATCTCCCGCTTCATTCCATGCCACCAGTAATATTGTCGCAGATCTCTGTACATCTTTGTGCCTCCTGGATGTATAGAGTATGTTGAGCTATGAGCTTCTGACATCAGCTTATTACGAAGTTCTCCATTTGGAACATAAAGACGATCACCACATCTTAGAGTCCCATCTTCGTGTATGCGATATCCTGTCTGAATTCCAACCTCTGTTCTTTGTCGAAGCCTCTGAAATCTTGCATCTGTTGGTAGAGCAGTTTTGATTCTTTCTACCAAGGTTGATTGCAGCTGATAGTTTGATAATTGGCCGTCAAGTCCTGGCATAATGACCTTTATTCCCAAATTTTCTAGATCTCTCAGAAGACCTGGTTGGGTGATCATAAAGAATGCCGAGGGTCTTCTGCTTAGAGCATCTGCCACCACATTAGCTTTCCCTGGATGGTACTGTAGATCAATTTCAAAATCCGCCATTACTTCGAGCCATCGTCTTTGTCTCAGATTTAGGTCCTTCTGGGTGTAGACGTACTTCAGGCTTTTGTGATCGGTGAATATCTCCACTCGTTCGCCATATAGATAGTATCTCCATAGCTTCAGGGCGAAGATGACTGCGGCAAGCTCCAGGTCGTGAGTGGAGTAATTCTTCTCATGAGTCCTCAACTGTCTTGAGACATAAGCTACAACCTTCCCATGTTGCATTAAGACACAACCAAATCCTTTTTCGGATGCATCGCTATATATGACAAAATCTCCGGATCCAGATGGTATAGTCAAGATGGGAGCTGTAGTCAAACTCTTCTTCAAGTCATCAAAAGCTGTCTGGCAATCTTCAGTCCATATGAACTCCTGTTCCTTGCGGGTAAGACGAGTAATCGACTCCGCGATTCTTGCAAAGTTTTTTACGAATCGCCGGTAATATCCGGCAAGTCCTAGAAAGCTTCTCACCTCTGAGACGTTGGTCGGGGTTGGCCACGTCTCGACAGATGAGATCTTTGCTGGGTCTACCGAGATGCCTTCTCCTGTGATAACGTGTCCAAGAAATGCGACACGGTCAAGGAAGAATTCACACTTGCTCATCTTAGCATAAAGGCTCTCCCGTCTCAGCGTCTCTAATACCAACCTTAAGTGCTCTTCATGCTCCTCATGGCTCTTTGAATACACCAAAATATCGTCGATGAAGACTACCACGAACTGGTCCAGATATTGGTGGAAGACTCTGTTCATCAGGTTCATGAATATGGCAGGTGCATTAGTTAGTCCAAAAGGCATCACCAGGAACTCGTAATGACCATAACGAGTCCTGAATGCTGTCTTTGGAATATCTTCCCTCCGTACCTTGACCTGATGATAGCCTGATCTCAAGTCTATCTTCGAGAATACCACGGCTCCTGTTAGTTGATCGAACAGGTCGTCAATTCTCGGCAAGGGGTACTTATTTTTGATTGTTAGAGCGTTGAGGGCTCTGTAATCAATGCACATGCGATATGTTTCGTCCTTCTTTGGTACAAACAACACTGGTGCTCCCCAGGGTGATGCACTAGGACGAACAAATCCCTTGATCTGTAATTCCTCCAGTTGAAGCTTCAGCTCGTCAAGCTCCTTCTTCGCCAGTCGGTATACATTGGAGGATACTGGTGCAGCTCCGGGTATCAGCTCAATAATGAACTCCACTTCTCTGTCAGGCGGTAGGCCTGGCAATTCTTCTGGAAATACGTCCTCGAACTCTGCTATAATTGAGGGAAGTGCTGTCTCCATCGCCATGTAAGCTCTAGGAGTCTGGCCTATTCCTTGCTCAATGGTTCCTCAAATATATTCAAACTCTGGGTGATCTGGGGGTCTAAAGATAACACTACCCTTTCGGCAGTCTAGGATAGCATTATTCTGGCTTAGCCAGTCCATGCCTAAGACAACATCGAAATTTGGCATTGGGAGTACCAAAAATCGCGCTCTTAGTCCTCTACTACAAACAACTACCGGACAGGTTTCGATAATGTTGGTAACTGGAACAATACCTCCTCCAGTAAGTATTTTCCAACACTTAGGTAGCGGGAAAGTGGATAGCTTGTGCATGGCTACGAAACTACTGGATATGAAAGACAAAGTAGCCCCAGAATCGAATAATACAGTTGCAGGTAATGATGCAACTAAAATGGTACCTGTTATAGTTTTCCCTTCAGGATCTTCTGCAACGGCAGCTAACGCAAAGGCTTGTCCGTGCCTTTGTCCTCCGGTTTATTGTCTGGCCTTGAACTGGGCCTCCTGAGTAGGCAGAGGTGCTCCTCTCTGATATCCTCCTGATGTGGAGGGAAGCATCTTCTGAGCTTGGGCTCCTGGCTTCTGCCCTTGCTGTGGTGCTGCATCTCTGCGTTGTGGGCAGTCTTTGGCCATATGATTTTTACCTCCACATAGCAAGCATAATCCTAGCTTCTTTCTGCAGTCATTGGCAAAATGCCCCTTCTTGCCACAAAAGTGACAAGTCGGGAGCTCCTTCTTCTGATAGGGTCCCGTTATCTGCTGCGTCTGATATTGTGGACGACGGATAGGTCCTCCTGCTCCGTGCTGATTCTTGGCCGAGAAGGTTGGATTTGAGCGTCTGGCTCCTCGGCCAATGGCTTCTTGCTCCCTGGCTTCTGTAAGAACCTCGTTGTAGGAGATTCTTGACTGCATTGTTGTGTACCTCTGGAGCTCGTAGTTAAGGCCATGGTAGAATTTTTTAGCCTTCTTCAGCTCGTTCGGAATCAGATCAGCACCGAAATGACTTAGTCTGCTAAACTCCGCGTCGTAGGCATCTACCGTCATGTTTCCCTGCTCTAGGTGCAGGAACTGGGAGTATAGGGCATTTTGGACTGTCGCTGGAAAGTACTTGGCGTTAAAATGCTCCAAGAATTGTTGCCAAGTTTGGTCTTTGCCGACGCTGCGCTCTATGGATTCCCACCAGTGATGGGCGTTGCCAAGAAGTTGGCCCCTCACAGCGGTCATCCATAGGTCGGGGGTGAGTTGCGATCCTTCTAGCAGCATTTCGGTGTTGGAGATCCAATCGGAGATCTCCTCAGGAGTCTCGTTGCCTTTGAAATCTCTCGGGCTCATTTGACGAAAGCCTCGAACTGTGCCTGCTGGTTGGACAGGTGCTGGTGTCGGAGTAGTAGCCCTTTCCAAAGCCGTCATTAACGTCTGTCGCAGAGCTTCAGTTTGCTGCCACTGAGACTGTCTCAGGGCCTCAGTTTGTTGCCACTGGTTCTGCAATATAGTCTGAAAAAACTACAACATTTGAGGTTGACCCTCAAGTTGTGGCATCAGGATAGGCAAGGCTGGAGGTGGAGACAAAGGTGTCTCCGCCTGTGGTATTGGTGTCGTCTCCTGGCCAGAATTCTGGTGATTGGACGGAGTTCCTTGGGCACTTAGCGAAGGGTCTGTTGCTTGGTCAGCCCAATTATTCGCAAGTTTCCCGGGTATGTCCATATTTCTGAGGAAAATAGGATAATTAGAAAACACAAAGGAGATAAATAATGATAATCAAGCAAGATGCAATAATAGAAATTGTAAAGATGGTGTCAGTGTGGATGAGACCTAATATTCCTATCCTATTGCAGGCATTGCTGGGCATGTCATCATACCACTAGCAATTAAAACTACACCTGCATGGGCCACCACTAAAACCATGTCACGCCCCAGTCCCAAAATGTCAGGAACTAGGCCACGTGTCACTGGCCAGCTGACACGTCACTAAGGGCTTAATCTATTTTGAATAGACCCATAGGGACGTGCTACGCTGTCCTAAGATACTACAAGAACAACACAGGCAAACTATCTCATCCACAACAAAATGTCAAAAAAGCAAGTGCTGAATATATATAAAAAACTGAGTCTGATACAGTACACAACTAGTGAGATTACAAGCCTACTACAAAAACTGATAATAGCGCAGAAAAATCAGATAGACTAAGCAGTGTCTATCTGATCAAAATATCTCCATCTCCAAGTGGCAGGCCTCTAGGGTCAAGCATTCTCTGAGGGTGTCTCCTCGAGCTCCTCCTCGGTAACACATCTAGCCTCCTGATCAGGGCCGTACACAGTGGGGTAGAAAGCCTCGTCTAGATCTGGCAGGGAACCAGGTCCTCAGTGGGACATAACAAGATACAGAAAATGACATGCCAAGTATGTAAATACTGAATAAAGAAAATAAATACAGGGTGCTAATCATTCTAAGTGAAATGCAAGTAAAGACCTTATAGTACGCATGGGGATTGTATCGGCTAGACATATGCTGACGTGGTTCACCAATCGTAGGGACTGGCTAGTATACGTATCATATGCCCCCTGACTCAAGGGAACTCTGCAATCGACCATCATGGTACGAAAGTATAAAATATTTATGGAGGGGATGTCCCATACGTCTACTAGTTATCTTTCCCATCCCAATGAAACTAAATGTCAAGTTATACTATTCCTGAATTAATCTAATCCGTGATGCGGGTCACACGTACTGGTAGCTAATCAACTACGCAGCTCGCATCCCAATATGCATTGCAACCATGTTGCGTGTTCCCATGTTAGGGTCTAAGAGAATATTAGAATGCTCTCACAGCAAAGGGTGAGTCTGTAAGACTAAGTTAAACATGCTTTTGTCAACATATCAGTTGACTGTACCCAAGGCAGTCTCGGGTAATCATGGTATATGAAATTTAGGAACAAAGCAGATATCAATAATTGAATTTGAACATTAACTTGGCAATGTATACTTGTCTACTCCTTGATAGTACTGAAAACCTGATCTCCCAGTCAGGGTTGAGGGTGCTTGTGACTGGGGGTCACTGGCTGTGCTGAAGTTGGTTTCTGTTAAAATAGACAGTGTTCGTAAATATCATGGCTGTGATATAAAGTATATATATATATACTTATATACACATATATAATATAGATATATATATATATAGTATTTATATATATAGATATAATATATATATCAGTATATATAATATATATAAAGACAAAAATGCAGGTATAAATATATTGCAATTATAATAGTAGCAGGGTATATCCACTGCTATATATATATAATAATATATAATATTATCAGGGTGTATCCCCTGATATATATAATATAATAGTCAGGGTATATCCACTGAGATAATAATATAAGTATTCAGGGTATATCCACTGATAATAATAAATAATAAATAAATTGAAATGACAGTCCATAACTATATACTATACTATATAGTACATTTAGATAAAATGAATTTACAGGGCAAGAATTGTAAATGTATATATAGTAGGCTGTAATATCCAGCTCATATAATATTATAGATATATGTAATAAATTAAAATGACAGTACAAGAATTAAAAATATATAATATATATTTAAGCTGTATTATCCAGCTGGATATAGATAATATATATATATATAGATATATATATATATATAAACATATATAATAGGTGCAGGAAATTAAGTGCAGAAAAAATAAAATAAAAGAAAAATGCATAGTATATATATATACCATATGATAGTATTTATATAACATATTATACATATATAACATATAGTATACATATTATATATATAGATATATATATACACATATATACAATTTACATATATATGTATAAAATATAGTTATATATATATATACATATATACAATTTACATATATAAATATATATGTATAAAATATAGTTATATATATATAATATATATACAGTATAATATACTGTAAATAATAGTATATAACATATATATATAAATATACATATATACATATAAATATACATATATATATATACCTATATATATACATATATATACATATACATATACATATACAAATATATATATAATTACATATATATAGGGTTTAGGGTTATACCCTCTGACAGGTGGGCCCTAGGGGTTGTCGACGGCGGGTGGACGGCGGCGGAGCTGGCCGAAGGCGGCCGGAGGAGCGGCAACAGCAGCAGTGGCTGCTAGCAGCAGCAACAGCAGCAGCTTGTGGGAGCTACGGCGGCGGCGGCGGCGGAGTAGGCGGCGGTGCAGGGTGGGGGAACGGCGGAGGAGAAGGTGGCGGTCAGGTTGGTGGTGGTAGCGGAGGTCCACGACGGCGGTGGTGGAGGCTGGAGGCCGTCGGAGGTGGAGGTGGTGGTGTAGTCGGGAGCTCGGCCGGGGCACTGTGGAGGTGAGGGCGGCCGGAGGAAGTGTCGTGGGGCGGTGAGGGGGTGGTCGTCGGAGAGAGGAGGTCGGGGCGAGTCGGTAGGTGGGGTTGGTGGCGGTGCTCGGTGGCCGGAGGCGGCGGTGGGAGTGGTTCGGGTGGTGGTGGCAGTGGGTGGTGGTGTTGTCGGTTTGGGGTTGCGGGGGCTGTGGCCGGCGGAGCAGGGTGTTGCCGGCGGTGGGGCTTGGTCGGAGGGGAGAGGGGGTCAAGGCGAAGGGTTGGCCGGAGTTGGGTGGCCGACGATGGTCGAAGGGGAGAGTTGTGGAGTTTGAAAGGGAAGAGGGTAGGGGTTTATATAGGGTTTGGGGTGGATGGCATTTCTGTAAATAAGTGGAAATCCAGGGTTATATTGGTAATTTGATATTTTATGATATTTTCATAGGATTTCTCTGGATTCTTATGGTGGGTCCCTCACACCTATGGTCTAGCCAATAGGATTAGGCCACCTAGCATGCAATTTTGTATAAAGACCCCTAACTTTTTAATAATTGCATAAATGCATGAATTTGGTATTTTGCGTAATTTCACAATTTACCTAATTTTAAATACTGATTTTCCGAAATTCTAAATTGTACAAAAATGAGGGAAAATAGCTGGGGAAAATGTTTTGGACAGTGTGGGATGAGTTTGGGTAGATGCAGGGTCTGATTCTGCAGGTGATACGGATCCTCGTATTTATTAATTAATAAATATTGCGCACGGTGTTCACTAATTTTTTAGAGGCTATTAGGGTCATAATTTCTCTACGGTGTCAATACACTAATTGTAGTATATTCAGTCTAGAATATTATCGTATTTTTGTTTGGGCAAAATAGGTGCCTACTGGTCCTCAAATCTCTAGGGGTACAGAGATGGGTAAAGAGCAGAAAATTAAATAGGAAATAAATACGTACGTTTGTAACGATATTTGTACGACTAAAACGAAGCATCAAACAAGGTTTCTGAAAGTTGCACAAAATACGAAAAAAAATAGTCTAACAAGTCTAGGGCAGGTATGTGAAATTTGTTTAGGGTTTAACAGTTAGTGGGATATCCTAATTAATAGTGTAATGAACAGGTGCATAATCAATAGATTAAATTAAAAAAAAATTTAAAAAGTTGCTATAATTCTAATTAGTCTAAACTAATCCTAATTTACTGAAATCTGGTCGAGGAAGTTTACACACTTATCTCCTGATACTCCAACACTGATACCTACACTACTAACAGCAGACATACCCACACATAACATTCTCTTCTATAGAACACATATCCATCACTGTATTTGAAACACATTCACTCACTCAGAAAACTAAAATTGCAACATTCCCAAACCTGGAGTTCACTGATACCCAGCCACTGCCTGTAAGCTCCCCCACTTCTGTAAACCCCCTCAATTTATTCTGTAGATAGTTAGAGTGGGCCAGGAAAAATTTTGATAGAAGATATTGAGGTTTAGAGTAGGGGATATTTACCTGGAATTTTAATCCAATTAATTTAAACCATTGCACACCCTATCTTTGTCTAATTATTCGGAGCCCATTATCAGCCCATAAATTCCGTACAAATATTGTACCCTCGACTCAACTCGCCAAATTAGGCACTGGACTTTTTTGACTGTTGAAATCAACTTTTGTGTGCTCTAAATTAATTGCGCAACATTCCGAAAATCGTAACCCGTATTTAATTCCGTGTCGGACACCTGTGTCGTTACCCTCGATTTTGGGGTACCAACTTAACCCGTTGAGCCGGACCAACTAATGGGTCCAAGACTAACTCCAAACCCCCACTATTTTTGGCCTTTGCGCCGTTTCCAGATTTTGACCCCGCGGGCCCCAATTAAATTAAATTCGCGTGACGCGTTATCGTTATTTAAATCGGGATTACTAACTTTGTAAATTCTATTTTTAATATTAAAATAATCCCAATGTCCTTCAAATTAGACCCGCGCCTAACGCGCAACGCCCCCTCACTATGAAAATTTTAAATATACTTTCTCCGCAATTTTTTTGCGTCATTTCATGTGTCCATGCAAATTCCCGAATTTACGGTGGCTTACTTCCAATTATTGAATTGTTGGCAACACCTCATTGGTCATGATAAATTGTAGGGTCCCAAAATGGGGTCCCAAACCCAATTCCCTCATTCCCTCATGAAGAAATCCCACACCCTCTTCATGATAAATCTCTACCACTCATTTCAAATGAGAGCATCTCCACCCTCCATCCAACACACCCTTACCCATAAAAAGCCTACATCCCCACTCTTCCCCCTAGGCCGGCCCTAATCCCAACACATAGGGAACCACACCCCCTCTCTTTCTCCTCCCTCTTCCTTTTACTCTAGCAGCCAAATGCTTTTCCTCCTCCATATTTTTTTCTTCTTCTTCTTCCCTTCTTCTTCCTTTCTCCTTCCTGGAGGAAAACTCCAACTTGTGCAGCTGACCCCGACTCCGGTGGTGCAGCCGCGGCATTGTCCGGCGGCTGACCCCGACTTCAGCTACTCTCCGTCGTCCGGCGTCAGTTTACCCCACTCCGGCCTGTGCCACTACTCTCCGTCGACTGTGTAGCCCGACTCCGACTTCACAGCGTCCGCTCGAGCCCGCACTCTCCACCCGCCGAGCACTGTCGACCCCGCCGGCTTCGAGCTGCCACTCCGGCCAGCTTCACGGCTGCAGCGACCCCCCACTGTTGCTTCTTCGGCGAGTCCATCCGACCTCCTCCGCCACTGCAGCTATTGCTCCGGCGAGTTTCCGAGCTTCCCCGACTTCGCTGCTCACCACTGCCGATCCTCTACCCTGTCCGACCGACTGCCACACCATTTCCGGTCATCATCCCCCGGCCAGTTTATTCCCACCACCGCCGACTGTAGATCTCGAGCCCCGACGACCAACCCCGGAGCTCCTTCACCCGAGCCGAGATCCCCATTCCCCGCGGCTTCGATACCACCGGCCGAGCACCCCCTCGACCTCCAGCTTCACCCTCCGTCCACCATTACCATCACCGGCACAGCCACTCCACCACCACATCTCCGTTATCACCAACCTCCAGTCCGGCAGACCGATCCTCCCAACCTACTGTTGATCTACTGCCACCACCACCATACCCCGTTCCATCACCCCCTTACGGCCAGCGAACACCTCGCCAAGGTATACCACTTCCCCCCCCCTCTCTGTATTGATATATATGGTGTTGTGGTTGAGTTAGGGTTATTATTGTATAGTTTGTTTAGTGTAAGTCTAGTATAGTATGAATGAGCATGTGTTAAAGATATGAGATTAGGGTTTAAGGGTGAGTTTAGGGTTTACTTACATGAGTAATTAAAATGGAATTAATGGTTATATTCGAGTTAGAGTATGAACTATATGCATGGGTGGAAAATGCAAGATTAATATACAAGGCATTCGAATATATATTGAGGTCATGATATTGGGATACCTTGAGATGTTAAGGCATTAAAATTTACATTTTTGCACTATTGATTAATATTGTTGAACAAATTAAATTGCTGCGAAATTACACTGTGATTTGTCATCGAGGGACAGGTGATTTATTGTGAACTAGTGTGTTGTATCAAACCATTAACCGGTGATTTGGGAACTGAATATTAATGATGGGTTTAATTGAAGATTGGTACTATTTGCAAATTGACAAGGATGATATAAAACATAAGGTTTAAATAATTCTTAATTGAGTATTTGAGGATGACAGTAAATGTACGAATTAACGTTAGTGCACACCGAGGAAAAATATGAGGAATAAATATGCATGATATACCAAGGAACCTTGTGCTGAATGAAGAAGGATTGAGGATGATTTGATGAGGTGGTACAGATGACTAGATGATTTGACGTATCGTACCGATAGTCAACGATGGTCAATCCCCCCTAGCGTCTTGTCCCTGAGAGTCGTAGCAGAGACAGGGTTTAGTTGTAGGTGTGTGTAGCATCCCTGTCTGTCGTGGAATAGATTATTGATTATTGGTTTGTATCTCATCTCTAGGTGCTGCGGGACCTGAGGACTTGGACGCGGTACCAGATCCCCATCATCAGCAGCCACACGCAGGCAAGTATACCTTGCCACCCTGTATTTCAGTTTACAGATATTTGTTGTTCTTTATGTACATTGTGCACGTAGTTATGTTGACGTTCGATACTTCACGTCCGAATTGCAACCGGGTGTTGACATTCGACTTAACGTCTTAGAAATAAATACTAGATGCTTCATAGCACCTCGATGCACATACCAGAGTACATCGATACCCCAGGACACACTCATACACTGTGATCGTGCCAGATTCCTGTATCCTGATACTGACATCATGACCAGAGACTGGGACGAGCTTTTGGTCATTGTGATCGTGCCAGATTCCTGTATCCTGATACTGACATCATGACCAGAGACTGGGACGACCTTAGGGTCGCGTCTGTTGAGTTATTCCTTGTGTCGAGACTGTAGTTAGAGGTTCAGGTTCAACGCACAATCGTTGACCGCTTGGGAAGGGGAAGACAGTTACTAGACGTTTGGGCTACTCTGCACGCGGTTATATATATGTAGTATTTTCTAGTGATACCTGTTTCTAGTGATACCTGTTTCTAGTGTACCTGTTTCACCCGTGTGACTCTTTGCCCGGAGCTGCGGTACGTGCCGTGTGTTTCCGTGTCCGGAGCTACGGTTTTATTTTGGACAGCCCACGCGTCGAACATTGTCTTTAAACTGTGTCACACTAGTTGGTTATGATAGAGTACCCTGTCGTGCACTTGTACTTTCTGTTTACTTGGCATGTTGTATTTTTGTACCTTGTTACGTCCCTCTGAGGACCTGGTTCCCTGCCAGTTTTGCAGCATGGATGATTACGGAGCATTTGGAGTTACTGTTGGAGTTGCACGTCTTACGGGCATGGTACCAGGTACTCACATTATATCTACCGGCATTATAGCTATTTTACATTATTTATTCCATCTGCTGTTGTAGCCTAGTTTTTATAGACTCATACTTATTCTCGAGTCTATTCGAGTTAGTGTGTTATTGGACGGCCGACTCTAGCACATATAGTTCTTTCTTGTTTACTGTCGTACATTGTGGATTGAGACATAGAGGTTTACATTTATGGAAAATTCTAGATAGTGCCCTTTATATTACAGCTTATACGTATTCGAGTCAGACCAGAGTCTGGTCGAATGCGTAGCTGGCGTGTCACGTATTCCTGGTCCTACGTATTTTGGGACTGGGGCGTGACATGTTTTTGTGGTGGCCCATGCAGGTCCGATTTAAATCGTCTTGGTCACCTAACTGTGCCAAACGAGCCTGCAAATTAGGAATAGATGTTATGATTGTTGAATAGGATCTTAATCCATAATCGATTTAAAAACTCTTTGTATGTGATTATCGCCCTTGGACTTCCACTTTGCATTCGTTCAATCTTCGTCAATATTGCTATCCTTGTTCCTCATCCCCTATTGTTCGGGGAGGTGAATGCTTGTGACTGATGATTTCCCTCCAGCAGAAGACCAAAGAACAGACGGCAGAAGACAGAATTCATACGCCTTTCTCTGAGAAGATTGTTACTTTATCAGGATAGATTGATGGGTTCTTTGGATTCTAGAACTAGTGTGGAAGGTTGGCAAGAGAGTTGGACCCAGTAGTACCCTACCCGTGCTTGAGGTAACAGTGATCTTGGAAGTACTGAGAGCTAGAAGGATTGATGATCGTGACCTAGAATGATTTATGGGAATGCATAGCCTGATGATGGAAACTAGTGGTTGTATATGATAGCAATACCAGGAATGATATTATGGACTAGAGGAGATAAAATTTCAAGCTCTCACTTGGAAGATGATGATCTAATACCAGAAATTTTAGCATGTACTTGGGTGACATCATTATTATAATTGTACTAGGTGACTTGGACAGATAAATAACGAAAAGAAGGAATTTGAGGAATAAAAATTTTAGGAAAAACTTTGAGGAGGAGAATTATACATTAGGCAAGGAATTATTTTTTTTCTTTTGAGGATTGATGTTGGAAACAGAACGGGTGAAATTATTTTGAGGTTTAGTTTAGACTATGACCTTATCCTAGACATGGATTGGTTGAGCCAATACCACGCAACGCTTGATTGCCGTTATGGTTGTGTCACCTTTAGACCACCGGATTAACCTGAGTTTGAGTTATTAGAGAGCCTGGAAGCATGGTGCCCATCTACCTTGGAGGCATACAATACAGGAGGTGAACCAGTGTACCACCATGTTATAGCAGAGTTGAGGATATTTTCTAGATAATCTTTTAGGACTGCCACCTGACAGAAAGAGTTTGTTACAGAGTTGACTCCAAGAGCCGAGCCGATTATTTTTCTGTCTTCAGACTAGCACCGACAGAGTTTGGTTGAGTTGGAAGTCCATAATAGAGGACCTCTTAGACAAGGGTTTCAGTCGGGCTAGTATTTTTCCGTGGGAAGCAACCATTTTATTGTACCAAAGAAGGACGGGACGATACGTTGCATAACGATTACAGGGCATTGAATGCCGTAGAGATAAAGAGCAAGTACCCTTGTCGCACATCGAAGATTCAAATTGAATCAGCTAAGTGGCGCATATGTATTTTGAAGATCGATCTCAGATCAGGCTAACATCAGATCAAGGTACGGAAAGAGGACATCCAGAAGGCGGCCTTTCGGACGAAGTATGGCCATTATGAGTTTTTAGTCATGCCGTTTGGTTTAACCAACGCGCCAGCAGTATTCATGTGTTTGATGAACAATGTTTTTCACCAGTACTTAGATAAGTTCGTGGTGGTATTTATAGACGATATCTTGATATATTCCGAGAACCAGGAGAAGCACGAGAGACATCTCAAGATTATGATGGAAATGCTAAGAAATGAGAGGCTGTAAGCCAAGCTCAACAAATATGAGTTATGTTCAGATAGAATAGATAGTCTACACATCAGGACAGCTGAGAGTTCATGAGAAGAACTATCAGACACACGATCTGGGGCTAGCGGCAGTGATATTTGCACTAAAGCGATGGCGACACTACCTTTATGTAGAGCAGATGTTGAGATTTATACAAAACACAGAAAGTCTGAAGAATGCCTACACGCAGAAGGAACTCAACATGAGACAAAGGCATTTGGCTAAAAATTATGACAAATTATAACATCAAGTTGCAGAACAACTCTAGCAAGACAAATGTAGTTTATGACTCATCGCCAGTTGTTAGAGGATTTCCAGGAACTCAGGATTGAGATTGTATTGCCAGATATGGATGGACATGTGGCCAGTTTTGAGGTTCAGTCTACTTTGGTTGAGAGAATCAAGGCAGCATTGCCTACAGATACGAGATTTAGACGATCGCAAGAAAGGACAGAGGCCGACATGCAAACATGACTCAGGATTCATGGAGACGGAACATTGAGGTATAGAGATCGCATATACGTTCATAGTGGCAAGCTACGCCAAGAGTTAATGATCGAGACTCATAGCTCGATTATTCTATTTCATCCCGGAAGTACGAAGATGTACCGAGACTTGAGGCAGCACTTCTGGTGGCATGGAATGAAGAGAGAGATTGCAAGATTCGAGGCGAAATATTTAGTTTGTCAACAAGTCAAGGCTGAACGTCAGAGGACTGCAGGATTATTGCAGTTGCTTCCCATTCCCGAGTGGAAGTGGGAACACATTACCATGGACTTCGTCACAGGATTCCCGCGGAACCCTAGCGGGAAGGATGCAGTTTGGGTTATCGTAGACAGACTCACCAAGTCTGCACATTTCTTGCCCTACAAAGTTGGGCATCCACAGAGATACTAGCTGACATGTATACGATGCAGATAGTACGATTACATGGAGTGCCTGTCAGCATCGTATCGGATCATGATTTCAGATTCACGTCATATTTTTGGCGGAGTATGCAGGAGAGCTTAGGAACTCGTCTCAAGTTCAGCACTGCATATCATCCACAGACTGATGGACAGTCAGAGCGCACGATACAGATATTAGAGGATATGTTGAGAACGTGCATGATTAATTTTGGAGGATCTTGGGAGGACCATCTACACTTGGTGGAATTCTCCTACAATAACAGTTACCATGCCAGCATACAGATAGCACCTTATGAGGCACTGTACGGCAGGAAATGCAGGTCGCCAGTTTGTTGGAGTGTCGTGGAAGAGCGTCGGATACTTGGCCCAGAGTTGGTGACACAGACAGTAGAGAAGGTCAAGCAGATTCAGAGCCACCTGCGCGCAGCACAGGACAGACAGAAACACTGGGCAGATGCGCACCGCAACCATTGGAGTTCAAGAAGGGTGACCACGTATTTTTGAGGATATCGCCCACTCGTGGTACCATCAGATTCAGAGGTAGAGGCAAGCTGAGTCCGAGGTATATCGGACCTTTCGACATTTTGGAACAAGTTGGCGAAGTGGCTTACCGTCTTGCATTACCTCCATCATTAGAAGGAGTACATGACGTATTTCACGTATCGCAGTTGAGAAGATATGTCGCAGACCCTAGCCACGTGCTTGATCATTCGGAGATTACAGTCGGGCCCAGCCTGTCTTACGTAGAGCAGCCAGTTGAGATCCTCGATCGCAGCAAGAAGACTTTGAGAGGACAGACGATTCGACTGGTCAGAGTGGCATGAAAGCACCATTCACCAGGCGAGTCTACTTGGGAGCGCGAGGAATCTATTCGGCAGCGATTCCCATACTTATTTGAGGAGCAAGGTACGAATTTACGTACTGCAATTTAATTACTAGTTATTTTAAATT
The DNA here is from genome assembly GCA_036927795.1 of Iris macrosiphon. Taxonomy (NCBI): domain Eukaryota; kingdom Viridiplantae; phylum Streptophyta; class Magnoliopsida; order Asparagales; family Iridaceae; genus Iris; species Iris macrosiphon. The sequence goes on along the minus strand of JAYESA010000009.1, from coordinate 105,287,211 downwards.
ATGTTAGATATTATCGTGCTTTACTTTTTAATTTCGGGGACGAAATTTTTCTAAGTTGGGAAGAATGTAAACCCCCTCAATTTATTCTGTAGATAGTTAGAGTGGGCCAGGAAAAATTTTGATAGAAGATATTGAGGTTTAGAGTAGGGGATATTTACCTGGAATTTTAATCCAATTAATTTAAACCATTGGCACACCCTATCTTTGTCTAATTATTCGGAGCCCATTATCAGCCCATAAATTCCGTACAAATATTGTACCCTCGACTCAACTCGCCAAATTAGGCACTGGACTTTTTTGACTGTTGAAATCAACTTTTGTGTGCTCTAAATTAATTGCGCAACATTCCGAAAATCGTAACCCGTATTTAATTCCGTGTCGGACACCTGTGTCGTTACCCTCGATTTTGGGGTACCAACTTAACCCGTTGAGCCGGACCAACTAATGGGTCCAAGACTAACTCCAAGCCCCCACTATTTTTGGCCTTTGCGCCGTTTCCAGATTTTGACCCCGCGGGCCCCAATTAAATTAAATTCGCGTGACGCGTTATCGTTATTTAAATCGGGATTACCAACTTTGTAAATTCTATTTTTAATATTAAAATAATCCCAATGTCCTTCAAATTAGACCCGCGCCTAACGCGCAACGCCCCCTCACTATGAAAATTTTAAATATACTTTCTCCGCAATTTTTTTGCGTCATTTCATGTGTCCATGCAAATTCCCGAATTTACGGGGGCTTACTTGCAATTATTGAATTGTTGGCAACACCTCATTGGTCATGATAAATTGTAGGGTCCCAAAATGGGGTCCCAAACCCAATTCCCTCATTCCCTCATGAAGAAATCCCACACCCTCTTCATGATAAATCTCCACCACTCATTTCAAATGAGAGCATCTCCACCCTCCATCCAACACACCCTTACCCATAAAAAGCCTACATCCCCACTCTTCCCCCTAGGCCGGCCCTAATCCCAACACATAGGGAACCACACCCCCTCTCTTTCTCCTCCCTCTTCCTTTTACTCTAGCAGCCAAATGCTTTTCCTCCTCCATATTTTTTTCTTCTTCTTCTTCCCTTCTTCTTCCTTTCTCCTTCCTGGAGGAAAATTCCAACTTGTGCAGCTGACCCCGACTCCGGTGGTGCAGCCGCGGCATTGTCCGACGGCTGACCCCGACTTCAGCTACTCTCCGTCATCCGGCGTCAGTTCACCCCACTCCGGCCTGTGCCACTACTCTCCGTCGACTGTGTAGCCCGACTCCAACTTCACAGCGTCCGCTCGAGCCCGCACTCTCCACCCGCCGAGCACTGTCGACCCCGCCGGCTTCGAGCTGCCACTCCGGCCAGCTTCACGGCTGCAGCGACCCCCCACTGTTGCTTCTTCGGCGAGTCCATCCGACCTCCTCCGCCACTGCAGCTATTGCTCCGGCGAGTTTCCGAGCTTCCCCGACTTCGCTGCTCACCACTGCCGATCCTCCACCCTGTCCGACCGACTGCCACACCATTTCCGGTCATCATCCCCCGGCCAGTTTATTCCCACCACCGCCGACTGTAGATCTCGAGCCCCGGCGACCAACCCCGGAGCTCCTTCACCCGAGCCGAGATCCCCATTCCCCGCGGCTTCGATACCACCGGCCGAGCACCCCCTCTACCTCCAGCTTCACCCTCCGTCCACCATTACCATCACCGGCACAGCCACTCCACCACCACATCTCCGTTATCACCAACCTCCAGTCCGGCAGACCGATCCTCCCAACCTACTGTTGATCTACTGCCACCACCACCATACCCCGTTCCATCACCCCCTTACGGCCAGCGAACACCTCGCCAAGGTATACCACTTCCCCCCCCCTCTCTGTATTGATATATATGGTGTTGTGGTTGAGTTAGGGTTATTGTTGTATAGTTTGTTTAGTGTAAGTCTAGTATAGTATGAATGAGCATGTGTTAAAGATATGAGATTAGGGTTTAAGGGTGAGTTTAGGGTTTACTTACATGAGTAATTAAAATGGAATTAATGGTTATATTCGAGTTAGAGTATGAACTATATGCATGGATGGAAAATGCAAGATTAATATACAAGGCATTCGAATATATATTGAGGTCATGATATTGGGATACCTTGAGATGTTAGGGCATTAAAATTTACATTTTTGCACTATTGATTAATATTGTTGAACAAATTAAATTGCTGCGAAATTACACTGTGATTTGTCATCGAGGGACAGGTGATTTATTGTGAACTAGTGTGTTGTATCAAACCATTAATCGGTGATTTGGGAACTGAATATTAATGATGGGTTTAATTGAAGATAGGTACTATTTGCAAATTGACAAGGATGATATAAAACATAAGGTTTAAATAATTCTTAATTGAGTATTTGAGGATGACAGTAAATGTACGAATTAACGTTAGTGCACACCGAAGAAAAATATGAGGAATAAATATGCATGATATACCAAGGAACCTTGTGCTGAATGAAGAAGGATTGAGGATGATTTGATGAGGTGGTACAGATGACTAGATGATTTGACGTATCGTACCGATAGTCAACGATGGTCAATCCCCCCTAGCGTCTTGTCCCTGAGAGTCGTAGCAGGGACAGGGTTTAGTTGTAGGTGTGTGTTGCATCCCTGTCTGTCGTGGAATAGATTATTGATTATTGGTTTGTATCTCATCTCTAGGTGCTGCGGGACCTGAGGACTTGGACGCGGTACCAGATCTCCATCATCAGCAGCCACACGCAGGCAAGTGTACCTTGCCACCCTGTATTTCAGTTTACAGATATTTATTGTTCTTTATGTACATTGTGCACGTAGTTATGTTGACGTTCGATACTTCACGTCCGGATCGCAACCGGGTGTTGACATTCGACTTAACGTCTTAGAAATAAATACTAGATGCTTCATAGCACCTCGATGCACATACCAGAGTACATCGATACCCCAGGACACACTCATACACTGTGATCGTGCCAGATTCCTGTATCCTGATACTGACATCATGACCAGAGACTGGGACGAGCTTATGGTCATTGTGATCATGCCAGATTCCTGTATCCTGATACTGACATCATGACCAGAGACTGGGACGACCTTAGGGTCGCGTCTGTTGAGTTATTCCTTGTGTCGAGACTCTAGTTAGAGGTTCAGGTTCAACGCACAATCGTTGACTGCTTGGGAAGGGAAAGACAGTTACTAGACGTTTGGGCTACTCTGCACGCGGTTATATATATGTAGTATTTTCTAGTGATACCTGTTTCTAGTGATACCTGTTTCTAGTGTACCTGTTTCACCCGTGTGACTCTTTGCCCGGAGCTGCGCTACGTGCCGTGTGTTTCCGTGTCCGGAGATACGGTTTTATTTTGGACAGCCCACGCGTCGAACATTATCTTTAAACTGTGTCACACTAGTTGGTTATGATAGAGTACCCTGTCGTGCACTTGTACTTTCTGTTTACTTGGCATGTTGTATTTTTGTACCTTGTTACGTCCCTCTGAGGACCTGGTTCCCTGCCAGTTTTGCAGCATAGATGATTACGGAGCATTTGGAGTTACTGTTGGAGTTGCACGTCTTACGGGCATGGTACCAGGTACTCACATTATATCTACCGGCATTATAGCTATTTTACATTGTTTATTCCATCTGCTGTTGTAGCCTAGTTTTTATAGACTCATACTTATTCTCGAGTCTATTCGAGTTAGTGTGTTATTGGGCAGCCGACTCTAGCACATATAGCTCTTTCTTGTTTACTGTCGTACATTGTGGATTGAGACATAGAGGTTTACATTTATGGAAAATTCTAGATAGTGCCCTTTATATTACAGCTTATACGTATTCGAGTCAGACCAGAGTCTGGTCGAATGCGTAGCTGGCGTGTCATGTATTCCTGGTCCTACGTATTTTGGGACTGGGGCGTGACAACTTCCATGCTCCTGCACTCAGAAACTGAAGTACATATCAGATCATACCACAAGGGTACAACCACAGTGAACCTGACACCCTCTTCACATTCACACATTCATTCACCAATTTATATATATATATATATATATATATATATATATATATATATATATATATATTAACAATAAAAATATTTAAATAAATACACTTTTAGTAATAGGCAATTTACCAAACACTTTGAGTGCATAAATCATGATACTATATATAGTGTCATAATACACTATCAATCGCATGCCCAAAACCCCAAATACTCTATTACTAATGAAATACATAATAAATACAACTATTTATATATAATATGATTAGTTACAATGAATAATAGGGGGAAAATACTTCAACTAGCACAAAAAACCCCTTATATAGACACAATACCATATAGGAAACACTTTGGGAACCAAAGGAAACTAATTTTTCATCTTATAGCTATTCCTAAATCATGGGTGGGCTCCTAATGGCCAAACAATAATAAAAATAGAATTTAAAGGAGAGATTTCAGATTTTTACCTATTAGGAGATGGGTTCCCAATGCAAACTTTTTCTTCTACCAAGCTCCTTGAAACCTAAGATTCTAGGCTTCTTAGATGAGAAAAATGAGAGGGATTGGGGTTTTAAATTCTAAAATTTGGTGGAGGAAAGAAATAGTTAGGGGAAGAACTATTTCTAGGATTTTTCTTTATGAGCTATGATGAACTAGAGGGAGACTCCCTCTCTCTATATAGGACCGGCCACATGCCTAGGGCTTGGCTAATGCACAAAGTCTATAATACCCACATGTGGTTATCATGAAGAGTTATTTAATTAATAGAGTTTTCATTCCTAATGAGGGGGTTTAACTAGATTCTAATTTAAAATGGATTGGGATTAATTAGTGGGCTCAAATGTCTAGTCTAAGGTTGAGTCTAATGGTCTCATCAAGTCTAGTCTAGTAACCCATGTCATTTATACATATTATGCAACTATAAACATAATATATATAGTATTGCAAAAGACAATAATGCCCCTACTCTAGAATTATGGTAGTGATAAGTCTACCCTCTTAAAAATAATTTGTCCTCAAAATTAATCTAAACTAGCACAAGAACACAATTAGAACAATAAAAACTATACCTCAAGGCTCGAAGAGATAAGGGTACTGCTCTTATCTTCTCCCAGGTTGACTCAGCTGGAGAGTGATGTCTCTATGCAACATGAACCAAAGGAATAGACTGGTTCCGCAATACCTTCTCCCTGCGATCCAAAATCTCTAGGGGTTGCTCAGGATAGATGATAGTTGGACCAACCTCGATCTTCGAGTGATCTAGTACGTGACTAGGATCTGCCATGTACCATCTCAGTTGTGACATATAGAACACGTCATGTACTCCCTCTAGTACAGGTGGCAAGTCTAGTCTGTAGGCTACTGCACCGACCCTCACAAGCATACCGAAAGGTCCGATGCACCATGGACTAAGCTTCCCACCTCCACCAAAGTGAATCATGCCCCATGTCAGACAAATCTACAAGAACACCAAATCGCCAACCTAGAACAATACAACCTTAGTATGTAATCCAAAATAAAGCAATCACAAGCAATTTTAATAAAACTTATACCTTAAACTCCAAGGGTCTACGGTAGCTATCGGCCCAATGTCGATGTCTGTCATGCACCACTCGAAGTCTATCTCTGATGAGTTTTACCTTCTTCGCTGCATCTACGACCATCTCTGGTCCCAACAAGGCTCTCTCTCTGATAGCATCCCAAGATAACAGTGTGCGATACCTCCGTCCATATAGAGCCTCGAATGGTGATATCTCAATACTGGCCTGGTAGCTGTTGTTGTAAGCAAACTCTACCAGGTATAGATGATCCTCCCAAGAAACTCCGAGATCTAGAACACAAGTGCGTAGCATATCCTCGAGAGTCTGAATAGTCCTTTCCGACTGTTTGTCTGTCTGGGGGTGATATGCGGAACTGAACTTGAGCTGAGTGCCCAACCTATCCTGTAAACTCCTCTAGATATAGGAAGTGAAATAACTATTTTGATCCGAGATGATGCACACAGGAACCCCATATAATCTGATAATCTATCGCACATATATCTCTGCTAGCTTCTTCGTCAACGTACCCACTTTGAATGGTAAGAAGTGGGCTAATTTGGTTAACCTGTCTACGATGACCCAAATCATGTCTTTTCCTCCTATAGAACATGGAAGCCCCAAAACAAAATCTATAGTCACGTGCTCCCACTTTCACTCTAGGATGGGTAAAGGCTGAAGCAATCCACTTGGCCCTTGTCTATCCGCCTTTACCTGCTGATATACTAAACATCGGGATACAAAGTGTGCTACCTCATACTTCATACCATATCACCATACGTGCTCCCTCAGGTCTTGATACATCTTGTTGGCACCTGGATGCATCGTGTACTGAGAGCAATATGCCTCCTGCAAAACCTTCTCGCGCAGCTCCCTACTCGGCACACATATCCTAGTACCGTGCCGCAATGATCCATCATCCGCAATAGTGAAGTCCTCTAATAATCATGTCCAAACATGTGTCCTGATACTCCTTAGAGCCTCATCATCATACTGCGTAGCTCTGATTCTTTCCATCAGCTCGGACTATATCTGCAAACCCCACATCTGAATCTTGATACCAGGAACTAGCAGCTCAATTTCCAAGCTCTCGAGTTCAGCCAACAAGTGCCAATCAGTCGTTAAGTACATCGCCATTGAATACTTGCTCAAGGCATCAGCGACTATGTTGGCCTTATCTTAGTGCTATTGCAATAAAATATCGAAGTCCTTCATCAACTCCAACCACCTTCTCTATCTTATGTTCAGCTCTTTCTGTGTAAACACGTACTTCAAGCTTTTTGTGTTTGGTAAAAATCTCTACACGCTCTCTGTACAGATAGTATTTTCATAACTTTAGAGCAAAGATAACAGCTGCCAACTCCAAATCATGGTTGTAGTAGTTTTTCTGATAAGGACGTATTTTCCTAGAATCATAGGTAATCAATCACCTTCTCGTGCTGCTAAAGAACGTAACCCAAACCCTTCCCAGAGGTATCACTGTAGATAGTGAATCCACCAGATCCCGATGGCAACTTCAATACTGGAGCTATCATCAATCTCTTTTTTAGCTAATCAAATACGACCTGACAATCCTCCGTCCAGACAAAATACATATCCTTCCGGGTTAGCCTAGTCATCGGTTCTGTAATCCTGGAGAAGTCTTGTATAAACCTCTTATAGAAACCTGCTAGTGCAAGAAAACTAATAATCTCAGCTACTGAACTAGGAGTAGCCTATGACTCCACTACCATAATCTTCTTTGGATTAACTGAGATCCCATCACCTGTCACCACATGCCCAAGGAATTCAACCTCGTTAAGGAAGAACTCGTACTTCGAAAGATTGCCGTAAAGCTTCTCTTTCCTAAGAGTCTCCAAAACCATCCTCAGGTGCTCCTCATGCTCCCCCGAGGTCTTCGAATACACAAGATTATCATCGATGAACACCACTACGAACTTGTCAAGGTATTGCTGGAATACCGTGTTCATCAAGTTCATAAATACTGTCAGTGCATTAGTCAACCCAAACGACATCACCATGAACTCAAACTAGTCATATCGATTCAGAAAAGTTGTCTTCGGAATGTCTTTTTTCTTTACTTTTATCTGGTGGTAGCCTGACCTCAAGTCTATCTTTGAGAATACCTTTACTCCGCGCAACTGATCGAAGAGATCATCTATACTCGACAGCGGATATTTATTCTTGATAGTGAGGTTGTTTAGAGTCCTATAGTCGATACACATGCATACCGACCCATCCTTCTTTAGTACAAACAAAATTGGAGCTCCCTATGGTAATGAATTAGATTTGATGAAGCCCTTGTCCTGTAGCTCATCAACATGCTTCTTTGACTCTGCCAGTTTCTGTTGTTAACCCTATAGACGTATTGTGATATTGGCTTTACGCCTGACACCAAGTCTATAGAGAACTCAATATCTCTGTCTAGCGTCAAACTTGGTAACTCCTTTGGAAAGACATCCAGGAACTCCGCTATCAAAGGATGTGGCAACTCCTCTTCCTCCATCCTGGCTCCATAAAAAGTGCCCCTGCTCTGCTCCGCTGCTTCTCTGGCGACCTCGTATTCTGGCTCTCCTGGAGGTCAAAATATCACTATGCCTCCACGATAATCAATAGTAGCATGGTGCTTACCCAACCAATCTATTCTGAATACATTATCGTATCCCAGAAGTGGCATTACGAGTAAGCACACACTCAACCCTCGGCCTCCCAATAAAACTCGATGGTCCTTGCAAAAATCATTGACTAGGATAATGCCTCCACCAGTCGTTATCTTACAAGTCCTATCTAAGGGTTCTGCCTCTAAATGATGCTTAAAAGCATAAGATACAGATACAAAACTATGGAAAGTTCCGAAATCGAACAATGTAAGTACTGGAATGAAATCGAGAAGAACTGAACCTGATATCACATCTTCTGCTAGCTCGGCCTCCTCGATTGTCATGACATACGCCCGTCCCTGGGGTGTACCTCTCTGTTGCTGGTGGTTCTGGATAAACCTCTGCTATTATGGTGGAAGTGGTGGTCCCCACTGCTAGCCTCCTAGTGCAGTAGGTGCTCTAGCAGGCCCCTTCTGAGTGGCTGCTCCACCCTGACCTGGACAAGTATGAATAGACGAACACTCTCTTAACTGGTGTACTGAAGATCCATAAGAAAAACATATACCCAGCCTCTTCCTGTAGATGTCTCTCGTGTGTCCTGCCTTCCCGCAGTTCGCACACTGCACAGCGGGCTAGGTCTTCCTTTGGGGCTGTTGTTGGATGTGTCCTCGAGCTGGTGCTTGGTGCTGTTGGTGCTGATATAGCCTCTATTGCTACTGAAAGTGGGGATGCTTGGCCGGTCCCACGCTACCACTCGCTTCTCTAGATATGTCGTGTCCTTTCTTGGGCCTGAAGTCTAGATCATCCTCAGTAATTTGGGCATCCATCAGAATGCCCTCAAAGGTAGCAGTATAATGTCCAGAAGTATGAGACTTAATCTCTCTCATCAGCTTGTTCCTGAATTTTTGGTCTCGGTCTCCTTGGTCCCAAATTATCGACGGTGTAAAATGACTCAAGTGGCAAAACTCTACGGCGTACTCGTCGACCGACAAGTTTCCTTGGACCAAGTCATGGAACTGACTCTCTAAGGCTCCTAAGGCCACGTCGGAAAAGAACTTCTCCTCAAAAAGCTCCTTGAAAGCCTCCCAAGTAAGTCCTCTAGCAGTAAGTCCCAGCTCCGTATGAAATTGAGTCAACGCGATATCGAACATCTGTCTACCGGCGGCCTCGATCTGCAAACTCTCTGTAATCTGAGCCAAGCGTAAGTTTCTCTCTGTGTCCTCTAGCCAGTCATTAGTTTAGGGTATCCCCTTAACGCGCTTGAACTCCCAAGGCATCATCCTCTTGAAGTCTACTATAGTGACTGGCCTCTGTTGCGGCTGCTGCTGCTGGCCAGGATGTTGTTGTGAGGCTCTCTCCACTACCTGGAGAGCCATCCGATGAGCATTCTCTATGCTCTCCCAGTCTGTGCTTGGTATGCTTCTGCCTGCACCTTCTGTGCCTCATCCAGAACTCGCTCACCCTCTGTTGACGTCCTCTGAGCATCCACCATGCCCTGGATCAATGTGAACATCTGTGCTCCATCAGCAGGCACACCTCCTGAAAATAGAATCTGTAGTGGTGGAAGGTCCGCCGTAATGGCCGGGACAACCCTTTAGACAGGTGGAGGAGAAGGACCCCCAAAAACTGGAAACTCCTACATGAACAGGTGAAGTAGGAGGAGCAACTCAAGCTGTCTGGGTGGCAGGTCGAGAGGTGGCAGATCTCTCAGAAGTTGTGGGTCCCAATCTCAGTAACCTAGTCTTCGGTGGCATCCTAAAGATAGACTGAAGGAAGAAATCAGTTAAGGCGAAAGATACGATATCATCGAAGAAGGACAGTAAAAGAAGTAGTTATTCAGAATAGCAAAATCGAATTAGAAAATTTCTAGTTGTGATTGAGCATGATCTCATCTATACCGTATCTCATACTCGTAATACTACTCTAAGTCTGAGCACTACTATGATACTTCACTAGTTGTGACTTAATCTTACTCTCCTAGAGTCTCGACTCGACCTGCGTGGGCCATCACTAAAATATGTCATAACCCACACCCAAAATTTGGACATGAGCCGTGGGTACGTCCAGCCTACGCCGCAGCATCAACGGTAAAATATTATCTAGGTCTCAACATAATAACACAACTCACAAATAATATTTCAATAATCTCAACTCTATGAGGAGGACAATGAATATACATATGATCATCAATTCATAAGGTACTCAATCACAATAACTATAAGAAGGGTAAATGGCACGATGAGATATGAAAGATATAAGAAGTTCTGACATAAGTCTATAACATAACTTAAATAATAATAATAAGTCTAGAGTCTAACTGCCTTAATATAAATAAGGTCTCAGTATAATACAACTCAAGCCTCATAGTTTAGAACAATCCAATACATAAATAAATTAGACTAAGTGTTGTCTAAATAACTGTGGGTGGTGTCTACTCTAAGGAGAGTGGCTCCTCTAGAATCTCTGGAATATAGTCTCTATCTATTCCTGGACCATAGTGGGTAGGACAAAAATTCTCAATATCCTCTGAAAAATGTTATCCAATCAGGATTGGAGTGAAGCACAAACACTAACAGAAATTTTGATTATATTGACAAAAACTATAAGACAGTGTAAGGAAATACATGATGAAGAAATACTAAAAAATAAGGAATACTAGAGAGATATGTAATCAGCATATAGATCTAACTAGCAATGAACATATATATGTAAATGCTAGAAATGAATGTACCAAAATAAAAAAGAGAAATTTTAGCTAAGTGTTATGAAATATCAGCTCGCTATGTGATCGGCTTAGAACTAGATTAGGCTTGTTATATATGATTGGCTATGATACATGTGAGGTTAGACTAACCATCGGGTTAGCTATGATACGAGCAATAGTCAGGCTAATCATATATAACATAATATGAGGCATATAAATGGTCAAGCTACACCCAAAGTGATATGTGGGGTGAGCTATGATACATGTAAAGTGGGGTATGATCATATAACTTTCTAATATTTTTCTGTCCCCAGCTAGTACGATAGATTCCAATCACGACTCCTCATGACAGGTATCTATGATACTAGTTTTTGTATCCGTTGTGTGAAAATCAAGTATAACTACAACTAGAATTATAGTAATAATCAAAATAATAAAAATTATCAAAGAATGTACTTGCTTGTGGTCCTGCGCAATGAATGTCAATTGTGTCTGTATCGGTGCCTCAAGGACCTAAATATGAAATTCTATATCATTTTGGTGTAATAGAGTGATAAACAAGTTTAAATAATCTAAATATGGTTTTCTAGGTTAAGACTAGGTCAACACCTTGATTCTAGGTTCAAAACTAGCTTCCAGGTTGGTTACAAGTCTAAACTAGGTAATACCAAGTGATACTAGGCTATACCTAGGTTTCTAGGTCCACACCTTGAAGGTATTAGCTATACTAGCTAATATTACCAAGTAATTATATATGACCTATAAATATCCTAATATTATCTAGTACCTAGTATTACCTTAGTATATAAGTTATTATCTTAACTAATATACCTAACCATTTACCATAACTAAATACTAGTACTTTGTATCTTAACTTAGTATATACTACTACCTTACCTCTACCCAAATTCAATACCTTAGCCACTTTAATTCACCTTGGTGCATTTTAACACCTAGTGTCTTTAACCTCAAGCACCTTAGTATCATACCTTAACTTATCTATGAAACTATTACCTTAACTAACACAATGATCTGATACCACCACTCACTTGTAACTAATGCATTCTGTATATCAAGACCAATCACAAGCTCCTCATCTCACTATAATCAAGCCTTCACACACACCAGCCCCAAATGCACTCTTAACTTCTACCCTCACTAAGTCTAACACTTGGTATACTTTCATACTCACATACCCCCTTTGTATACTAATACCATACTAGGATATTCCACGTATCTTATATGGATACCCACTATACACTACTATCTAACATATCGTACTATAGATACCCTCTTGAATCTATCCATACTTGCACTCTCAATCTTCTCACACTAATACATAGCCTATACAACACACTATCCTTTCTGATATTCACTAACTAACCTCACACTATACTACACTTAACTTCTATACCTAGTTGAAACCAAGGCTCTTATCTGCTGCAACTATCCAAACTTGGACTGGCTGAAACAAGGCTAGCAGTAACCTCCAAAACATCATGCTGCTGTAGTACCTGTGGTGTAGCTTTCCCCACAAGAAACAGCATGACATGCTGCCCAGGATGCTGGAACACAAACTAGTAGTGATATCCCTATCACTATCTCCTGATACTCCACTTCAATTATTATACTTCTAGTTCTTAGGATACACGGGTTAAAAGGACAGCCAAGTATCCAATAATGATACCTACACTACTAACAACAGACAGACCCTGTCACGACCCGCACTCAAAATTTGGGCATAAGTAGTGGGTACGTCCAGCCTACACTGCAGCATCGACAGTAGAAAGCTGTCTAGGTCACAATAAATACTAATATAATATTCATAACCTGTCAATGATACCAATCTCTATAAGAAAGACAATATACATCTCACAATATCTCATAATGTAAACTCAATCACAACAACTATAAGAGTATAAGGCATGATAAAAGATAGGAGGAATGACATAGTTAAACACCATGTCTCAAAATATAGATAAACCACAGTATAGCTGTCTAACATAAAGTCTCCATAAGTCTCAACATAAACTAAGAATAAGTCTAAATATAAACTCAATAACCTCAAATAAGTCTCAGTGCATAAGATAAATACTGTCTAGATAACTGCAGGTAATATCTCTTTTAAAGGAACAGTCTCCTCTAAAATCTCTGGTGTGTAGTCTACATCTATACCCGGTCCATAGCGTATGGTACAAAAATTCTCAAGATCCTCTAGAAAAAATATCCAGTCAAGATTGGAACGAAGTACAAACACTAACAGCAGTTCTACATTTATTGACAAAAACTTTAACACAGTGTAAAGAAATACAAGACAGATAGGAATACTGGAAATAAGAAATACTGGAATAAAGAAGTACTAGAATAAAGAATACTGGAACATATCATCATTAATGTACATCTAGCATTAAAATAGAAATACAAGTGCATGTTACAACAATAATCTAGAATATAATGAGTACTAGAACAATAACTAGAACATGTACATATGCTAGATCAATATACTAGAGATACATGTCAAGAACATCTAACTAAGTGTGTGAAACATCAACATATCATGTGATCGGCTTGGGACTGATCAGGATTGCTATGTATGACTAGCTATGATTCATATAAGGTCAGGCTAACCATCCGGATAGCTATGATGCAAGCAATAGTCAGGCTAATCATACATAACAGGCTATGAGGCATGTAATGGTCAGGCTGCACCGACGTGAGGTATGGGTGAGCAATGATTCATGTAGAGTTGGGTATGATCACATAATCTACTAATATTTCTCTGTTTTCCCCAGCTAACATGACTGATTCCGAATTATGACTCCTCATGAGAGGTCTCGATAATGCCAACTCGTATAAACAACAGTGTCAGAGTCATGTACGCTATACAACTAGAATTATAGAGATAATCAACATAATGGAAACTGTCAGAGAATGTACTCGTCTGTGGTCCTTAGCTGGTAATACCAATGTCCTGGTTCCAAAGTATTGTCTGAGTGATCCAACAGTCCTATAGACACATTATATAATAAAATATTGCATCAGACATTACACTAACACACACAATCAAAACACAGTGATCTCAGAGACTACGCTAGGGGTGTTATGTCTGTAGTTGCTGTGCATAATAGACAGTGAATAATACGGTCTTTCCAGTATGTCGGTGTATATATGGCAGTCTGCTAACATGCTACGTGGTCACAGGTTAATGTAACTACGGGATATCCGTAATTACACTCGGGTCATCTAGTACATAGACATATCATATATATTAATATTCATTAATTACATATATAATAGATATGTGTATATACACTTAATAGAATTTATACTATGTATATCTATATTTAACAGGTACTAGGGATACATATACACATGTATATATACTAATTGAGAGATATACTATATATATGTATGTATATATATTCCAAAATACATTTAAACATAAACTAATACGTACACACATACACACCAATTATATATCCATATACCAACAATACGCATATACTATCATAGATTAAATATACGTATGCACACAATCATAAAATATGCGTATGCGCGTACGTGTACATGTACACAAGAGGGGACTCGAACTTGGGTACGTGGAATGAGACTTGCGTGTCGAGGTCATCGTGGAGTGCTCGGTTCAGTCGAGCGGGTTGACAGCAGGTGGTTCTCCGGCGTATCTCAGGTGCAGCATGTTCTTGATTGATCGGGTCGAGTGCAGTGGTCGTTGACGGCTCAACGAGTCTTCATGCGCTGTACAGGCATTCAGGTCAGTCGCACAGCTTCTGGGTACAGCGGGGCATGGTTCAACATCGGTTTCTGGCTGGTTCGACGAGGGGTTCGTCCGATGGGTTGGTCATGTGGAGGCGGTGCGTTTGTCGGAGGAGAGTCGACAAGGAGATAGGGTCTGGTCCGACGGGTTGTGGATGACTCCGGCAGAAAGTAGGTCTGGGGATAGTCGGGGAACATGAAAGATGTATGGTGGTGACGAGGTCGTCTGGCGGGGTCGTGGATAACTCCGGCGGGAAGGATCGGTCAAGGAGGAGGAGAACAGCAGCGGTCGGCTGCTGTCGAGGGAAGTAATGGCCGAAAAGAGGAGGTGAACAGGGAGAGGATGGGGGAAGACGGCTGTGGCTTTGGTGAAAGAAAAAATAAGAAGAGTAACAAAAGGAATATATGTATATTTATATATATGTGAAGGGGGTTGGTTTGCCCTAGAAATTTGGTCGACACTTGGAAAAAGGGTTCTCATGTAGGTATTTCAAGGGCTAAGATTCAAATGAATTCAAATGAAATTGCTAGAATTTCATTGGTTCAAGGTTTGAAGGGCCATGGTTCAAGGAGATTGATGTTGCATTGCACACTCCCGAAAATTTATGGAAAAAATATACATGAAGGAGAAATAGATTTATTCACGTATCGTGTCCAACGGGGTGGATACCTTAATGCACTTTTGTATAAAAGTGCACAACAATTAAAAAATTACACAAAGTAAGATTTATGGTTTAATTTAATTAAACTAAATGTAATAGGTGTTCTAAAATTAATTAGAAGTACAAGGGACTAAAATTAAGTGGGACACAAGTATCATAAATGAAGAAGACTCAGAATAGAATATTATCCTAATTTGGGTTGCTCAAAATGGGTCGAGATTGTATCTCCAATTTCGATTAAAACACACAAGGATACAAGGTTTGATTTATATAGAATTAAACAATAGTCGTTTGCGACGAATGTTGTACGACTAAAATAAAGTACAACAAGACATGGTTATGAGTCACACAAGGATCAAAATAACAGTCTGGCATATCTAGGACAAGGGTGTAAAATCTGTTGGAAGACAATGGCTAGTGTAGTGCTCTAATTATCGAAACAACGGTAATGTGCAATAATCAGATAAAATCATAGAAATTTAAATATAATAATTATCATGCAATCATTTACACATTAATTATAAAAAGACAAAAATACCCCTTAATATAAAATATGGGGGTGACAAGTCTACCCTCCTTAAAAGAATTTGGCCCTCAAAATTAAAAATAAACTAGCCCAAGAACAAACAATCAAACAATAAATTATACCTCAAGTCTCAAAGAGATACGGATACTGCCCCTGTATTTCGTCCTTTCTTTCTCAGGTAGACTCGCCTAGAGAGTGATGTCTCCATGCAACACGAACCAAGGGAATAGTCTGGTTCTACAATACCTTCTCTCTACGAACCAAGATCTCCACGGGCTGTTCAAGATAGCTGAGCGTCGGTCCAACTTCGATCTTCGAGTGTACATGACTAGGATCTGCCATGTACCATCTCAACTGCGATACGTGGAACACGTCATGCACTCCTTCTAGAGCATGTGGCAAGTCCATTGTATAGGCCACTGCACTGACCCTTGTAAGAATACTGAAGGTCCTGATATATCGTGGACTAAGCTTTTTGCCTCTACCAAAATGAATCGGGCCCCGTATCAGAGAAATCCGTAGGAACACCAAATTGCCAATCTAGAATAAACAGTTTTAACATATAATCTAAAACAAAACAATCATGAACTAATAAAACAAAATCTATACCTAAAACTCTAGGGGTATACGGTGGCTATCGGCTCAATGTCTTTGTTTGTCTTGCGCCACTCGCAGTCTATCTCTGATAAGTTTTACCTTTTCTGCTGCATCCACGACCATTTTTGGTCCTAACAAAGCTCTTTCTCCAACATCATCCTAAGATAAAGGTGTACGACACCTTTGTCCATATAAAGCCTCAAATGGTGACATCTCAATGCTGGCCTGGTAACTGTTGTTGTAAGAAACTCTACTAGGTGTAGATGATCCTCCCAAGAACCTCCGAGATCCAAAATGCAAGTGCGTAGCATATCTTCAAGAGTCTGAATAGTCCTTTAAGACTGCCCGTCTATCTGGGGGTGATACGCGGTACTAAACTTGAGCTGAGTGCCCAAGCTAGCATGCGAACTCCTTCAGAAGTGGAAAGTGAAACGACTATCTCAATCTGAGCCAATACTCACAAGAACTCCATGTAATCTGACAATCTGCTGCACGTACATCTATGCTAGCTTCTCTGTCGATGTACCCACTTTGAATGGTAAGAAGTTGGCTGATTTGGTCAACCTATCTACGATGACCCAAATTGCGTCCTTTCCTCCTGGGAACATGGAAGTCCTGAAAAAAGTCCATAGTCACGTGCTCCCACTTCCATTATGGAATAAGTAAAGGTTGAAGCAATCCTCCTGGCCTCTGTCGATCTGCTTTTACCTGCGGGCACACTAAATATCGGGATACAAAGCGTGCTACCTCGTGCTTTATACCATACCACCATACATGATCCCTCAAATCTCGATACATCTTGTTTGCTCCAGTATACATCGAGTATTGAGAGCGATGTGCCTCCTGCAAAATCTCTTCGTACAGCTCTCCACTTGGCACACACATCCTCGTGCCATGTCGTAAAGATCCATCATCCGCAATAGTAAAGTCATATGTCAATCCTGTCCGAACTTGTGCCCTGATATTCCTTAGAGTCTCATCATCATACTGTGCAGCTCTAATTCTGTCCAACAGCTCTAATTGTATCTATAATCCCCATATCTGAATCTCAATACCTGGAACTAGTACTTCAATTCCCAAGCTCTCTAGATCAACTAATAATTGTCTATCCGTAGTCAAGTACATAGCCATCGGATATCTGCTCAAGCATCGGCGACTACGTTGGCCTTTCCTGGATGGTACTGTAATGAGATGTCAAAGTCTTTCATCAGCTCTAACCACCTTCTCTATCTCATGTTCAGCTCTTTCTGTGTAAACATGTACTTCAAGCTCTTGTGGTCCCTGAAGATCTCTACACGCTCTCCATACAGATAGTGTTTCCACAGCTTTAGAGCGAAGATAACTGCTACTAACTCCAAATCGTGTGTGGGGTAGTTCTTTTCATGAGGGCATAATTGTCTTAAAGCATAGGCAATTACTTTTCCGTGCTGTTGAAGAACGCATTCCAACCCTTTTCCTAAAGTATCACTGTAGATAGTGAATCCACCTGTCCCTGACGGCAATATCAAAACTGGTGTTGTCGTCAATCTCTTCTTCAACTCATCAAACGCGGCTTGACATTCCTTTGTCCAGACAAAATCCATATCTTTCTTAGTCAGCCTAGTCATTGGCTCTACAATCTTGGAGAAGTCTTGTATAAATCTCATGTAGTATCCTGCTAGTTCGTGAAAGCTCCTTATTTCAGCTACCGAACTGGGGGTAGCCCATGATTCTACTGCTTCGATCTTCTTTGGGTTAACTAAAATTCTGTCACCCGTCACCATATATCCAAGGTATTCAATCTTGTCAAGGAAGAACTCATACTTTGAAAGCTTCTCGTATAATTCTTCCTTCCTGAGAGCCTCCAAGACTATCCTCAGGTGCTCTTCGTGCTCCTCTGGGATCTTTGAATACACAAGAATGTCGTCAATAAATACTACTATGAACTTGTCAAGGTACTGATAGAATACCTTGTTCATCAAGTTCATGAATACTGTTGGTGCATTGGTTAAACCAAACGGCATTGTTGTGAATTCAAACTGGCCATATCTGATCCGAAAAGCTATCTTCGGTATGTCTTCGCTCTTCACCTTCACCTGGTGATAGTCTGACCTCAAGTCTATCTTTGAAAATACCTTCGTTTCCCTCAACTGATCGAAAACATCATCTATCCACGGCAGCGGGTATTTATTCTTGATAGTGAGGTTGTTCAGAGCTCTATAATCGATACACATGCGTACCATGACATTCTTCTTCGGTACGAATAATATCGGTGCTCTCCATGGCGATGAAATAGATTTAATGAAACCTTTGTCCTGCAGCTCCTTAACTTGCTTCTTCAATTCTACCAATTCATTATTGTTGACTCTATAGACAAGTTGCAAAATAGGCTTTGCTCCTGGTATCAAGTCTATAGAGAATTTAACATCTCTGTCTAGCGGCAAACCTGGCAACTCTTCAGAAAATACATCCAGGAACTCCGCTATCAGTGGATGTGGTAACTCCTCTTTTTCTATCCTGGCTCCGCAAAAAGTGCCTCTGCTCTGCTTTGCTGCTCCTCTGGCGACCTCAAACTTTGGTTCTCCTGGTGGTCAAAATACTACTCTGTCTCCGTGATAATCTATAGTAGCATGGTGTCTACTCAACCAGTCCATTCCAAGTACAATATCGTATCCCGAAAGTGGCATAACGAGTAAACTCGCGCTCAACTCTCGGCCTTCGAATGACACTCTCCGATCCTTGCAATAATCACGGACTAGGATAATGCCTCCTCCTGTCGTGATCTTGCAAGTCCTATCTAATGGTTCTATTTCTAAATAATGCTGAAGGGCATAAGATACATATACAAAACTATGGGAAGCGTCAGAATCAAATAATGCAAGTGCTGGAATATAATCAAGAGAAACTGAACCTGAAATCACATCTCTAGCTGGCTCGGCCGCCTCAGTCGTCATGGCATAAGCTCATCCCTGTGGTGCTCCTCTCTGTTGTTGCTGGTGCTGACCAAACCTCTATTGTTGTGGTGGAAGTGGAGGTCCCCTCTGCTGGCCTCCTGGTACAGTAGGTACCTTGGCTGGTCCTCTCTGAGCGGCTGCTCCACCCTGACGAGCCTGAATAGATGGGCAGTCCCTAAGCTGATGTGCTGATGATCCACAAGACAAGCAAGTACCCAATCTCTTCCTATATATGTCTCTAGTATGTTCTATATTTCTGTAATATGCACACTGGGCAATGGGCTGATTCTGTCTCTGTGGCTGCTGCTGCTGGATGTGTCCTCAAACTGGTGCCAGGTACTGCTAATATTGCTGCTGGTATGGCCTCTGTTGTTGTTGAAAGTTTGGGCACTTGGCCGGTCCTGTGTTACCGCATATCGCTCCAGAAGTATCGTGTCCTCTCTTGGGCCTGAGGTCCAAGTCATCTTCAGTAATCTGGGCATCCATCAGAATACCCTCAAATGTAGCAGTGCGTCATCCCAAAGTACGAGACTTGATCTCTCTATTCAACCCCTTCCTGAATTTTTGGGCTGACTCTTGGGTCTCGAATCATCGATGGCACAAATCGACTCAATTGGCAAAACTTTGCGGCGCATTCGTCAGCTGACATGCTCCCTTGGACTAAGTCATGGAACTGACTTTTCAATGCTCCCAAAGCCACGTCAGGAAAGAACTTCTCCTTGAAGAGTTCTTTGAAGTCATCCCAAGTAAGTCCTCCATCAGCGAGTCTCGGCTCTGTACGATACCACGTCAGCGCGATATCAAACATCTGACTGTCAGCGGCCTTGATCTGAAGAATCTCCGAAATCTATACTAAGCGCAAGTTCCTCTCTATGTCCTCTAACCAATTATTAGCATAGAGTATTCCTTCAGTGCCTTCGAACTCTCGAGGCATCATCCTCTTGAAGTCCACTATAGTACCTGGCCTCTGGTGCTGCTGGCCAGGATGCTGCTGGCGTTGTACTACTCTCTCCACAGCCTGGAGAGCCACCTGATGAGCATTCTCTATGCTCTCTCTTATCAGCCCTGTCTACGCCTGGTGTGCCTCTGCTTGTACCCTCTGAGCCTCAGCTTGAATATGCTGAGCTTCTACTATCACTCTCTGGGCCTCTAGCATGGCCTGGATTAATGTGAACATCTGTGCCCCATCAGTGGGTACTCCTCCGGGAATCGGTGTCGGTGGTGGTGGAAGATTGTCCGTCATAGCTGGGGCAATCCTCTGAACAGGTGAGGGGGAATCACGTTAGCTGCAGATACTCTCACATGAACAGGAGATGTAGGAGGAACTCCAGATGTCTGTTCGTCAGGTCGAGAGGTGGCAGACCCCTCTGAAGTTGATTCTCCCGCTCTCAGAGATCTAGTTTGCGACGATATCCTGAAGACAGACCCAAAGAATCAATTAAGGTGATAGATACGATATCATCAAGGAAGGACAATAAAATTCTAAAGGAAACAATCATTCAGTATAGCATTATAAAGATCAAAATTTTTCTAGTTGTGACTGAGCATACTCTCATCCTAAATCCTATTTTCTATATCCTATTGCAGGCTCGCAATAGTACAACTAAGTTGTCGCACTACCACAATATCGCATAACTTAAGAAACTAGACCTGCATGGGACACCACTAAAAATGTGTCACGACCCACACCCAAAATTTGGACATGAGTCGTGGGTACGTCCAGCCTACGGCGTAGCATCGACGGTAGAACGATGTCTAGGTCATAATAAATACTAATATAATACTCATAACCTGTCAATAATATCAATCTCCATAAGGAAGACAATATACATCTAACAATATCTCATAATGTAAACTCAGTCACAACAACTATAAGAGTATAAGGTACGATAAAAGATAGGAGGAATGACATAGTTAAATACCATGTCTCAAAATATAGATAAACCACAGTCTAGCTGTCCAACATGAAGTCTCCACAAGTCTCAACATAAACTAAGAATAAGTCGAAACATAAACTCAATAACCTCAAATATGTCTCAGTGCATAAGATAAATACTGTCTAGATAACTACAGGTAATGTCTCTTCTAAAGGAATAGTCTCCTCTAAAATCTCTGGTGTGTAGTCTGCATCTATACCCGGTCCATAGTGTATGGTACAAAAATTATCAAGATCCTTTGGAAAAAATATCCAGTCAGGATTAGAACAAAGTACAAACACTATCAGCAATTCCACATATATTGACAAAAACTATAACACAGTGTAAAGAAATACAAGACAGATAGGAATATTGATAATGAGAAATACTGGAATAAAGAAGTACTGGAATAAAGAATACTGGAACATATCATCATCAATGTACATCTAGCAATGAAATAAAAATACAAGTGCATATTAGAATAATAATCTAGAATATAATGAGTACTAGAACAATAACTAGAACATATAGAGATGTTAAATCAATATACTAGAGATACATGTCAAGATCATCTAACTAAGTGTGTGAAACATCAGCATATCATGTGATCGGCTTGGGACTGATCAGGCTTGCTATGTATGACTATCTATAATTCATGTAAGGTCAGTCTAACCATCTGAATAACTATAATGCAAGTAATAGTCAGGCTAATCATACATAACAGGCAATGAGGCATGTAATGGTCAGGCTGCACCGACATGCGGTGTGGGTGAGCTATGATTCATGTAGAGTTGGGTATGATCACATAATCTACTAATATTTCTCCATTTTCCCCAGCTAGCACAATGGATTCCAAATTATGACTCCTCGTGATAGGTCTCGATAATGCCAACTCGTGTAAACAATAGTGTCAAAGTCATGTATGCTATACAACTAGAATTATGGAGATAATTAACATAATAAAAACTGTCAGAGAATGTACTTGCCTGTGGTTCTTAGCTGGCAATACCAATGTCCTGGTTCTAAAGTATCGTCTGAGTGATCCAACAGTCCTATAGACATATCATACAATACAATATTGCATCAGATATTACACTAACACACACAATCAAAACACAGTGATCTCAGAGACTACGCTAGGGGTGTCATGTCTGTAGTTGTTGTGCATAACAGACAGTCAATGATACGGTCTTGCCAGTACGTCGGTGTACATATGGCAGTCTACTAACATGCAACGTGGTCACAGGTCAATATAACTACGGGGTATCCGTAATTACACTCGGGTCATCTAGTACATAGACATATTATACATATTATTAACTAACATATACATTAATATTTATTAATTACATATATAATAGATATGTGTATATACACTTAATAGAATTATACTATATATATCTATATTTAACAGGTACTAGGGATATATATACAATACATATACATATGTATATATACTAATTGAGAGATATACTATATATATGTATATATATATATATTCCAAAATATATTTAAATATATACTAATACGTACATACATACACACCAATTATATATCCATATACCAACAATACGCGTATACTATCATAGATTAAATATACGTATGCACACAATCATAAAATATGCGT
Source organism: Iris macrosiphon (assembly GCA_036927795.1). Classification (NCBI taxonomy): domain Eukaryota; kingdom Viridiplantae; phylum Streptophyta; class Magnoliopsida; order Asparagales; family Iridaceae; genus Iris; species Iris macrosiphon. The sequence continues at coordinate 105,264,331 of JAYESA010000009.1, read as the reverse complement.
ATGCGCGTACGTGTACATGTACGCAAGAGGGGACTCGAACCTGGGTACGTGGGATAAGACGTGCGTGTCGAGGTCATCGTAGAGTGCTCGGTTCAGTCGAGCGGGTTGACAAGAGGTGGTTCTCCGGCGTATCTCAGGTACAGCGGGTTCCCGGTTGATCTGGTTGAGTGCAGTGGTCGTCGACGGCTCGACGAGTCTTCAGGCGTTGTTTAGGCATTCAGGTGAGTCGTACAGCTTCTGGATGCAGCTGGGCTCGATTCAGCGTTGGTTTTCAGCGGGTTCGGTGAGGGGTTCATCCGTCGGGTTGGTAGTATGGAGGCGGTACATTTATCGGGGGAGAGTCGGCAGGAAGATGGGGTCTGGTCAGCGGGTTATGGATGACTCAGGTAGGAAGTAGGTCTGGGGACAGTCTGGGAACAGGAAAGATGTATGGTGGTGACGAGGTCGCCTGGCGGGGTCATGGATGACTCCGGCAGGAAGGATCTGTCGAGGAGGAGGAGAACAACGGTGGTCGACTGCTGTCGAGGGAAGTGATAGCCGAAAAGAGGAGGTGAACAGGGAGAGGATGGGGGAAGTCGGTTGTGGCTTTGGTGAAAGAAAAAATAAGAAGAGTAACAAAAGGAATATATGTATATTTATATATATGTGAAGAGAGTTGGTTTGCCCTAGAAAAGTTTGACTTTGGTCAACACTTGGAAAAAAGGTTCTCATGTATGTATTTCAATGGCTAGGATTCAAATGAATTCAAATAAAATTGCTAGAATTTCATTGGTTCAAGGTTTGGAGGGCCATGGTTCAAGGAGATTGATGTTGCATTGCACACTCCCAAAAATTTACGGAAAAAATATACATGAAGGAGAAATGGGTTTATTCATGTGTCGTGTCCAACGGGGTGGATACCTTAATGCACTTTTGCATAAAAGTGCCCAACAATTGGAAAATTGCACAAAATAAGGTTTATGGTTTAATTTAATTAAACTAAATGCAATATGTGTTCTAAAATTAATTAGAAGTACAAGGGACTGAAATTAAGTGGGACACAAGTGTCATGAATGAAGAAGACTCAGAATAGAATATTATCTTAATTTGAGTTGCTCAAAATGGGTCGAGATTGTGTCTCCAATTTTGATTGAAACACACAAGGATACATGGTTTAATTTATATAGAATTAAATAATAGTCGTTAGTGACGAATGTTATGCGACTAAAATGAAGCACAACAAGACATGGTTATGAGTCACACAAGGAACAAAATAACAGTCTGGCATGTCTAGGACAAGGATGTAAAATCTGTTGGAAGACAATGGCTAGTATAGTGCTCTAACTATCGAAACAACGATAATGTGCAACAATCAGATAAAATTATAGCAATTTAAATATAATAATTATCATGCAATCATTTACACATTAATTATGAAAAGACAAAAATACTCCTTAATCTGAAATATGGGGGTGACACACCCACACATAATATTCTCTGCTATAGAACACATATCCATAACTGTTTTTGAAACACATTCACTCACTCATAAAACTAAAATTGCAACTTTCCCAAACCTGCAGTTTACTGTTACCCAGGCAATGCCTGCAAGCTCCCCCACTTCCAAGCTCCTGCACTCAGAAACGGAAGTACACATCACAGCACACCATAAGGGTACAACCACAGGGAACTCGACACCCACTTCACATTCACACATTCATGCATTCACCAATATATATATATATATATATATATATATATATATATATATATATATATATATATATATATATATATATTAATAATGAAAATATCTAAATAAATATACTTCTAGTAATAGGCAATTTGCCAAACACTTGGAGTGCATAAATTATGATACTATATATAGTGTCATGATACACTATCAATCCTATGCCCAAAACCCCAAATACTCTATTACTAATGAAATACATAGTAAATACAACTATTTATATATAATATAATTAGTTACAATGAACAATAGAGGGAAAAAATACTTCAACAAGCACAAAACCCCTTATATGGACACCACACCATATAGAAAATACTATTGGAACCAAAGGAAACTAATTTTTCCCCTTGTAAATATTCTTAAACCATGGGTGGGCTCCTAATGGACAAACAATAATAAAAACAGAATTTAAAGAAAATATTTTATATTTTCACCTATTGGGAGATGGGTTCCCAATGCAAACTTCTTCTTCTCCCAAGCTCCTTGAAAACTAAGCTTCTATGCTTCTTAGATGAGGGAAATGAGAGGGATTGGGATTTTAAATTATGAAATTTGGTGGAGGAAAGAAAGGATTTGGGGAAGAACTATTTCTAAGATTTTTCTTCATAAGCTATGATGAACTAGAGGGAGGCTCCCTCTCTCTATATAGGGTCGGCCACATGCCTAGGGCTTGGCTAATGCACAAAGTCCATATTGCCCCCATATGGTTGTCATGAAGAGTTATTTAATTAATAGGGTTTTCATTCCTAATGAGGGGGTTTAACTAGATCCTAATTTAAAATGGATTGGGATTAATTAGTGGGTTCAAATGTCTAGTCTAAGGTTGAGTCTAATGGTCTCATCAAGTCTAGTCCACTAACCCATGTAATTTATATATATCATGCAACTATAAATGCAATATATGTAGTATTATAAAAGACAATAATGTCCCTACTCTAGAATTGTGGGAGTGACAAAAAGCCTTAGTATGGTCCAACAATACGGATATGAGGGACGACCATGAGTGCTCCATCCTGATAAGATGCCATAAGCCAAAAAGTCGTTGATGGTCTACATAAGTATTGCCCTCATCTGAAATTTTAGTTTTTTTGAAACATCGTACGTGTTGGTGCCTATTCCCACAGCTGATTCAACTTATCTATCAACGGTTGCAAGTATACATCGATGTTCCACTTTGGATTACTCAGACACAGAATAATAACGGTTAAGAACATAACCGGAGTCTTCATGCACATCCTAGGCGGTAGATTTTACGGGATGACGATCACAGACCAACATGAATACTGAGAGCTCGAAAGTCCAAATAGGGTAAAACCGTCGGAGAAGATCCCTAATCTTATATTAGCGAATCCAAAGAAAACTGGGATATTATCGATCGAAGTGCTCCCATTATTCTCTATCAGATGGGTGATCCAACACTCCTTCAATTTGTTCTCGTCTATGCCAACTCATGTTTTCGATAGTCTCCTTCACCATAAACAACCTCTGTAACCGCAACGTTAAAGACAAGTAGTGCATCGAATCGGTCGACTTCTTTGCACTGACAGACCTTCCTGTACTAGTTGCCTTATAGCGATCAGTACCGCAAAATCTGTATACATCTCCATCCTTGTCGTCTTTGTAGTACATCATTCACCCATTACGATATGCATCAATTTTCTCGTATCTCATTCGGAGCGATCTCACCATCATCTTAGAATGGTAGAAGTTTTTAGGCAACTTAGTACCCCCCCCCCCCGAAAAAATATCTATAATCAACTCCATCAGTTGGTTGTAGCATTTTTGTGACATGTTAAAATCATAATTTATGCTCAACAGTCTTGTAACCACCTCCAACGATGAGTGATCCGCATAATCAGGATATAATGGAGTTCTTGCATTCTCCGGTAACTCCATGAACTTTGCAATATTAGAAATCGGTGACTCCTTGGATGAATTATGATTGTCTGGATCGAAACTAGGCTCGGCAGCGTCAAAAACCATGTTCACACACCCGTCGTCATAATCGGCGTGGTCATGGACACCCATATACCGCTTCACATAAGGCTCCAACTCCGATGCTAAAAACACAAGTTCTTCGTGTGAGGTCTACTTATAGTAATTTAGCATGAAACCCCTCGAGTATAAATGATATATCACATCCACTTTTGAGTGATATTTTAAGTTGTGATATCTCACACACGTATATTTTGGTACCGTCCATGTACTGAGGAAACGCCTTGGCGAACAGCAGAAATTGGTCCACCCCCTGTATAAATGCATACCGCACATCTCACATGTCATCAGGATGACGGTTGTACATCCATGAACCATAATGCAGGTAGTAATTTAGATCCATTTCTAGATACTTCTGAAAAGATGAATAGACATCATTCAAGTATATTATACAAATGAATACAAAGATGGATACATATATTCATCAAAGTAACAACTCCTATTGATGCGTGAGTATTCAAGTTATGATACGTGAGTATCCATTTTATGGTTCATGAGTATCCATTTATAATTAGTGACTATCCAAACTAGTAGACATATGGATACTTGACTTCGGAGTATTGAATTTATACATAGGTCTTGATAACACTCTAGGTATTTGTGCATCATGTGGATATCAGATACCGTGGTATACATTTTCACATTAATACTCCATTGTATCTTGACACTAGGATATAGTTTTAAATACCTATGACACTAACTATACTTGATACTTGTATCTTGGTACCAACATACACTCTAGGCCACTTACTCTTGACATTCAACACATATTTATACCTACTTCTATAACTGTATATTTATATACCCTTATATATTTATCTATCTATATAAATTATTAATCCTCACTAGCTCACTCATCCTTCACTCAAACATATACATATATACACCTCTCACTTGGACACTCTCACACACTTGACACACACACACACATACACACAAGGAAAATGTGGACTCTCATACACATAACACACACACAAGGTACTACCCATACCCAAACATAATATCTTGACTAAAATACATACCCAAATTTATATCCAACAACCTATATCATAGTTATAGTCCATCTGTCCTGTATGTGTGTACATGTGTTCGGGTCTATGTTATTACTAATCGTGTCATGTAGGGTAGTGTATGTGGTACCAAGATATCAAACAACCAATATCTTGTTCGTGATAGTATGAATCATGTCATGTAGGGTTGTGTCATGTGTGTGTGTCTATGTATTCTGGTCCATGTATTAGGGTTAGCGTTGTTTCCTGTGTGTGTCAATATGTCCTGATTATGTTCAGTGTGTATGTGTCATACTTGTGTCCGGGTTTGGGTTAGGTTTAACCGAGCGGGAAGGGAGGAGAAGCGTCTGAGAGAGGGGGCGACGGAGGAGGACCACGTCAGAGGGGGTCAGCCATGCCGGAGGGGGAGGAGCCATGTTTGGGGGTCACGGGAAGAAGAGGCCGTGTATAGGGGTAGCCTATGTCAGGGGTGGGGGGCGAAGGAGGGTCGCCGAGGGCACGAAGGGTCGCCGAGGTAGGGTGGGTCACCTGGGGGCAGAGGGAGGGGACGGGAAATAAAAAGTTTGGAGGGATAGAAATGAAAAGTCGAACCGACTAGGGGAACCCTATATTAAGTAATTTAGCGACGTCAATACCAGATGTCGCTAAATATCACAAAATTTTTAATATATTGTGACATATAAGGTGTAGAGTCGCTAACCATCACTGTTATTAAAAATATAACGACGTTTAGCAACGTTATCTTTCATAATACTAAAGGTCAGTTCTAAACGTCGTAGAAAGTCGCTGATAGTGACGTATTAAGATATTTTTAAAACACGTCACTAATTTTAATAATATTAGCGACATCATTGTCCAGAGTCGCTAAATTCGTCGCTGATTTGAATCAATTTGGTAGTACTTGCCCTCTGACTGAGGAGGAGGTCGTCGGGGTTGAGGGGAGCCGAGGGGGGTCATCGGGGCCAAGGGGGACGATGTGTCCTTCGTTACAGAATACATATACCAAAGTCGTGCCACAACCACCCAAACATGAACTCTTGTGTCAATGATAGATTTGACACTGCTCTAACCGAAGTTGAATATGAGTTCTTCAAGAAGCCAATACTATGTCGTATCTCAACTTTGAAGAGTCATTCTCGTGTCCGTATATACGACTTTCCTTGAGTCGAGATCTACATCGTATTATACACGATATCGATACCCAAGGCTACATATAATTAACTCAGATAGGGTTAGTGTATGTGTCGTGTCTCGGCTTTGAAGAGAGATAGGGTTAGGGTTTGGGTTTGGGTTTATGTCATGTCCCGTGTCGTATCAGTGATATATCGTGTCAGTATATGTATCTATATCATATCCCGTATCATGTCTATGTTTCTGTCTGTATCGTATCCTTGTCAAATAGCTAGGGTTAGGGTTTACCTGATCTTGGGGGTTGACCGAGGAAGGGGATGGTCGAGAGGATGAGCCCAGACAAGAAGAGCCCAGAGAGGAGGAGGAGGGGGGTCGTCCGTAGTGGAGCCCGGAGAGGAGGAGGAGCTCGGTGGAGGCCTAGAGAGGTGGAGGAGGAGCTTGGTGGTGGAGGAGGTGGGTGGATCATCGGTAGTGGAGACTGGAGAGGAGGAGGAGTTCGATGGAGCACGGTCGGAGGGGGTCGTCGGCGTGTTGGGGGAAAAGAAAAAACTTTGGGAAAATTTTGATTGAGAATAGGGGAAAAAGAAAACCCGACCGCTATATTAAAAATAAATTAGAGACGTCGGATATACAGTCATCGCTAAACGTCACTAAGTCTAAAATTTTTAGCTACTTCTTAGAGGTCGTAAAATATCGCCATTAAAAAATTTAGCGACAATTTCCTACATTTATAAATATCGCTAGCTAAAAACATAACAGCGTCGGTAAAGACGTCGCCAAACCTCACTAAATCAAAAACTTTAGCGACATTTAGCAACGGTAAAAAAATATAGCGACTATTCTTTCAAAAAACCAAATATGGTCGCTATTCGTCGCAAACAGCGACGTACAACGATATTTATTTCTTGTGTCACTAAATTCTTTAAAATTAGCGACGTTAACAGGCGACGTCGCTATTTCATCATATTTTGGTAGTGAACCATGTGAAGCCAGATCCAACCAGATGAAACCAAGTGAAACCAAGTCAAGTCATGTCCGATGAATCCATGTAAAGTCAAGCCAAGTCAGGTCCAGACAATCATGTCATCACGTGTAGCCGGGCAAAGTTAGGTAAAATCGCGTAAAGCCAAGTCAAGTCAGATCATCTGAAGCCATGTAATTTTATGTCAAAATCTGGCCAAGTCATCGCGTATCCAGGCAAAAGCTAGAAGTATCAAAACAAAAATCACAAAAAACCAAGAATTCTGAAAAAAAGTGTACGATTAGTATATTGTCGGTACAGTCTAGTACACCATCGGTATACCGGTCAAAAGATAGAAAAAATACAGCAAGTTCTGGATTCCAACAAATCGGTATACCGTCGGCACAGTCCAGTATGTTGTCGGTATGTCGGCGAAGATAAATCTCCTAAAGTCGGTCAACAAATGTCGGCAGGATTGGTATACCGTCGGTATGTCGATAGGGTTCACAAAAAAATCTAGAATAAGTCGATCAAAATCAGTATATCATCGGTATACTGTAGTATACCGTCGATATGCCAATTTTCAAGATTAAACATGGTTAAGTCAAGTCTGATTTTGGGGACCCAAATTAAATCCCAAAAATTACCAGAACCAAGTCTAACAAGAAGTCAATTCTAGGATAAGTCTCATATCACAATATGGACTAAATCTCACGGTCACAACTCCAGTACTGTTTTTGTTACCAAGTTACCAAAAAGAGATGCGACAAGATTCTACCAGAAATCAAAACTGAGACGGTCACTAGGCTAAAAATCATGATATAAACAACTATAGTAAAATAAGTCTAAGCTAAAAAGTAACAACAAAGCTACAGGAAAATAAAATGACAGAAAGTAAAAGAAGTTCACGAAATCATCGGCAAGGTATCCTTGCCTAACGTGAGCTCCCAGCCGAAACCTTCTAGTCCACCAACACAAAGGGGTTCAGAAACCACACTCCAGGTCTCAAGACCACACTTTCAAGCTCGAGAGAGAAATGAAGTAGAGAAGAGAGTGAAAAAGAAAGAAATGAAATGAATCAAGTACTATTTATAGAGAAATATCTCAAAAATATCTCGAAAAATGAAACTAATATCTGCTATGAAGTATACCGTCGGTATACTATAGTATATCGTCGTTATACCGGTCAGGTAGTAAAGTTTCAATATTGAGAATTTCTAGGCTTCCTCGAGGTCCAATAAAATGCAATAACTAGCACAAAAATACTTATCCGCATTAAATACGAATACTGTGAGACGAGTCTCACAACTCTTCCCTCCTTAAAAAAAATTCGTCCTCAGAATTTCAATAATGATCCATAAATCACTAACAAAATAAATCCAAGAATGCCAGCACAAAATCGAAAATAAGCAGGAAACTCATGTGAGCATAAAATTTCTTAGGCAACAACAAGAAATCAGAAAAGAAACAATAACAGACATAACATATAAGCTAATAATCAATCACTTGCATAAGCTAAGATAGGACACAGGTATACGAATAAGTATACCTCTCGATTCAAAGAAAAATGGATAACGAGTATGCATATCGTCCTCGCGCTCCCACGTTGACTCGCCCTGTGAGTGATGTGTAGCGCCCCGTTCTCCCGGTGCGGAGAGCGCGGCTAAGAAACACAAGACGGTATCGTTCGATCGGGATAGATTGAATTAAGAACTCGTCCTCGTTATGGATTTGTTTCTTCGGAATCGATTCCCATATTCAGTGGACTGCACCCCCGGGATCGGCTTAGCGGCAGAGTCAGGAGGGACCTCTCCGCTGCTATCTTTTATTGCCTCGGTTTTCGATGTCGCTTGTTGCTTTCGTGCTTTGAGTTGGTTTTGGGATTTGCTTGTTTTCCTTGAACGGTTTCGATGGTTTTCATTATTTTCGTTCATTGAACTGCACTTCAATTCCGAGATTGGAAAGAGAGGAAGAAGTATTAATCGAGCTGTTCGTGTGCAGGTGAACGAGCAGTAGGCGGCTTACGAGCGGAGTCGTGAAGCGCCTCTTTACTTCTTCTTTCCAAAATCTAAGTGAGTGGCTACCAACCCGATTAGCTAGCCCTGCTTCCAAGCTTCACTCCTTTGCCCCGATCAAACGATACCAAGTAAAATAAAAGAAACCAAGATAAAAGAGAATAGACTTGGTTAATACTGCTTGTCAATCAAACTGTGAACGGTTACTTACTTGCATGCGTGTTCGCTCGGAAATATTTATCATATGCATAATACAAGTTAGAATGTATGCTCTTCTTTAAATTATGCTATGAACATAACTCATCCTGAATGCAATAATCTGATAGGGAGACTATGCCAAAGTAGCTCTCCTCCTGTTACTGTCCCGTACCTATTATTGCCCTGATTTGCCTCAACTGCTAACTTAGTGTATATCTTGATCACGGACAACTTGTGCACAAGGTCCTAGTTCCTGCGGACGGTTGCTGGGGCACTGGCACCGATCCGATCTGGACGAAACTCCTGAATAGTCGCCTGTATCGGATGGAATAACTTGTGGCGCCCATGTTCATTGCGTAACTTGTTATTTCATTCATGTACTATGCCCCGTCCATTATGGCATCCCGCCAGTGATCCCCTGTATATTTAAACCTGTTGCATAGTAACTTGTGTCTCCGTGGCAGGGAAGGCATGGTAAGTATTGTGCAGGTAATTCAGACGGTCAGGTAAAATCCACCGAACGGTGGCACGTTCATTTCAGTAAATTCTGTATGCTGCTTACTTGTAAATGAACTAAGGCAAGATAGAAACCCACAAATATGCATGCTTCATTAAAACAACGTGTTGATTGGTATAGTCAGGCTAGCTCGCCTTCACCAGCATGTTTCGATATGCTGACCCTCGTTGAAACAGGTTCTCCGCACTAAGGCGAACCGAGCGAGGAGCCGAAGTCGTCTTCCCGATCCAGTCCAGCTGTTGGCGCATCTTCACCGCGCCCCCGAAGCATTTTGGAGTCAGGAGCCTGCAACTCTTCATACACAAATGCAGCTCCGTGGCAAAGCCGTCCTCCAGCCTGGAGGTCTATACATTTTGAAGTTATAAAGGGATGTAATGTACAGGACTGCTATCTCATTTTGAGTCATCTCTTTTGTAAGCCGTTCGGCATATTAGCTGACTCGTTCAGGAGTTTGTAATAGATGTTCATTATCAATAAAGAGAACTTTTCTATGTTCAAATCTGTGTTTCAATTTATCTGCGTACTCTGAATATGTGCTTGCTATACAAATCATTAAAGCCTTGTGCGGGCGCAACCCCAGTCCCGTACGGCGGTCGCGACTCGGGGGACGCCTCGGGGCGTGACATAGTGGTATCAGAGCACAGATTCAAAGTTCCTTAGACTTCGTGCTGGAAAAGTTCCTTTAACGATCAAATTCCTGTGCGAACTCTTGAACTCGCTAGGCCAAAATGAGATACGTTCATGCAATAAGTCCATAATACATTATGATCCTAATATAATTTACCTTCTTTTGAAGGAATGGATCCAGCGCAATCTGCAGCGCAACCACTGAACGAAACACAAGAAAGCAGTTCAGGTACTTCGGGAAGCTCTCGGAGCCAACGAGGCATGTCTCAAGTCGACCCGCTTGAGCGGGTAATGCAAATGTTAGAATCGCAACGACAACGAGACGATGCTCGCCAAGCCAAGCTCGAGAGTAATCTAGAGACCTGATTCTCAGTCCAATAAAAGCAGGTAGATGCCCTGCAACAGATCGTTCAGACTTTGGCTGCCAACCATTCCGCCGTAACAGCAACGACTCCGGTGGAACAGCCCGTGCTTGAAGTGGAGACGCCTCAAATTCCAAGGCCGAGGGACGTGACTGCCTTCAACTTGGGCCATTTCAAGAAAGTCTGCAACACCCCATTCAACGGGACTGAGGACCCAGTGGTAGCTCTAGATTGGCTAGCCGAGCTCGAAGATCACTTTACTCTGCTAGAGGTCCCCGAAGATAAGCGCGTCGCCTGCGCGCAACTACAGCTCTGCCTCAACGCACACGATTGGTGGGACGTGCATCGACGATCTCTCCAATTTGATCATGGAGAGGAGGCGATCTCGTGGACGACCTTTCGTGCCGTGTTCGAAGAGGAGTTTATACCCCCTCCAGTACAACGTCAAATGGAGAATGATTTCGTGCAACTGAGGCAGGGCAGTTTGACTGTGAAGCAGTACTCCGCCGAATTCAACCGACTCTCCAAATTCGCTAGGGCCTATTTACCTGATGCAGCGAGTCGAGCCAGAAGGTTTGAAGGTGGACTACGCCCTGCCATCCATTCGCACGTGGTCAATAATCAGTACGGGACAATGTGTGAAGTCATAAATCATGCCCTATCCCTCGAACCGCAGTATCCTCACGTTTCCACCGGCACTGTGCATACCTACAATCACAAACGCCAAGGCAACAAGGGAGGAAACAACGCTGCAAAGCGTCACAACGACGGCGGTTCACAAAAAGGAAATCGGAGGCTAATTTGTCATTTTTGTAACAAGCCGGGTCATACGGCCGATAAGTACCGTCGCAAGCTAGGGTCTTGCCTCCGTTGCGGTGATCCTAACCATCGGGTCGATGCTTGCCCCCACCCGGATCGCCGTACCCCTGCTCCCTAACGGTAGGCCCTATTCCTAAGTTTCGGGACGAAACTTCCAATTGGTTGGGTAGGATGTAGCGCCCCGTTCTCCCGGTGCGGAGAGCGCGGCTAAGAAACACAAGACGGTATCGTTCGATCGGGATAGATTGAATTAAGAACTCGTCCTCGTTATGGATTTGTTTCTTCGGAATCGATTCCCATATTCAGTGGACTGCGCCCCCGGAATCGGCTTAGCGGCAGAGTCAGGAGGGACCTCTCCGCTGCTATCTTTTATTGCCTCGGTTTTCGATGTCGCTTGTTGTTTTCGTGCTTTGAGTTGGTTTTGGGATTTGCTTGTTTTCCTTGAACGGTTTCGATGGTTTTCATTGTTTTCGTTCATTGAACTGCACTTCAATTCCGAGATTGGAAAGAGAGGAAGAAGTATTAATCGAGCTGTTCGTGTGCAGGTGAACGAGCAGTAGGCGGCTTGCGAGCGGAGTCGTGAAGCGCCTCTTTCCTTCTTCTTTCCAAAATCTAAGTGAGTGGCTACCAACCCGATTAGTTAGCCCTGTTTCCAAGCTTCACTCCTTTGCCCCGATCAAACGATACCAAGTAAAATAAAAGAAACCAAGATAAAAGAGAATAGACTTGGTTAATACTGCTTGTCAATCAAACTATGAACGGTTACTTACTTGCATGCGTGTTCGCTCGGAAATATTTATCATATGCATAATACAAGTTAGAATGTATGCTCTTCTTTAAATTATGCTATGAACATAACTCATCCTGAATGCAATAATCTGATAGGGAGACTATGCCAAAGTAGCTCTCCTCCTGTTACTGTCCCGTACCTATTATTGCCCTGATTTGCCTCAACTGCTAACTTAGTGTATATCTTGATCACGGACAACTTGTGCACAAGGTCTTAGTTCCTGTGGACGGTTGCTGGGGCACTGGCACCGATCCGATCCGGACGGAACTCCTGAATAGTCGCCTGTATCGGATGGAATAACTTATGGCGCCCCTGTTTATTGCGTAACTTGTTATTTCATTTATGTACTATGCCCCGTCCATTATGGCATCCCGCCAGTGATCCCCTGTATATTTAAACCTGTTGCATAGTAACTTGTGTCTCCGTGGCAGGGAAGGCATGGTAAGTATTGTGCAGGTAATTCAGACGGTCAGGTAAAATCCACCGAACGGTGGCACGTTCATTTCAGTAAATTCTGTATGCTGCTTACTTGTAAATGAACTAAGGCAAGATAGAAACCCACAAATATGCATGCTTCATTAAAACAACGTGTTGATTGGTATAGTCAGGCTAGCTCGCCTTCACCAGCATGTTTCGATATGCTGACCCTCGTTGAAACAGGTTCTCCGCACTAAGGCGAACCGAGCGAGGAGCCGAAGTCGTCTTCCCGATCCAGTCCAGCTGTTGGCGCATCTTCACCGCGCCCCCGAAGCATTTTGGAGTCAGGAGCCTGCAACTCTTCATACACAAATGCAGCTCCGTGGCAAAGCCGTCCTCCAGCCTGGAGGTCTATACATTTTGAAGTTATAAAGGGATGTAATGTACAGGACTGCTATCTCATTTTGAGTCATCTCTTTTGTAAGCCCTTCGGCATATTAGCTGACTCGTTCAGGAGTTTGTAATAGATGTTCATTATCAATAAAGAGAACTTTTCTATGTTCAAATCTGTGTTTCAATTTATCTGCGTACTCTGAATATGTGCTTGCTATACAAATCATTAAAGCCTTGTGCGGGCGCAATCCCAGGACCGCACGACGGTCGCGACTCGGGGGACGCCTCGGGGCGTGACATGATGTCCCCAAACAATATAAACAAATATGATAGTCTGGTTCTTGAGAACCTTCTCCCTCTGGTCCAAAATAGATACGGGCCTCTCCTCATACGATAGGTTGGTACCAACGACCAACTCAGAATGATCCAGGATATGGCTCGGGTTTGGAATATAATGGCATAATTAGGATTCGTGAAAGATGTCATGTACCTCCTGAAGTGATGGTGGAAGAGCTAGACTATATGATACTTCTCCAACTCACTTGTGAATATCGAACGGGCCTATATATCTAGGATTAAGCTTTTCCCGTACTCCAAATCTGATAACTCCAAAGGTAGAAAAAATTCTTAGAAATACATTATTGCCGACAGAGAACTCAAGATAACGACGGTGCTGATATGCCCAATGATATTGGCGATCCTGAGCCACTCTGAGATGCTCTCTGACCTGTCTGATCACTCCAACTGACTAAGCAATCTTCTCTGGACCAAGCATCTGCCTCTCGCCAATGTCATCCCAAGTTAACGGTGATCTGTATCTCCTATCATACAAAGCCTCGAAAGGTGACATCTGAATGCTTGCTTGAAAACTATTGTTATAGGAGAACTCTACTAAATACAAGTGATCCTCCCAAGATCTACTGAAGCCAAGTGTACAAGCTCGAAGCATATCCTCCAAAGTCTTAATAGTACGCTCCGACTGTCCGACTGTCCGTCTGTCTGCGGATGGTAGGCTGAACTGAATTTTAACCTAGTACCCAGACTCTGTTATAGGATCTGCCAGAAATAAGACATAAATTGCGAATCTATATCTGAGACTATGCTAACTGGTACACCATGCAATCTGACTATCTGTCTCATGTATATCTCAGCTAGCTACTCTGTAGACTGACCCACTCTAAAAGGAAGAAAGTGAGTAATCATCGTATATCAATCCACTATAACCCATATAGCATCTCTACCAGATGAAAATCTAGGAAGACTGGTCACAAAGTCCATAGTAATATGGTCCCACTTCAAATCCAGAATCGGTAAAGGCTGAAGTAGTTCGGTCAGTCTCTGATGCTCAGCCTTGACCTGCTGACAGACTAAACACCAAAAAATGAACCGAGCTATCTCCTTCTTAATACCATTCCACCATAAGTGCTAACGAATATCCCGATATATCTTCGTCCCTCCTGGATGTACTAAGTACTGAGAACTGGGGGCTTTTGACATAAACTTCTGACATATATTTTCTTTCGGCACACAAAGTCGACTTCCAAACCTGAGAGTCCCATCCTTATGAATGCTCTGCATCTTGATTCACAATCTGCTCTGAGCTATAAAAGTTTGACATCACCAGTCTGCTCTGCTCTGATCCTCTCAACTATAGAAGACTGAATCTACAGACTCGCCATAAAACCGATATCATTAGGTAATACTACCTCGATACCCATCTCCTGCAGATCGTCCAAAATATGGCACTACTCTGTCAAGAAGTAAGCTCCTCCTCTCCTGCTCAAGGTGTCTGCTATGCCATTGGCCTTTCCTGGATGATATTGAAGGTCAAGATCGTAGTCCGATAATAACTCAAGCCACCTCCTCTGACGCATGTTAAGTTCCTTCTATGTGAACACATACCTCAAGCTCTTATGGTCGGTGAAGATCTTCACTCAATCACCATATAATAATGCCTCCAGAGCTTAAGTACAAACACTACTGCTACCAATTTAAGATCATACATCGGATAACTCTTCTTATAGTTTTGAAGCTGTCGAGATGCATAATATATCACTCTACTATGCTGCATAAGGACACACCCTAGTCCCACTCCAGAAGCATCACAGTACACTGAGAACCCACCTGGTCCGACTGGAATTGTCAAAATAGGAGCCAAAATCAAACTCTGTTTGAGCTCCTCGAAAGAAATCTAACAAGCATCTAACCACTCAAAGCGTACATCCTTACATGTCAGTCATGTCATTGGTGCAGAGATCCTAGCAAAGTCTACCATAAACCATCTATAGTAGCTTGCTAGACCCAGAAAACTGCGTACATCTGAAGCTGTACGGGGTACTGGCCAACTCTCAATAGCCTCCACCTTCTTAGGATCTACCTCGACTCCTCCATCAAAAATAATATATCCCAAGAATGAGATACGATAAAGCCAGAACTCACACTTGCTGAATATCGCATACAGCAACTGCTCTCGAAGGATCTGAAGAACTACCCGAAGATGCTGCTTATGCTATCTTTTACTCCGATTATAGACCAAGATATCATTAATAAACATTATCATAAATTGGTCTAGGTAAGGCATGAAGATGTTATTCATGAAAGATATTAATATAGCTAATGCCCTGGTTGCTCCAAATGGCATAACTAGGAACTCTCAATGACCATATCTAGATCTGAATGCCATCTTGGGTAGATCTTGATCTTTAACTTTGATCTGATGATACCAGACCACAATAGAAAATATAGTTGGCCCACTGAGCTGATCAAATAAGTCATCTATCATGGGCAAGGGATAATAGTTCTTAATGGTTGTCGCATTTAGTGTTCTATAATTAATAACTAAACACGATGAACCATCCTTCTTTTTAACAAGAAGTAACGAGGCTCCCCAAGGCGATGCACTAGGTCTAATGAATCCCTTGCCTCTCAACTCCTCAATCATCTAGTATAAGGTCTCCAACTCAGATGGTAACATCCTATAAACCCTCTCTGATACTGGCTCTACTCTCGAGATCAAATTAATATAGAACTCTACGTCTCTAACTGGTGTTACACCTGGTAGCTCATCGAAAAATACGTCAAAAAACTCATAAACTACTCTAGGAAACTGTGCCTCCTCGGCCTCTGCCATCCTCAGTGTAAACTCCTGTGACTCTACTACACTTCTCAAGAATGAGAACTCCTTCCTACCATGTACACAAAAGATAACCTTGCCACTATAGAAATCTATTATCGCATATCTCACACTCAACCAATCTATCCCAAGGACGACATCATAATCACCCATAGGAAACTCTATCATCTTCGCGATAAACTCTCTCCCATACACTATAACCCTACATGAGGGATGCACTCTATCTACTCCCACGAGACTGTTACCAGTAAGTATATTCAACCTAACAAGTTAGGACTCAAACTCTAATCCAACTCGTGTCGCAAAGCATACAGATATAAATGAATACGATGCACCAGAATCAAATAAAGTTAAAGCTGAATGAAAGTGGACGAGAATGGTACCTGCTACCCCCTCTCTTGCTACCAAAGTCTCCTCCATCGACAACAAGAAGGCTCGACCCTGCCCTTTGGGTGCTGGTCCCCTCTGCTGCTGACCTCTAGTTGTTGCCTGTGCTTGGGTCTGCACATATTGTTGCAGCCTCTGCTGGAATGCCTGAGCCTGTGGAGGAAAAGGCCTCTGAACCTGTTGCTGCTATACTAGTATGTACCCTGTACTGCGGTGCTATTGGTCGAACTGCTGACAGGGTTGTTGATGATCCAGTCTGGTTCCTCCTAAGACATGCTTCGATCATGTATTCTTATGCCCCATACACCAAGCACACTTCCTGTGTCCTACTGCACTCTGATACTATATGTCTAAGTTTTCCGTAATGGAAACAACTACGGGAAGAAGAAGAAGATGACTGTCTCTGCTGAGAGAATATTTGGAAAGACTACTGAGATGATGTTATCCTCATCGAGGATCCAATCATGAGGGTTCAAACTGCTGAAGCTGGTGTTGATGACTGGGATACGGATCCTTCTGAAACATTGGGCCTCTTATGGCTCACAACTAGGTCGGTAATCCTCTGCGATGTGTACTTATACCTCATGGCTGCCCGTATCACAACGTCAAAGGTCTGAAACTCATGATGATCTACCACTAAGATAATCTTTAAATGGAGTTCCTGCTGGACCCTTCTTGCCCTGTCCAACTTGGTCGCTACCAAAGTGGGAGCAAATTGACAGTTTCGTAAACTCTATTGCGTAACCATCGACGGTCCTGTCATCCCGCCTGAGTTTGTTAAACCTCTGCGGAAGTTTGTAATGTGCCACCGTATCAAAATACCTCGCCTGAAACCTCTCAGTAAAAAGTGCCCATAGAATCGGTACTGTGAGAGAACCCTCTTGCGCTGCCCACCAATCAAGAACCAAGTCCAACAACTGTAGCCTCACCACTACTACATGCTCTATAGCCGGAGTCCCTGCTGCCTCTAAGATGGCCTCAGTATCCTACAGCCAAGCATCGGACAAAATTACGTCTTCTATGCCATTGAAGTACTAAGGATTTAGAAGCCTGAAGCTGGATGCAAAAATTATGGATCTGAGAACTACCTCGCTCCAATGCTGTCTGGACCGACTGAGTGAGAATATCACTCTGGTGCTGCTGGGTCATCATAAAATCTTGTACGACATCCATCAGTGCTCAGACAACACCCTCTGGCTATTCGGGCTGAACTGGGTGCACATGTGTTGTTTGCTTGTCCGATACTGTCGGCCGATCTGCCTCAGGATCTACTCTAGACTCTATCCCTGAATGTTGAGGCCGATCTATAGGAATATACGGGGCTCCCTAATGCTGACCCTCCTCGAGCTACACTCGATCGATCTAGCCGATAGTAATAGGAAGAGGGCCCCTAAAATTTAAGGACACAAGAATCAAACAAAGAACATAATAGAGCAACGAATAAGCAGATAGCATGTCAAGAATCAGGGATGGAGATAAATGACTAGGGATCAAAGGGAACAGTTTTATGATTGAGACATCTAGCAACAGCAACAACCCCCACATATCTGTAAAAACCAGATCAAATATGCTCAAACAGACATAATTTGCTCAGATAGACCTGCATGGGCCACCACTAAAATTATATCACACCCCAAAACCAAATTACAGGAGAGCGGGGCAGACAAGGCCATCTACGTATACTTAAAGCACTCTGAAACTCTGCATATACGGTAAAGCTGTAAGACATGAGGTGTCACTACTACAAATTATCAGTCAATCCTAGGTCAAACGAACCATAGGGTCTCAATTACAAGAACAACATGAATAATAACAAAATGTTAGATCAGTTGAAATATAATAGTAAAGTATCCCAAACTATAATATACAGATGATTATGATGCTAATAAACATAAAATGAATAAACTAGCCAGAATTTGAGTCATAAATGACCAACCCTAGGATATATTAATCATCGTATTACCTGTAGGCTAACTAATAAAACCAAAACACGAGCTAAATACGTGCTCGGTGGCTAAACGCCAACAAAAGTGGAATGTACATCAGAGTGGAAAAGTAAGAAAACTCACTCAAGCGGTCTGGTGCTCCTAGTGGCCACCATCCTCAGGAATGTACAGAAGATCCATCAGTACTGCTACTAGATCTAGCCATACAAAACCAGTGGGTTCAGAGACACAAATAACAAGTACCACAAAGAAAGCCAATCAAGGAACTTTAGCCAACAACACAAGCAATAAAAATAATAAAAGTAAAGTCTGAATGTAAATAATCTTAAGATAATAAAAGAAATACTGTAAACCTGCAATGAGACATATCCTAAACTGATAATCAATAGGGTAACAAGTACAAAAAATAAAGTATGATAATCTAAAGCCTAGACTATCCATTATCCATAAATTATGACAAATCATATAAGTACGACTTGATACTTTAACTAACTAGGGTTGTCACAATCATAATTACTAACAATTATAATATAATACGATGCTAGATTTTCTTCTGATCGTATACCCTTGCAGTCCGTCTGGGATATCCATACGTACAAACCACTACCGGATACTCCTCAAGATACTCCATAATATAAATCATTGGATACTCTTCAAGATAACTGTATGAATAATTGGGACTGTATGCAATCTAGGAAAATTCTTAGCTATGTACTAAGTGAATCTTTTGTTATTAACCCCTAGCAGTTTTTTGTATGAATTCGGGTGTGGCATTTCACAAAATATATCCTAGACATGATGCAAAAAAAAAGTTCTAATAGTAATATAAACAAGTTTTATATACATTGCACAAACGGACTCATGTAAGCCACGACAACAACCAAGCCGCGTATAACCAAGTAAAGCCAGGTAAAGCCAAGTGATGCCATGTCAATCCAGATGAAGCCAGGAAAAGCCATATGAAACCATGTAAAGCCATGTCCAACCAGATAAAACCAAGTAAAACCAAGTCAAGCCATGTCCGATGAAGCCATGTAAAGTCATGCCAAGTCAAGTCCAATCAATCATGTTATCATGTGTAGTCGTGCAAAGCTGGGTGAAATCAAGTAAAGCCAAGCCAAGTCAAGTCATCTGAAGCTATATAAGTTCATGTCCAAATCTGGTCAAGTTATCGCGTGTCCAAGCAAAAGTTAGAAGGATCAAAACAAAAATCATGATAAACCAAAAATTTCTAAAGAAAGTGCATGATCGGTATACCATCGGTACAGTCCAGTACACAGTCAATATACCAGTCCATAGATTAAAAAAATATAGCAAGTTCTGGATTCCAACAAATCAGTATACCATCGACACAATCTAGTACGTCGTCGGTATGCCTGCCAAAACAAATATCCTGAAGTCCGTCAACAAATATCGGCAGGATCGGTATACCGTAGGTATACTATAGTACACCGACGGTATGCCTATAGGTTTCAATAAAATATCTAGAATTGAAGTCGTTCAAAATTAGTATACCATCAGTATACTATAGTATATCGTCGGTATGCCGGTTTCCAAGAATAAACATGGTTAAGTCAAGTCTGATTTTTGGGACCTAAATAAAATTCCAAAAATTATCATAACCAAGTCTAACAAGAAGTCAAGTCTAGGGTAAGTCTTATATCACAATATGGACTAAATCTCACGGTCAGAACTCTGGTACCGTTTCTGTTACCGGGTTACCAAAAAGGGATAGGACAAGATTCTACCAGATATCAAAACCAAGATGGTCACTAGGCAAGAAATTATGATATAAACAACTATATTAAAGCAAGTCTAAGATAAAAAGCAACAGCGAAGCTCCAGGAAAATAAAATGACAGAAAGTAAAAAACTTCACAAAATCGGCAGGGTATACTTGCCTAACGTGAGCTCCCAGCCTAAACCTTCTAGTTCACCACCACGAAGGGGTTCAGAAACTACACTCTGGGTCTCAAGACCACGCTTCCAATCTCGAGAGAGAAATGAAGAAGAAATGAGAGAGAAAGAGAAATAAATAAATAAAATTAATCAAGTACTATTTATAGAGAAATATCTCGAAAAGATCTCGAAAAGTGAAACAAATATATATCGGACGGTTTACCATCAGTATACCGGTCAGGTAGTAAAGTTTCAATTTTGAGAATTTTTGGGCTTCCTCGAGATCCAATAAAATGAAATAACTAGCACAAAAATACGTATCCGCATAAAATACAAATACTGTGAGATGAGTCTTATAATTATATATGTTATATATACTATATTTAGTATTTTAGTTGTGTTGCTTGAGCATAGGGAGAGTATCTTGAGGTTTAATGGGCCTATTAAGAGGGTATCATGAACAATAGTGTGATATTTGGGAGTGCCCATCAAGTGTTTGATAATTGGTGCTTTGAGTTAGAATCTGTGTGTCATACATAGGGGGTGTGTGTGTTTCTAGATACTTATATGTATTAGTGTACTAGTGTTACTAGTATGGGTACCTAAGAGTGTTGAGTGTGTATTGGTTCGGTAATGGGGATTAGGTTGGTTAGTGTTATAGGGGTTGGTTTGGAGCTTGATCTCATATGTTGTGGTGTGGGTTTGGATAGTATCAAAATCAGTGATACATATTGAGTTGGTGTTATGTTGTAGTAGAGTGGTGGTATTTGGGTGTTACACCATGTATCTTAGGGGTATCATTAGGAGTGTTATGCAACAATTTAAAAATCTGGTACTATGTACAACTCGAGTCTGAGTGCATTCACTGCAAATCTAGGGTAGTGAAGGAAGGACCTATATTTCAGGCAGCAAGAAGAGGGGAATACCTGGATGCATCTTGTTCCAGGTGATGGGGGAAGCAATGATTCTGTATTTCAGTTTTACTGGGAGAGCATGGTGTATGTGTGGATGTTTGTGGTAGTGTGGATTGGGACAAGTGAGGTGAGGGTGTTGATATCAAGATTGACACCATGTTGCTCGAGTGTAATACTCAGATGAGGGGTAATTCTTGGGGGGGCAGTCCTTGTTGTTTCCATAAGATTATTGTAATTAGTTGTGCTATGGGGACTGCTTAGCACAGATATGAAGAGGAGGATTGTGAAGTATCGAGAACATGCCAGGGGAGAGTGCAAGCAGTAGACACTTGAGCACTGCTTGGTATAAAGATTCTATCGAGGGTAATGACTACTATTGTTAGTATTGTTGAAGTTGTTGTTGTAGTAGTTGTTCCTACTGCTATTGAAGTGATGTTGGAGTCATTGTTGTGGGGGTTGTTGCTCCTACTATTGTTAGTAAAGTTGGGTGAATAGGCAGTATTTGAATTATTGTTGCATACATCAACTATTGGTCGCAAATGTGTGTTGTAATAGAGCAGCTAGGAGTAGGGGGAGGTTGCTTGAGTGTATATACTGAATTGTATTGAATAAAAGTATCACACCACAGTTCCAAAATATACGAGACCAGGCCACATGGCAATGGCCAGTTAATACGACTCCGAAGGATTTTCTAATTTAATGGACCCGTCGAAGCGTACTACATTGTCCAAAAATAGTATCAAGTCTAATATGCTACGCTAACAAGTAACAGGTAAACAACTAATTTCATCCACAAAAAAATATAATAAAGACTGAAGTAATTGCAAGTAAATGAAATATAAAGAGTCTGGATATCGATAATATAACTGAAATAGTCTGATAGGGACAAACCCACTGAAATACAATAATGGAACAAAATTACCGAAAGCTATAAGATAACTAGACTAGAGCATCAACTAGCTAGATAAAGTTATTCTAGACCAAAGCAATAGTATACCCCAAATCATAAAAACTCCTCTGGAAATGCTTCAAAGTCCTCAGACACGAATTTGGTCTTCACTCATGCTCCGTATATGGTCGGGTACAAGTGCTCGTCAGGATCTGGAAAGAAATTAGGTCCTCAGAGGGACGTAACAAGATACAAATAGTACATGCCATAAAGTAAATACTATAGAAATTTGAGGGTGAACTAACCAGCTAAGTGAAATGCACTTGAAGATAACCTTGGTACGTATGGGTAGGTAAAAAGGGATAAAGCATAGTTTCGAGCCAAAGGCTAAGTATCTTGCATTAGCTATAAACTGGATGCCAGAATTATATGCTGACTATATTACTGATCATGATAGCGCGCAGCTAG
Source organism: Iris macrosiphon (assembly GCA_036927795.1). Classification (NCBI taxonomy): domain Eukaryota; kingdom Viridiplantae; phylum Streptophyta; class Magnoliopsida; order Asparagales; family Iridaceae; genus Iris; species Iris macrosiphon. Next base: position 105,241,732 of record JAYESA010000009.1, on the reverse strand, counting down.
TAACCTCTGTCGGATGTATCATCAAGCATATATGTCCATAACTGGGTAGCACATAGCCCATAACCGGGTAACACATGGCCTATAACTGGGTAACACTGAGGCTCACGACTTCGTAATTTACTCTGAAACTACGATAGCAAATGTCTGTCTCATATGCCTACTAATTATCTTTTATGCCAAATTCCAATATACAAGTCACGAATACGACGTGGACATCTTGTACTACAATGCAAGTCACTAAAGAATTATACAACTATGCTAAATATTGTCACACGTGCTACAGATACTGATGATCAGTCATGTGCGTAAGCCCGTGTCCTAACATGAACTCACTCTGTGACATAAAATAATATGTGACAAGGCCTAGGAGTCATAATGATAACTCTATAATATTAGGTGTGTCCACTAGATACTAGGTCAAATAAAAGTCCTAATGTCAATGCCTTCATTGACTACAATCGAGTCATTCTCAAACGTGCACAGTTATATAATTTTTAAAGAAATAAATATGTGAACTGTAATAACTAAATTTAAATAGTATAATAAGGCAAGGTATACTTGTATGAAACTCTGATATAAAAAAGTAAAGCTCTGGAACCTGCAGCCAAGTAGAACCGTCATGGGTGTCTAAGAATATAATAACAATAATTATCAATCAATATATTATGCAACGCTAATCATGCACAAGAGTACAACATACGCAACGTCATGAGTCACATAGAGTCTAAAACAAACAAATATTCTAACTAAGTAGGTTGGCTAAGTTTGACTAGTCAAGGACCAAGAAAGTATATAATCACCAAACCAACTAGTCACTTAACATCCTCAAGTTCTCATACATAACGCACGATAATAATCGCTAAGTTGCTCCTCGAATATGTGGTACTAAGTGTTCTTACACTAGAGTTTTCGTACATAAAGTATGTCATAAATATCCTAAATTTTTGTATTTATCAAGTGTCAAATTAAATCAAGTACTTACTAATGTTCATCCTCTCTCCATATTATCATAAATATGTGCATATCATAAATAAGTTAGGCTCCATCACTTAACACGTAAATGTCACATTATCATTCTCTCTAACTTACAATCACTATCCACTTACAAATTATGTTTGGACTATCATAATCAAGCCTACACAAGTAAAAAATCAAATATAAAATTATACATTAAACAAGGCATAAACCTTATTTCAACTTGAATTGCCCATTATACACATATGCACGCATCCCCTAAACATGTATACCATCCTAGCATGGTATGAAAATACTCTCTAGCATGGTATTTCATGTATAACATCTCAATCTTGAGAAAAACCTAGGCATGGTACCCATCTAATTGTAGAACATCACCCAAGTCTCAACTACGCGTATCCATATATAAAGTACCCTAAATATAACATGTATATTATCGAAATTAAATATAAATGGAGATAATAAGAAGATTAACTAGTATTCCATAGGTTTTCATGGGTTAAACTTATAAGAAATAATTATACATTCTTATTTTAACCATTACAATTAAATAAGAAGGTGTAGATGAAACATAGATGTTGATGAAAATAAAAATGAAGATGAAGGGGATATGATGTTGAGCAAGGTGAAGAAAGAGATAGAGAAGGTGATGAAGATAAAGAAGGAGGTGAAGAGGAGGGAAGTTACCTAAGGCTTGAGCTCGGATGGAGGGGAGAAGAGTTTGGGTTAAATGGGCTGCTTGTGTTGCACCAGGTGCACATTCAGGTGGAGAGGGGTGGCCGGAGGTGGTGCTCAGGTAGGGGAGCTCAGCCTATGCGGGTGAAAGGAGGAGAACAGCAGCTACAGTAATAGTAGGAGGAAGATCAGCAGCTCAAGGAAGGAAGGAGAGGAGATGGTGGTGGTGGTGGTGGTGGTGGTGGGAGTCGTTGGTGGTGGTGAAGGTTGTCAGCTGCAGTGGTGGTAGTGGAGGAGGGAAGGAGAGGATGATAAGGGTGGTGGTGGTTTTGGTTGAGAGGGGAAGAGGAAGGCTAAAAGGAAAGAAAGAAGTGGTGGTGGTTGGGTGAATGGTGGTGGTGGCGGTGGTGGTGGTGGTGGTGGTAGTGGTCCGGCTGAAATTCAGGGAGAGAGAAGAGAATGCAATAAATAAAGGAGGTAGAGAGAGTAGTATTTAATAAAGAGAGAGAGAGAGAGATAGAAAGTTTGGGGATTAGGTCCGGCTAGGTTTCCTAGGAATATGTGTGGTGTTGTCATAAAGGAATGGGTGGCAGTGATGGGTTAGAGTTTGAATGGAGGGTTGAGATTTAGTATAGGTTAAAAAATATCATGCAAAAGAGGAGGAAAAGGAGCATGTGGCCGATCATGGCTCTCCAAAATGGGGTGTTCTCCATTTGTTCCAACCAATAGGACGTGGACACCTAGTTATTATTTACACCCAAGTCCCTAATAATTTAGGATTTGCATAAAAGAATAGAATTCAGATTTGATGTGGATAGAAGCTATGTTTGGTGTATTGTAATAGAAAAAATTGATTTGTAGTATTTTGCATGAGCCATAAGCATGTGAGTGCGGATTTGCATTAGTATTTGGTCGAGTTTTGGGTTAGGTTGAGTCAGTTGCCCCAAAATAAATAAAAAATATGTCATAGGTGTTATTTAATAAATTAAAAGTGCATAGGATCTCAATCGGGGTTGACACAAGTATCATGGACATAGTAGACTTAGAATAGATTATCGTCATAAATTGGGTTGCAAGAAACGGATCAAGGTTGTATCTCCAATTTTGATTGGTATGGACATATATGTAAACTGTAGGTCTAAAATTAGATAATTATAACAAATATTATACGATTAAAATAAAGCATAAGAGAGAATATTTATGAGGGACACAAAGGTCAGAATGGAAGACTGGCACGTCTAGGTCAAGGAATAAAATTTGTTTGAAGACAAAAGCTAGAATAACGCTCCAAATATCAAAGCAACGACAAGGTGCACTAAGTGAATTAAATTAAATGAGGCAAATTATAACTCCATTAACTAATTCAAAATAACCTAAATAAATTATAATCCTAGATTTGGGTCAGGGAGTTTACAACCAAGCCAACTTATAAGAATTTTATTCCTCAAAATTAAAATAAACATATAATAAGCTACAAACTATCAAACAATGCAACGAACATACCTAGGACCGATAGAACTGGCCTTTGGACTATGTGTTGGGGTCTATTGACATACTGAGAACACTCCTAAGCCTGATGTTGGCTCGATCTGTAACTCAAACACTGTCCTAACCTTCTCCTGTAATATTTTTGAATATGCCCCTTTTTTCTGCAAAAGTGATATGTCAGAAACTCTCTCTGTTGATACGGCGCAACCCTCTGCTACGTTTGCACTAGTGGATGATGGATTGGTCCTCATGCTTTTGGCTTTGCCCTATCTGGTACGGCTACACTGAGATGCCTCTGATTTATCGGTCCCTTGCCAATAGCCTCTTGGATCCTGGCCTCTGTCAAGACCTCCTTGTAAGAGATCCTCGCCTGCGAGCTAATAAATCTTTGGAGCTCGCAAGTCAGTCCATTGTGGAACCGCTTGGCCTTCTCAAAATTATTTGTTATTAGGATGGTACAAAATCTGCTAAGACGACTGAACTCTACATCATATGCATCTACAGTCCTGTTTCCTTGCTCCAGATGCAGGAACTGAGATTAAAGTGCATTTATGACCATAGTTGGGAAGTACTTCATATTAAAGTATTCCAAAAACTGCTCCCACATCTACTTCTTGCTTATGTTGCGCTCCATAGAGTCCCACCAAGTATGGGCATTTTCTTTCAACTCGGCTCTCACCGTGTTCACCCATAGGTCCGGAGGTAGCTGAGAAGCCTCCAGTAGCATCTCTGTGTTGGTGACCCAATCTGAAATCTCCTCGATAGTCTCGCTACCTATAAAGGTCCCCGAACTCATCTGACAAAACCATTAAATTGTGCCTGTTAGCTGAGCTAGTCCAGGTGCTGGTACAGGTGGCCTCTCCAGAACTGCCATTAACTTCTGCCTCATAGTCTCGGCTTGATGCCACTGCTCCTGCATCATGGCCTGAAAGAACTAAAATATCTGTGACTGACCCTCCGGATGTGGCATCTGAGGTGGGAAGACTTCGTACGGCATCTGATGTGAGTACGGTCCGTATGGCATCTGAGGTAGGAAGGGTGGAGGTGGTGGCAATGGAACCTCTGGTCAAGTTGTCGGTGCCTGCTGAGACATTGTCCCCTCGGACTATGGCGTCGACGTGGCCCTCAAAGTTTGGCCCTTGTTTTGTTGTATCAGAACAGCCTGCTTAGTCTGGCCCTTATGTTATTGTGTCAGAATAGCCTGGAAAGTTTGGTGCAAATATATCAACATGGTACGAGATATCACCGAAACCTATAGTGGTGGCTGATCTCCAGGTGGTCCCTGGGATCTATCCTCCCTCTACGCGGTATCGGATGGCACAATGGCACTGTATGCCGTGCGTCCTCTACGTAATTTTATCTCTCTGCAGAAGATAGAACTAAATTAAAAGAGTACGAAAACAAACAAGTAGGATGCAGATATTTAAATAATTAAATACGAAGGAGGTTCAAAGACGGAAGTCAAGGTGGTTGAGATCTAATAATTTATATCCTATTGCAGGCTTGCTGGGCATGACATCATACCACAAGCGATAAATGTAGACCTTCATAGGCCACCACTAAAACCATGTTGCGTCCCGGTCCCGAAGTACACCAGACCAGGCCACGTGGCAATGGCCAGCTAATACGACTTCAAAGAATTTCACAATTTAATGGACCCGTCAAAATATACTACGTCATCCTAAAATACTATCAATTTTAATATTCTACGCTAACAAGCAACAGGTAAATAACTAATCTCATCTATAAAAACAAATATAATAAAGACTGAAGTAATTATTGGTAAATAAAATTTAAAGAGTCTGAATATCCATAATATAACTGAAATAATCTGATGGGGAAAAACCCACTGAAATAAAATGATGGAATAAAAGTCCCCGAAGCAGCAAGATAACTAGTCTAGAGCATCAACTAGATAGATAAAGAAACTCTAGACCAAAGCAGCAGTGTATCCTAAATCATGGAAACTGCTCTTAAAATGTCTTAAAGTTCTCAGCCACGAATACGGTCTCCACTCATGCTCCGTATATGGTCGGGTACAAGTGCTTGTCCGGATCAGAAAAGAAAACAAGTCCTGAGAGAAATGTAACAAGATACAAATAGTACATGCCATAAAGTAAATATTGTATAAATGCGAGGGTGAACTAACCAGCTAAGTGAAATGCACTTGAAGACAACATTGGTATGTATAGGTAGGTAAAAAGGGATAAAGCGTAGCATCGAGCCATAGGCTAATTATCTGGAATTAGCTGTAAACTGGATACCAGAAGTATATGCTGACTACATCACCGATCAAGATAGTGCGAAGCTAGTAACATTTGTCAGATGTATCGGGAAGCATTCATGCCCATAACCGGGTAGCACATAGACCATAACCGGTACACATGGCCCATAACTGGGTAACCCTGAGACTCACGACTCCTTAGATTACTCTGAAACTACGGTAGCCAAATATATGTCCCATACGCCTACTAATTGACTTCTCTATCCAATGCCAATGTACAAGTCGCAAATATGACTGGACATCTCGAACTACAATGCAAGTCACTAAAGAACTATATAACTATGCTAAATACCGTCATAGGTGCTACTCGTACCGATGATCAGTCATGTGCGTAAGTTCGTGTCCTAATATGAACTCACTCTATGACGAAAAATAATATTTGACAAGTTCTAGGAGTAATAATGATAACTCCACAATATTAGGTGTCTCCACTATACACTAGGTCAAACACAAGTCCTAACGTCGCCTTTGTTGACTGCATCCGAGTCATTCTCAAACGCACACAATTATATAAAATTTAAAGCAATAAATATGTGAATTATAATAACTGAATTTAAATATTACAATAAGGCAAAGTATGCTTGCATGAAACTCCGATGTGAATAAGTAAAGCTCTGAAACCTGCAGCCAAGGTAGAACCGTCCTAGGTGCCTATGAATATAATAACGATAATTATCAATCAGTATATTACACTAGGCTAACCATGCACAAGAACATACGCAACGTCATGAGTCACGTAGAGTCTAAACCAAACAAGCGTTCTAACTAAGTAGGTTGGCTAAGGTTGACTAGTCAAGGACAAAGAAAGTGTTTAGTCACCAAACCAACTAGTCACTTAACATCCTCAAGTTCTCATACACAACGTACGATAATGGTCAAATTAAATCAAGTACTTTCTAGTGTTCATTCTTATTCCATATTATCATAAACATGTGCATATTATAAATAAGTTAGGCTCCATCACTTAACATGTAAATATCACATTATCATTCTCTCTAACTTACAATCACTATCTCCTTAAAAATTATGTTTGAACTATCATAATCAAGCCTACACAAGTAAATAACCAAATATGAAATTATATACTAAACATGGCATAAACCTCATTCCAACTTGCATTACCTATTATACACACATGCAAGCATCCCCTAAACATGTATACCATCCTAGCATGGTATGAAAATAATATCTAGCATGGTGTTTCATGTATAATATCTCAATCTTGAGAAAAAACTAGGCATGGTACCCATCTAATTGTAGAACATCACCTGTCTCAACTATGCGTATTCATACATAGAGCACCCTAAATGTAACATGTATATTCTGGAAATTAAATATAAATAGTGGTAATAAGAAGATTAACAAGTATTTTATAGGTTTTCATGGGTTAAACTTATGAGAAATAATTATACATTCATATTTTAACCATTATAATTAAATAAGGTGTAGATGAAATATAGATGTTGATGAAGACAAAAATAAATATGAAGGGGAGATGATGTTGAGCAAGATGAAGAAGGAGATGGAGAAGGTCATGAAGATGAAGAAAGAGGTGAAGAGGAGGGAAGTTACCTGTGGCTTGATCTCGGATGGAAGAAAGAAGAGCTCGGGTTAAAGGGGCTGCTCGTATTGCACCAGGTGCACAGTCGGGTGTAGAGGGGTGGCCAGAGGTGGTACTCAGGTGGGGGAGCTCGTCCTGTGCGGGTGGAAGGAGGAGAACAGTAGCCACAGTAATAGGAGAAGGAGGAAAAACTGCTAAAGGAAGGAAGGGGATGAGATAATGGTGGTGTTTGTGGCTGTCATTGGTGGTGGTGAAGGTGGTCGGCTGCAGTGGTGGTGGTGGAGGAGGGAAGGAGAGGATGGTGATGGTGCTTTCGATTGGGAGAAGAAGGAGAGGAAGGAGAAGAGGAGAGGAAGAAGTGGTGGTCGGGTCAATGGTGGTGGTGGTGGAGGTAAAGATGGTAATGGTGGTGGTCGGGTGAAGATGGTAATAGTGGTGGTCTGGCTGAAGTTAAGGGAGAGAGAGGAGAATACAATAAATAAAGGAGGGAGAGAGAGTAGTATTTAATAAAGAGAGAGGGGGGGCTTGGGAATAGGGTCGGTTAGGTTTCCTAGGAATATGTATGGTGTTGTCATGAAGGAATGGGTGGTGGTGATGGGTTGGAGTTTGAATGAAGGGTTAAGATTTAGTGTAGGATAAAAAGTAGCATGAAAAAGAGGAAGGAGAGGAGCGTGTGACCGGTCATGGCTCTCCAAATGGGGTATTCTCTATTTGTTCCTACTAATAGAAGGTGGACACCTAGTTATTATTTATACCCAAGTCCCTAATTGTTTAGGATTTGCACAAAAGAAGGAAATTTGGATTTGATGTTGATAGAAGCCATGTTTGGTGTGTTATAGTGGGATAAATTGGTATGTGGTATTTTATATCAGCCATGAGGGTGTGAGTATGGGTTTATGTTGTTGTTTGGTCAAGTTTTAGGTTAGGTTGAGTTGGTTGTCCCAAAATAAATAAAAATTATGTCATAGGTGTTCTTTAATAAATTGAAAGTGCATAGGATCTCAATCAGGGGTGACACAAGTGTCATGAACATAGTATACTCATAATAGATTATCGTCATATATTGGGTTTCAAGAAATGGATCGAGGTTGTGTCTTCAATTTTGTATGGGACGAACATATGTACAAAGTATAGGTTTAAAATTAGATAATTGTGATGAATATTATGCGATTAAAATGAAGCACAAAAGAGGGTATTTATGAGTGACACAAAGGTCGAAATAGAAGACTGGCATGTCTAGGTCAAGGGTGTATAATTTGTTTGAAGGCAAAAGCTAGAGTAGCACTCCAAATATCGAAGCAACGAAAATGTGCAGCTAGTGAATTAAATTAAATGAGGTAAATTATAACTCTATTAACTAATTTAAAATAACCCTAAATAAATTATAATACTATATTGGATCAGGGGGTTTACAATCTACCCAACTTATAAGAATTTAGTCATTGAAATTAAAACAAACATATAATAAGCTACAAACTATCAAATAATGCTACGAACATACCTAGAACCGGTGGAACTGGCATTTGGACTATCTATTGGGCTCTATTGACATACTGAGAACACTCTTGAGCCTGATGTTGGCTCAATCTGCACCTCAAATAAAGTCCTAACCTTCTTTTGCAATCTTTCTAAACATGCCCCTTTTTTCTACAAAAGTGATATGTCGGAAGCTCTCTCTATTGATACGGTACAACCCTGTATTGCGTCTTCACTCCGGGATGACGAATCGGTTCTCCTGCTTCTGGATGTGCCCTAGCTGGTGCGGTTATACTGGTATGCCTCTGATTCATCGGTCTATTGCCAATAGCCTCTTGGATCTTGGCCTCTGCCAAGACCTCCTCGTAAGAGATCCTCGCCTGCGAGCTAGTAAATCTTTGGAGCTCGCAAGTCAGTCCATTATGGAACCGCTTGGCCTTCTCTAAAGTATTTTGTATCAGGACAGTATCAAATCTGCTAAGATGACTGAATTCTTTGTCATACACATCTATAGTCATGTTTCCTTGCTCCAGATGCAGGAACTGAGAGTAGAGCGTATTCCTGACCGTAACTGGAAAGTACTTCGCATTGAAGTATTCCAAAAATTGCTCCCACGTTTGCTTCTTGCTGACACTACGCTTCATAGAGTCCCACCATTGATGGGTATTTTCTTTCAACTGGGCCTTTACCGCGGTCACCTATAGGTCTGAAGGTAGTTGAGAATCCTCCAGTAGCATCTCCGTATTGGCGACCCAATCTGAAATCTCCTCGGCAGTCTCGCTACCCATAAAGGTCCCCAGACTCATATGACGAAACCACCGAATCATACCTGCTGGCTGAGCAGGTGCAGGTGCTGGTGTAGGTGGCCTCTCCAGAACTGCCATCAAGCTCTGCCTCATAGTCTCGATCTGATGCCACTGCGCCTGCATCATGGCCTGAAAGAACTAAAATATTTGTGGTTGACCCTCCGGCTGCGGCATCTAAGATGGAAAGGTTTCATATAACATATGCTGTGAGTATGGTATGTACGATATCTGAGGTGGAAAGGGTGTAGGTGGTGGCAACGGAACCTTCGATCGCACTATCGGTGCCTGCTTAATCATCGGCCCCTCGGACTGCGACGTTGGCGTGGCCCTCAAAGTCTGGCCCTCGTGCTATTGTGTCAGAATATCCTGTGGAGTCTGGCTCTCATGTTGTTGTGTCAGAATAGCCAACGAAGTCTGGTGCCAGTGTATCAATGGGGTCTGAGGTATCACGGAAACCTGTAGTGGTGGCTTCTCTCCATGTGGTCGCTGGGATCTATCCTCCCTCTGTGCGGTATCAGATGGCACAATGGCATCGTATGTCGTGCTTCTGCTACACAAGTTTATCTCTCTGTAGGAGATAGAACTAAATTAAAAGAGTAAGAAAATAAATATACATGATACAGATATTCAAATAATTAAATACAATAGAGGTTCAAAGACGGTAGTCAAGGTGGCTGAGATCAAATAATTTATATCCTATTGCAAGCTCGCAGGACATGACATTATACCATAAGAGATAAACAAAGACCTGCATGGGCCACCACTAAAACCATATCGCATCCCAGTCCCAAAATATACGGGACCAGGCCTTGTGGCAATGGCCAGCTAATACGACTCCGAAATATTTCTCAATTTAATGGACCCGTCTAAGCGTACTACGCTGTCCTAAAATACTATAAAGTCTAATATGTTATGCTAACAAGCAATAGGTAAACAACTAATCTCATCCACAAAAATAAATATAATAAAGACTGAAGTAATTTTTGGTAAATAAAATATAAAGAGTCAGGATATCCATAACACAACTGAAATAATCTAGTGGGGACAAACCTACTAAAATATTACGATGGAATAAAAGTATCAAAAGCAGTAAGATAACTAAACTAGAGCATCAACTAGCTAGATAAAGATACTCTAGACCAAAGCCGCAGTGTACCCCAAATTACGGGAACTCCTCTTGAAATGCCTCAAAGTCCTCAGCCCCGAATTCGGTATCCATCCTGCTCCGTATATGGTCGGGTACAAGTGCTCGTCCGAATCTGAAAAAAAATAGGTCCTCAGAGGGACATAACAAGATACAAATAGTATATGCCATAAAGTAAATACTGTGCAAACACAAGGATAAAATAACCAGCTAAGTGAAATACACTTGAAGACAATATTGGTACATATGGGTAGGTAAAAAGGGATTAAGTGTAGCGTCGAGCCAGAGGCTAAGTATCTTGCATTAGCTGCAAATAGGATGCCAGAAGTATATGCTGACTACATCACCGTTCATGATAGCGCACAACTAGTAACCTCTTTCGATGTATCGACAAGCATATATGCCCCTAACCGGATAGCACATAGCCCATAATCGGGTAACACATAGCCTATAACCTGGTAATACTGAGGCTCATAACTCCGTAGTTTTCTTCAAAACTACGGTAGCCAAATGTCTGTCCCATATGCCTACTAATTTTCTTTCCGGCCCAATTTTAATATACATATCGAGAATACGACGTGGATATCTCGTACTATAATGCAAGTCACTAAAGAACTATACAACTATCCTAAATACCGTCATATGTGCTACTCGTACAGATGATCAGTCATGTGCGTAAGCTCATTTCCTAACATAAACTCACTCTGGGACATAAAATAATATGTGACAAGGCCTAGGAGTCATAATGATAACTCCACAACATTAGGTTCATCCACTAGACACTAGGTCAAACACAAGTCCTAACGTCAATGCCTTCGTTGACTGCATCCGAGTCATTCTCAAACGCGCACAATTATATAATATTTAAAGCAATAAACAAATGAATTATAATAACCAAATTAAAACATTACAACAAGGTAAGGTATACTTGCCTGGAACTCCGATGTGAACAAGTAAAGCTCTGAAACCTGCAACCAAGGTAGAACCGTCCGAGATGCCTATAAAAATAATAACAATAATTATCAGTCAATATATTATACTACGCTAAGCATGCACAAGAGTACAACATACAAAACGTCATGAGTCACGTAGAGTCTAAACCAAACAAGCGTTCTAACTAAGTAGGTTGGCTAAGGTTGACTAGTCAATAACCAAGAAAGTGTATAATCAACAAACCAACTAGTCACTTAACATCCTCAAGTACTCATACAGAACGCACAATAATGGTCGCCAATATGTGGTACTAAGTGTTCTCTCACTTGTGTTCTCATACATAAAGTATGTCTTTAATATCCTCAATCTTTATTTTTATCAAGTGTCAAATTAAATCATGTACTTTCTAGTATTCATCCTCATTCCATATTATCATAAACATGCGCATATCATAAATAAGTTAGGCTCCATCACTTAACACGTAAATGATACATTATCATTCTCTTTAACTTACTATCACTATCCCCTTACAAATTATGTTTGAACTATCATAATCAAGCCTACACAAGTAAATAACCAAATATGAAATTATATACTAAACATTGCATAAACCTCATTCCAACTTGCATTGCCCATTATATACACATGCACGTATCCCTAAACATCTATACCATCCTATCATGGTATGAAAATACTCTCTAGCATGGTGTTTCATGTATAATATCTCAATCTTGAGAAAAAACTAGGCATGGTACCCATATAATTGTAGAACATCACCCAAGTCTCAACTATGCGTATCTATACATAAAGCACCCTAAATATAACATATATATTCTAGAAATTAAATATAAATGGAGGTAATAAAAAGATTAACAAGTGTTCCATAGGTTTTCATGGGTTAAACTTATGAGAAATAATTATACATTCATAGTTTAACCATTATAATTAAATAATAAGGTGTAGATAAAATATATATGTTGATAAAGATGAAAATAAAGATGAAGGTGATAAAGATAAAGAAGGAGGTGAAGAGGAGGGAAGTTACCTATGGTTTGAGCTCGGATGGAGGGGAGAAGGGCTTGGGTTAAAGGGGCTGCTCGCGTTACACCATGTACATAGTCAGGTGGAAAGGGGTGGCCAGAGGTGGTGCTTAGGTTGGGAGGTCGACCTGTGCAGGTGGGAGGAGGAGAACAATAGATGTAGTAATAGGAGAAAGAGGAGGATCATCTAAGGGAAGGAATGGGAGTAGATGATAGTGGTGATGGTAGTAGTCGTTGGTGGTGGTGAAGGTGGTCGGCTGCAGTGGTGGTTGTGGAGGAGGGAAGGAGAGGATGGTGATTGTGGTGGTAGTTTCGGTTGAGAGGGAGAGAGGAAGGAGAAGAGAAGAGGAAGAAGTGGTGGTCGGGTGAATGGTGGTCATGGTGAAGATGGTAATAGTGGTGGTCGGGTGAAGATGGTAATGGTGGTGGTCCTACTGAAGTTAAGGGAGAGAGGGGGGAATGCAATAAATAAATGAGGGAGAGAGAGTAGTATGTAATGAAGAGAGAGAGAGAGAGAGAGAGAGAGAGAGAGAGAGAGAGAGACAGGGCTTGGGGATTAGGGATGGCTAGGTTTCCTAGGAATATATGTGGTATTGTCATGAAGGAATGGGTGGAGGTGATGGGTTGTAGTTTGAATGGAGGGTTGAGATTTAGTGTAGGTTGAAAAGTATCATGTAAGAGATGAGTGTCACGACCCGCACCCGGAAAATCGGACATGAGTCATGGGTACGTCCAGCCTACGCCGCAACATCGGCGGTAGAACGCTGTCTAGGTCAACTAACTAAATAATAATCTCACACAAAAAAAATCGGCCATAACCTCTCCAAAAGGAGGGCAACCACACAAACAATATATAAACCTGTCAAGATCTCAACTCCAAACGGAGGAGCAAATATCACAATGATAATCACAATATACTCAATCACGAATCTAAGCACGATAAGATAACACAGAGATCTAACAACTATAAAGTCTAACCAGCAACAACTACTACAACAACCACAACATCAATAGTAATAATACATCATCCAAAATAATATACAAACAAGGTCTCAATCCAAAACCGGAGACAAATCCGGTGCTAAAAGCTAATAAAAACAACAACAAGGTCCTAGTGATCCCGGCTACCAACCCGGAAATCACTCCTAAACTAGAGGGTCCCTGTCTGCACCGTCGACAGGCTCAGGTCCATAAAACGTCGGACACCAATCCTCCGGATACTCTGAAAAATATGTCCAGTCAGGACTGGAGCAAGTACATCTCTAACAGCAGTTCCATTTAAATGATAAAAACTATAAAACAGTTATAGCAAGTAGCAAGAAGAATGAAGCAAGTATGAAACAAGAAAATATGTATAACTGGTGCATAAAGGTAAAGATGCATGGATATCAGAGCAAGATAGTAATAACTACAAGATACAGGAAATCTAAGCTAAGATCAAGTCCGTGCACATGAACGTGTAGTGAGTCCAGCATGAAAAACATGTAGTGAGTCAAGTCCAGAAACATGTAAGTGAGACAAGTCAAGAAATGCATGAGAGTCCAGACTATAAAGAATGAACTCGGTGTCTTTGAAATACTTGTTTCGACATGTAAACGGCTAGGGGTAAGTACGGCTCACCGCGCACTGGGTGCGCGGCTGCTATCATTCCAGATTAGACCAGAGGGAGTGATTCCTGATGATGCCAGATAGGAATGTTTACATGTCTACTCGAGTATTTCTCCGCCCCGACTAATACAAGTGGATCCAAGACCCGACACGCAAATCAAGATGAGTCCAGCCTGAACATGAATGATGCCTGTAGGTGATGCCAGTAGTGATTCCAGAATAGAGGCCAGAAACATGAAATGTACGTGTCGCAAGTAAATGAATCCAGAAATATCAATCAGTGTCCCGTGTTGTGCCAGAATAATCAGATGATACTATACTAGAAGCTGAATCATAATAATCATCAGATAATGAAAACTATCAGATAATGTACTCGACTGACGTCCTGAGCAACTAGCGATCCGAACCGGTGTCGCAAGGACCTAATGCGAAAAACAAGGTTAAACAGGGTTCTAATGAGTTAAAAAGATATAAAATAACTAAAAATAGGCTTCTAGGGTCGTTCTAGGTCAAACGGGTCAAACCGGTGAAATCTGGGTCAAAAAGTCAACTCTGGGTCCAAAAAGTCAACTCTGGGTCAAAACTAGGTCAAAAGTTGACTTTGGCGGTCAACCGAGTCAACTACGGTCAAGTCTGGGTCAAACTAGGGTGCTCCTGAAATTCTAGGTCAAACCGAGCTCATTAAGCTAGAAAACTCACAAACTCGCCTCCTTGAGATACCGGGATACCCTCGGTATCCGATACCTCAACCTAGGCTATATACCCCGCCTAAACCCGCTAAAACCTATGCTAGCACGCGTAAATATATACACATAAGCATATAAAAATCACTCAAAGACATTTCCTAGGCTAATGCTCAATTACCCCGCTCGAAACCCAATACCTTGGTTATCTTAAGGTATTGAGATACCTCGGTATCTCAAGGTATTGAGATTTCGCTCTAAAACCCTCTAACTAGCTATCTAGCTATTGATTATGCACCTAGTTATTAATCTAGGCTAGGTAATATAGATACCTATCATATTTATATATATCTAAATAGGTATCTACCTATATACATATATATCCACACATATATATACCCATTACCCATTTACCTTACCAAACATAACATATATATATATATATATATATATATATATATATATATATATATATATTACCTATCAAGATATCTATAGATATATATATATATAAGTATAGGTATATAGATATCTATCTCTTAGGTAGATATATCTAAGTATCTAGCTATCTACCTATCTACCTATTATCTAGGTAACTATCTAACTATCTAATCTATCTAATAACTTATCTAACTAACTATCAATGCATCTATCTAACTACCTATCTAACTATATGTATTTATATCTATACATATAGATATAAATATATATCTAATACCTATCTAGATATCTATATATCTATCTATCTAAGTACCTAGCTAACTACCTAACTATCATCTATCTACCTAACTATCTATCTAATATTTACCTATCTAGTTATCTATCTATTTATCTTTAACTAACTAGGTATCTAGTTACCTAGGTATCTAGTTACCTATGTATCTATCTAACCATCTATGTATTAATCTATCTATCATCCATCTATCTATCAACCTAGCTATTCATATATCTACCTATCCATCTATCTAGCTATCTATTTAGTCTAGCTAGCTAACAATCTATCTAATCTGTCTATCAACTATTTCTATTACTATCTATCTATATAACTATTAACTATCTATCCAATTAACTCTCTCACACCTAGCTACTTGTCTCGCTGCTACTGCTGCATGCTTGCCTTCAACCTTGTTGCTGCTGCTGCTTCAAAATCTGCTGCTGCTGGTGCCCTTGCATTTGCTGCTGCTGCTGCTCCATGCTACTGCTGCTGCTGGGCTTCTACATGCTACTGCAGCTGCTGCTATGTACTGCTGCTGCTCTAGCAGCTGCTGCTGCTGCTGGTTCCAGATTCTGTCCCCCCCCTCATCTCACACACACACACACACACCTATATATATCTATCACTATATATATACACATACATATACATACATATATATATATATAACCCTATAGATATATATACACACTAACTTATATCTACTAACATATATATATATACACACATATTAACACATATAAACACACACACACTGATACATATAAATACACACACACACATATCTATATATATATAAACACACATATATCTATATACATCTATACATATACACTCTCACACACATACATATATATATCCTCACACACTCTCACACTCACACACCCTCACACACACACTCTCGCACACACTAGCACACACTCTCACAAACACACAACCACACACACAAACACTCCTACATATATATATATACATATATACATAAACTCATATATATATACCTATAAACACTCACTCACACTCACACACACTCACCTACACACACACAAGCACTCACTCACACACTCACAAACACATAACCACACATATCTATATAAATATATATATAAAAACACACACACAATATATATATATATATACATATATATAAACAAACACAACACAACGCACACCACGCCCACCAACGCACGCCCAACGACCCCGACACTCACCAACGCCTATAAATATATAAAATATAACTCGAAAACTCTAGCACACACTCCCCGATACTAACCCAACGCGCGCACAAGCCCGAAACGAGGAAACCAAGTCGAAATGGCCGTTCGGTCATTTCGGCGAACACGTGGTGCGCGGCTCGAAAAACCTCCTGAAACGCACACCAAACGAACTCGGAATCGGCCCAAAATTTACCCACGCACTCTAAACGATGCCTAGATCCTAGAAAATGCGCTCCCGCGTCGATTCTAGGTCCGTGGCGAAAACGCACACGCACTTAGAATCGGCGACGACGAAAAGCCCCAATTTCGCCCGAAACGCCCGTTTCTCCGTGACGCGGCTTCCCGTGTCCGAACGGAGACACGCACTCACCCTCAAGACACCCGACAACGTCTACCTAGGTCCATCTAACCTAGGGCCTCACCCAAAATTGGGCCAAATTCGGATTTCACCCGAAATTGACACAAAACCTAGTGTTAAAGTCTCCAAACACTACCCAACTAGTTCCAACTTCCTCCCACGGGTAGCCTAAGGGTCTAGGAAGGTTCTAAAATACTAATTACACTATAAAAGAGTAATTACAAGGGGAAAATTAGGGTTTACCTCTTGGGAGTTGAAATCCCAAGCCAAAATCTCAAAAATGCTCCAAATCCTCCAATCCAAGCTTCCAAGCCTCAAATCCAAGCTCCAACACCAAATCTAGGCTCGACCCACCTAGGTTGGGGAAGAATGTAGGGTTAGGGTTCACAAATAAAGAAGGAATGGAAGAAAGAAGGAAGAAAATAGGAAGAGGAACTTACTTTGGAAGGAAGGAAGAAGAAAGAAGAAGTGGAGAAGAAGAAGAATGAAGAAGAAGAAAAATGGAAATGGGGGCTGTGGGGCTGCTGTGTGCGGGTGTGGGAAGGGTTGGGGCCGGCCAAGAAATAATAAAAGGGGGTTACACTAATCACCAAATGCCCAAAATGCCCTCCTAACTCTCGGTTTTGGGTTTCGGGGTCCAAAAACACTCAAACTAACTCCAAATCTCTCCCACTAACCTTCTAAAAATATAATAAATATTCTAAAACCCAAAATAAGTCTCACAGGGGTGTGAGCTGGGTCGGACATGGGTCCACTAGGGTCTAACATGGGTCCAGGCTAGCCAAAATCCTAAAACAATCAATAAAAATATAATACAATCATTAATTAATTATAAATACAATTAATTATAAATAATGCACAATTAACCAAATTAAAAATAATAAAAAATACCCGGCTCTGGAAATGGGGGTGGTGACAATGAGGCAGAGAAGCATGTGACCGATCATGGCTCTCCAAAATGGGGTGATCTCCATTTGTTCCAACCAATAGGAGGTGGACACCTAGTTATTATTTATACCCATGTCCCTAATAGTTTAGGATTTGCACAAAAGAAGGGAATTTAGATTTGATATGGATAAAAGCCATGTTTGGTGTGTTGTAGTAGGAGAAATTTGTGTGTGATATTTTGTATGAGCCATGAGGGTGTGAGTGTGGGTTTGGGTTTGGGTTGGTGTTTGGTCTAGTTTTGGATTAGGTTTGTCGGTTGCCCCAAAATAAATAAAAATTGTGTCATAGGTGTTCTTTAATAAATTGAAAGTGCATAGGATCTCAATCGGGGGTGACACAAGTATCATAGATGTAGTAGACTCAAAATAGATTAATGTCATATATGCATTGCAAGAAAGGGATCGAGGTTGTGTCTCCAATTTTGATTGGAACGGATATATGTACAAAGTGTAGGTTTAAAATTAGATAAATATGATAAATATTGTACGATTAAAATAAAGCACAAAAGAGAGTATTTGTGAGTGTTACAAAGTTTGGAATAGAAGAATGGCACGTCTAGGTCAAGAGTGTAAAATTTGTTTGAAGGCAAAAGCTCGAATAGCGCTCCAAATATCGAAGCAATAACAAGGTGCACCTAATGAATTAAATTAAATGAGGCAAATTATAACTCCATTAACTAATTCAAAATAATCCTAAATAAATCATAATCATAGATTTGGGCTAGGGGGTTTACAAGAAGCATGCATTGTCAGTAAGTAGGGGGAGAATCTGGGTTCAAGGGGAGATGGGTTCAGTTGATAGGGTGGTTGCTGATTCTGCAACAAGGTGTGTAGGTGGTTTGAGTGCAGTGAAGGCCAGGGTCAAGGTATCTTAGCAAGATGGTTAGGGGTAAGTTATAGTTATAAATATATAATAATTTGAAGGGGAGATTAATGAAAGTATCTTAGGAGTGAGGGTAAGGTAGTCATGTGATACATGAGTATGGGTGAATGTTGGTAAGTTAAGTTGTGTGATACTAATATAGGGATACCTTAGTATCAAGAAATCAATGGCAAGGTATTTGGGTATGTGACAAGGTTAGGCCATAGGGGGGTAGTGTCTAGTATGTTGATATAATACTATATAGATATCTATATGGTACCTACATTTATACTATAGATATTGATATTGGTATGTTAAGGTATTGATACTGAGGTATCATGAGCTTGGCCGGGATACCTAGGTATTGGTTTTATGTAATGGTGTTAAGTATCAAGGTAAGGTATATAGTTAAGGTATTGTCGAGATAATGGGTATTGACACTAGATACGGGTAAAGTATTATTTATTAGTTGGATATTATATAATACTAATAGATATAGAGTTATATATATATATATATATATATATATATATATATATATATATATATATATATAAGTTAGAGTTATATATATATATATATATATATATATATATATATATCGTACTATTAACTAGTATAGCTAATACCTCATATATGAATATGGACCTAGAAACGTAGGTATAGCCTAGTATTACCTAGAATTACCTAGTTTAGCCTTGTAATCAACTTAGAAGCTAGATTTGAACCAAAAATCAAGGTATCGACCTAGTTTGACCTATTTTGACTAGTATTGCCTAGTTTTGACCTTGACAATATATTATAGTTATTTAAGCATGTTTATTTCTCTAATACAACAAATAACATAGAATTTTATATATAGGTCAATGTGACACTAGGTCGGATACAGATTTGCATTATTTGCTCAAGACCACAGGCGAGTACATTCTCTGATAGTTTCTATTATTTGATAATTACTATAATTTGAGTATTTGAAAATATTATATCCGATTCCTGATACGACGGTACACGGATTGGTACACACATTGGATCTTCAGTCATGAGATGTTACCTTGACTCATCGCATTGATATTAGATATTACTCATCGTATTGATATTATATAACATTTGATACATTGGATAGTGACATATCATGGTTGGATCCGTTGTAACAGTCTGGGCGAGAGAAGTGCTAGCTATATATGTGGTCAAGACATTAACAAACATTGTACACATTGTCAAACATTGTACACATTGTCAAACATTGTAGACATTGGCAAATATTGTAGACATTGGCAAATATTGTAGAAATCGGCTACTGGCTAGTCATATACTTCACGTATGATTGAGCTAGTTTCTTCCTTAGTGTTAACATCGAAATGCCTCGATCAAATATCTAAATATTATTTCAAAACACATAGTATGGTTGTAGTTTTTCCTGTTCAGTTCATAGATTACATTGCCTTGCACCAGATATTTGTAGTTCCTTTTCTCTTCCACTTTATATATGCATTGGATATACTACATTACTTATATTATCTATCTCTCTTTACTATTTACCATTACATCAGTACATATCATCCTCTATTTACTATTTTATAGTCTAGGTCAATTAATTGGAACTGATATTGGGTTATAATCATTTCATCATGACTGGATATATCTTTCAGAGTATTTGGAGGATTTTTTCCGACCAATTACGGATCGCAGGAGGGAGTAGCTCCGGCTTAGACAACTATAGTCCAAAAGTGACTTCCGAGAGGCCTAACCGGTATCACTAGTTATTCTACTTATTCCTTCTTAGCATTATAGTACTGGATTTGTTTCCAGTATTTTAGACTTTTGAGATTTATTATTATTACTCCTAGACTTATGGATTATTGATTAGACTTTTGGACTGATGTTGATGTTGAGGACTTTTAGATTATAACTTTTTGACTACTTTATTTTCTATCATATCGTGTAATTTATCCTTCTTATAATTTTTTTGTGATTGAGTATAAATATTGACTTTATATTATCTTATCATGTCCCAGAACCAGAATACTGCAGAGCGGGACAGACAAGGCCAGCTACGTATACTTAGAGCACTCTGGTACTATATATATACGGTGAAGTTGTAAGACATTAGGGGTCACTACTACAAACCATCAGTCAAGTCTAGGTCCAAAAAACCCTAATGTCTCAATCACAAGAACTACAAGAATATTAACAAGATATAAGATCAGCTGAAATATAATAGTAAAGTGTCCCAAACTATAATATACAGATGATCATAATGCTAGTAAACACATAACGAATAAAACTAGCCAAAATCTGAGTCATACATGATCAACCCTAGGATATGTCAAACATGCTAATTCCCGTAGGCTAACTAATCAAACCAAACATGAACTAAACACGTGATGGGTGGCTAAACGCCAACAAAAGTAAAATGTACATCAGAGCGGGGAAGTAAGAAAACTCACTCAAGCGGTCTGGTGCTCCTGGTGGCCACCATCCTCAGAAAAGTACAAAAGATCCTCTGGAGCTACTACATGATCTGGACATGCAAAACCAATGAAGTTAGATCCCCAAATAGCAAGTACCACAAAGAAAGCCAATCTAGGAACTTAAACCAACAACACAAGCAATATAAATACTGAAAGTAAAGACTGAATGTAAAAGATCTCAGGATAGTAAAAGAAATACTGTAAACCTGTAATGAGACATATCATGAACTAATAATCAAGAGAGTAACAAGTGCAAAAAATAAAAGTGTGATCATGTAAAGCCTAGACTAACCATCATCTATAAATTATGGCAAATCATATAAGTACGGCTTGATACTTTAACTAACTAGGGTTGTCACAATCCTAATTACTAACAATTATAATGCAATACGATGCTAGAGTTCCTTCAGATCGCATGCCCCTACAGTCCGTCTGGGATATCCATACGCACAAACCAGCACCAGATACTCCTCAAGATACTCCATAATATAAACCACTGGATACTCCTCAAGATAACTGTATGAATAACCGAGACTGCATATAATCTAAAAAAATCTCTACCCATGTACTAAGTGAATCTCTAGTTATTAACCCCTAGTAGATTTTGTATAAATCCGGATGTGGCATTCCGCAAAATCTATTATAGACATGATACAACAAAACTAGTTCTAATTGTAATATAAACATATTTTATATACATTGCACAAACGAACTCATATAAGCCACAACAACAACCAAGCCACGTGTAACTAAGTGAAGCCAGGTAAAGTCAACTGAAGCCATGTCAATCCAGGTGAAGCCAGGTAAAGCCATGTACAACTATGTGAAGCCATGTCCAACCAGATAAAACCAAGTAAAACCAAGTCAAGCCATATCCGATGTAGCAATATAAAGTCATGACAAGTCAAGTTCAGTCAATTATGTCATCACGTGTAGCCGGGCAATGCCAGGTGAAATCGAGTAAAGCGAAGTCAAGTCAAGTCATCTGAAGCCATGTAAGTTCATGTCCAAATCTGGTCAAGTCATCGTGTGTCCAAGAAAAAGCCAGAAGTATCATAATAAAATTATGAAAAACCAATAATTCCTAAAGAAAGTGCACGATCGGTATACCGTCGGTACAGTCCAGTTCACCATCGGTATAGTTCAGTACACCGTCGGTACACCATTCCAAAGATAGGAAAAATACAGCAAGTTCTGCATTCCAACAAATCGGAATACAGTCAATATAATGTATTATACCGTCGGTATGTCATTCCAAGTAGGCAAAAAATTACTAGAAAATAAAGTTCCACAAATCGGTATACCATTGGCACAGTCCAGTATGCCGATAATATGCCGGCCAAGACAAATATCCTGAAGTCGGTCAACAAATATCGGCAGGATCGATATACCGTCGGTATACTATAGTACACTGTCGGTATACCGATAGGATTAACAAAAAATATCTAGAAGTCAAGTCGGTCAAAATTGGTATATCGTCGGTATACTATAGTATATCGTCACTATGCCGGTTTTCAAGAATAAACATGGTTAAGTCAAGTCTGATTTCTGGAACACAAATCAAAGCCCGTCAATTATCGAAACCATGTCTAACAAGAATTCAAGTATAGGGTAACTATCATATCATAATATGGACTAAATCTCACCGTCACAACTCCGGTACAGTTTTCGTTACTGAGTTACCAAAAAGAGACAGAATAAGTTTATACCAGAAATCAAAATCGAGGCGATTACTAGGATAAAAATCACGATATGAACAACTATAGTAAAGCAACTCTAAGCTAAAAAGCAATAACCAAAGCTCTAGGAATATAAAATGACAAAAGTAAAAGAAGTTCACGAAATTAGTAAGGTGTATTTGCCTAAAGCGAGCTCCCAGCCTAAACCTTCTAGTCCACTACCACGAAGGGGTTCAAAAACCACACTTCAGGTCTCAAGACCATGCTTTCAAGCACGAGAAAGAAATAAAGAAGAGGGAAGAGAGAAAGAGAAAGAAATAAATAAAATGAATCAAGTACTAATTATAGAGAAATATCTCAAAAAAATCTCAAAAAATGAAACAAATATCTGTCGAGCAGTATACCGTCGGTATTCTATAGTATACCGTTGGTATATCGGTAAAGTTGTAAAGTTTTAATTTTTTCAGAATTTCTGAGCTTCCTCGAGATCCAATATAATGCAATAACTAGCACAAAATACGTATCAACATAAAATATGAAAATGTGAGACGAGTCTCACAACTCTCCCCTCCTTAGAAAAATTTTGTCCTCAAAATTTCTATAAGGATCCAAAATCAACTAACAATAAAATCCAAGAAAGCCAGCTCAAAACCGAAAATAAGTAGGAAACTCATGTGAGCATAAAATTTTTTGGGCAACAACAAAAAATTAGAAAAGAAACAATAACAGACATAACAGTAAGCTAACAATCAATCACATGTACAGGATAAGATAGGACAGAGTATACGAATAAGTATACCTCCCAAGTCGAAGAAAAATGGAAAAGGAGTACGCATATTGTCCTCGCGTTCCCACATTGACTCGTCCAGTGACTGATACCCCCAAGCAACACGAACTAACCTGATAGTTCGATTCTTGAGAACCTTCTTCCTCTGGTCCAAAATAGACACGGACCTCTCCTCATATGATAGGTCGGTTCCAATGACCAACTTAGAATAATCCAGGATATCGCTCGGGTCTGGAATATACTAGCACAACTGAGATACGTGAAAGATGTCATGTACCTCATGAAGCGATGATGGAAGACCTAGACAATATGATACGTCTCCAACTCGCTAAAAAATATCAAACGAACCTATATATCTGGGACAAAGCTTTCCCGTACTTCAAATCTGATAATACTTTGGGTAGAAAAAATCCTCAAAAATATATGGTCGCCGACAGAGAACTCAAAAAGACGACGGTGTTGATCTGCCCAATGACGCTAGCGATCCTGAGCCACTTTGAGATGCTCTCTGATTTGCCTGATCACTCCAACAGACTGAGCAATCATCTCTGGATCAAGCATCTGCCTCTCGCCAATGCCATCCCAAGCTAATGGTGATCTACATCTCCAACTATACAAAGCCTCGAAGGTGCTATCTGAATGCTCGCCTGAAAGCTATTGTTATAGGAGAAATCTACTAGGTGTGAGTGATCCTCCCAAAATCTACTGAAGTCAAGTGTACAAGCTTGGAGCATATCCTCCAATGTCTGAATAGTATGCTCTGACTGTCGGTCTGTCTGTGGATGGTAGGCTGAACTGAATTTTAACCTAGTACCCAGACTCTGATGTAGGCTCTGCCCGAAATAAGATATGAAATGTGAATCTCTATCTGAGACTATGCTAACTGGTATGCCATACAATCTAACTATCTGCCTCATGTAAATCTCAGCTAGCTGCTCTGTAGACTGGACCAATCTAAAAGAAAGAAAGTGAGTAACCTTCGTGAGTCGATCCATTATAACCCATATAGCATCTCTATCAGCCTAGGATCTAGAAATATCGATCACAAAGTCCATAATAATATGGTCCCACTTCCACTCCGAAATCGGTAAAGGCTGATGTAGTCTGACCGGTCTCTTATGCTCAGCCTTTACCTGTTGACAGACTAAACACCAAAAAATGAACTAAGCTATCTCCCTCTTCATACCATTCCACTAGAAGTGCTAACGAATATCCTAATATATCTTCGTCCCTCTTGGATGCAATGACTACGGAGAACTGTGGGCCTCTGACATAATCTCCTGCCCGATATCTTCTCTCGGCACACAAAGTCGATTCCCAAACTTGAGAGTCCCATCTTCATAAATTCTCAACTCTGGTCTACGTCCTAACTCATACTCTGCTCTGAGCTGCTGAAGTCTGACATCACCAGTCTGTTCTTCTCTGATCCTCACAACTATAGAAGACTGAACCTGTAGACTCACCATAAAACCGATATCACCAGGTAATACTATCTTGATACCAATCTCCTACAGATCCTCCAAAATGTGGCACAGCTCTATCAAAAAGTAAGCTTCTCCTCTCCTGCTCAAGGTGTCTGCTACGAAATTGGCCTTTTATGCATGATACTGAAGGTCAAGATCGTAGTCCGACAATAACTCGAGCCACCTCCTCTGACGCATGTTGATTTCCTTCTGTATAAACACATACCTCATACTTTTGTGATCTTTGAAGATCTCCACTCGGTCACCATATAGGTAATGCCTCCAGAACTTAAGTGTAAATACTACTACTGCCAACTCAAGATCATGCATCGGATAACTCTTCTCATGGTCTCGAACCTGCCAAGACGTATAATCTATCACTCTTCCATGTTGCATAAGGACACATTCTAGTCCCACTCTAGAAGAATCATAATATACTGAGAACCCACCTGGTCCCACTAGAAGTGTCAAAATAGGAGCCGAAATCAAAATCTCCTTGAGCTTCTCGAAAGAAGTCTAAAAAGCATCTGACCACTCAAAGCGCACATCCTTACACGTCAGCCATATTAAGGGTGCAGAGATCCTGGCAAGGTCTGCCACAAATAACCTGTAGTAGCCTGCTGACCCAGAAAACTGTATACATCTGAAGCTGTACGGCGTACTGGCCAACTCCTAATAGCCTCCACCTTCTTGGGATCTATCTCGAATCCTCCACCATAAATGATATATCCCAAGAATGAGATACGATCAAGCTAGAACTCACACATGCTAAACTTTGCGTACAACTGCTGCTCTCAAAGAATCTCAAGAACTACGCAAAGATGCTTCTCATGCTCTTCCTCTTTTCGACTATAGACCAAGATATCATCAATAAATACTATCACAAACTAGACTAGGTAAGGCATGAAGATGCAATTCATGAGAGACATGAATATAGTTGGTGCATTGGCCACTCCAAATGGCATAACTAGGAACTTCCAATGACCATATCTAGATCTGAACACCGTCTTGGGTATATCCTGCTCTCTAACTCTGATCTGATGATATTCAGACCGTAAATCGATCTTAAAAAATATAGTTGCCCCACTGAGCTGATCAAATAAGTCATCTGGGCAAGGGATACTTGTTCTTAATGGTTGTCGCATTTAGTGTTCTATAATCAATAACTAAACGCGATGAACCATACTTCTTTTTAATAAGAAGTAATGGGGCTTCCCAAGGTGATGCACTAGGTCTAATGAATCCCTTGTCTCTTAACTCCTCAATCATCCGGTACAAGATCTCCAGCTCAAATGGTGACATCCTCCATACTCTCTCTAATACTGGCTCTGCTCCCAGGATCAAATCAATATAGAACTCCACATCTCTAACTAGTGGTACACCTGGTAGCTCATTAGGAAATATATTAGGAAACTCATAAAATACTCTGGAAAATGCCTCATTGGTCTCCGTCATGATCATTGTAACCTCTAGTGACTCTATTATACCTCTCAAGAGTGAGAAATCCTCTCCACCAGGTACACGAAAGATAACCTTGCCACTATAAAAATCTATCATCGCGTGTCTCGCACTCAACCAATCCATTCCAAGGATGATATCATAATCACCCATAGGAAACTCTATCAGCCTCGAGAGAGGATATACTCTATCTACTCCCACGAGACCGGTACTAGTAAGTATATTCAATATTACAGGTAAGGCCTCGGACTCTAATCCAACTCATGTCGCAAAGCGTGCAGATATAAATGAATGCAATGCACCAGAATCAAATAAAGCTGAATAAAAGTGGATGAGAATGGTACATACTACCACCTCTAATGTTGTCAAATCCTCCTCCATCGATAGCAAGAAGGCTCGACCATGTCCTCTGGTGTTGGTCTCCTCTGTTGCTGACCTCTAGGTCTCGCATGTGCATACTACCGCGGCCTCTGCTAGGATGCCTGAGCCTGTGGAGGCAAATGCCTCTGAATCTGCTTCTACTATACTGGTGCTGGTGCCATGTACTACGGTGCTATTGGCAGGATTACTGACTGGGTCGATGATGATCTAGTCTGGTTTCTCCTAGGACATGCTCCGACCATGTGGTCTAATGTCCCACACACCAAGAATAATCCATGTGCCCTACAACACTCTGATACTGTATGTCCAGGTTTCCCACAATAAAAACAACTATGGGAAGAAGAAGAAGATGATGAATTTCTCTGCTGAGGAGCATCTGGGAAGAATTCTGAGATGATGTTGTCCTCCTCGAGGATCTAATTATCAGGGCTCGAACTGCTGGAGCTGGTGCTGATGACTGGGATGCTGATCCTCCTGAAACTTTGGATCTTTTCTGACTCCTAACTCGATCTGTAATCCTCTGCGATGTGTACACATACCTCATGGCTGCCTACATCACCATATCAAAGGTCTAAAACTCATGATGCTCCACCGCCAAGATAATCTCTAAATGCAGTCCCTGATGGAACCTCCTCTCCCTCTCCAACTCGGTCGCTACCAAAGTGGGATTAAATTGACTAAGTCTCGCAAACTCTTTCGCGTATCCGTCGACGGTCCCACTCTCTTGTTTGAGGTTGTTAAACCTCTGTTGAAGCTCATAACATACCCCTACGTCAAAATACATTGCCTGAAACCTCTCAGTAAAAACTGCCCATAGAATCGGTGCTATGAGAGAAATCTCCTGCGCTGCCCACCAGTCACAATCCAAGTCCAACAATTGTAGCCTCACTACTGCTATACGCTCTCTAGCGGGAGTCCATGCTACCTCTAAGATGGCCTCAGTGTCCTGCAGCCAAGCATCAGACGAAATAGCATCTTCTGTATCATAACAATACGGAGGACTGAGACGCCTGAAGTTGGTTGCAGAATTATGGATCTGAGAACTACCTTGCCCCAACCTTGTCTGGATCGAATGAGTGAGTACATCACTCTGATGTTGTTGGGTCATCATAAAACCTCGTAGGACATCAATCAGTGCTCGAGCAACACCCTTTGGTTGCTCGTGCTGAACTAGGTGTACCGGTGCTGCCTGTTGGTGCTATAGTGTAGACCGATTTACCTCAGGATCTACTCTAGACTCTGTCCCTGAATGCTGAGGTCAATCTCCAATATTATACGGGGCTCCCAAATGCTGACCCTCCTCGAGCTGCACTCGATCCATATGGCCGATAGTAACAGGAACAATGCCCCTAAAAGTTAAGGACACAAGAGTCAATCAAAGAATCTAATAGATCAACGAATAAGCAGATATCGGATCAAGAATCAGGGATGGAGATAAATGACTAGGGATCAAGGACAACAGTTTTAGGATTGAGACATCTAGAAACATCAACAACCCCTACATATCTATAAAAAAAATAGATCAAATATGCTCAGACAGACATAATTCGCTCAGATAGACCTGCATTGGCTACTACTAAAACCATGTCATATTCCAGAACCAGAATACTGGAGAGCGGGACTGACAAGGCCAACTACGTATACTTAGAGCACTCTGGTACTCTGAATATATAGTGAACCTGTAAGATATGAGGGGTCACTACTACAAACCATTAGTAAAGCCTAGGTCCAACTAACCCTAGTGTCTCAATCACAAGAACAACATAAATAATAACAAGATATGAGATCAGCTAAAATATAATAGTAAAGTGTCCCAAACTATAATATACAGATGATCATGATGTTAGTAAATACTGAATGAATAAACTAGCCAGAATCTAAGTCATGCATGATCAATCCTGGGATATGTTAATCATGCTAATGCCCGTAGGCTAACTGATCAAACCAAAACATGTGCTAAACATGTGCTCGATGGCTAAACGCCAATAAAAGTAGAATGTACATCAGAGTGGCGAAGTAAGAAAATCCACTCAAGCGGTCTGGAGCTCCTGGTGGCCACCATCCTTAGAAAAGTAAGGAAGATCCTATGGTGCTACAACTAGATCTGGCCATGCAAAACCAGTAGGATCAGACCCCCAAATAGCAAGTACCACAAAGGAAGCCAATCTATGAACTTAAACCAACAACACAAGCAATACAAATACTGAAAGTAAAGACTGAATTTAAAAGATCTCAGGATAGTAAAAAAAATACTGTAAACCTGCAATGAGACATATCATGAACTGATAATCAAGAGAGTAATAAGTACAGAAAATAAAAGTGTGATCATGTAAAACCAAGACTAACCATCATCTATAAATTACGAAAAATTATATAAGTAGGGCTTGATACTTTAACTAACTAGGTTATCACAATCCTAATTACTAATAATTATAATGCAACGCAATGCTACAGTTTCTTCTGATAGCATGCCCCTGCAGTCCGTCCGAGATATCTATACGCACAAACTAGCACCGGATACTCCTCAAGATACTCCACAATATAAACTACTGGATACCCCTCAAGATAATTGTATGAATAACCGGGACTGCATGCAATCTAGAAAAATTCCTAGTCATGTACTAAGTGAATCTCTAGTTATTAACCCCTAGAAGTTTTTTGTATGAATCCATATGTGGCATTCCTCAGAATCCATCCTAAACATGATGCAACAAAATAAGTTCTAATAGTAATATAAACAAGTTTTATATAAATTGCACAAACAGACTCGTGTAAGCCACAACAACAATCAAGCCACGTATAACTAAGTAAAGCCAGGTAAAGCCAAGTGAAGCCATGTCAATCTAGGTGAAGCCAAGTAAATCTATGTAGAACCATGTGAAGCCATGTCCAACCTGATAAAACCAAGTGAAACCAAGTCAAGCCATGTCCGATGAAGCCATATAAATTCATGCCAAGTCAAGTTAAGTAAATCATGTCAACACGTGTAGCCGAGCAAAGCCAGGTAAAATCTAGTAAAGCTAAGTCACGTCAAGTCATCTGAAGCCATGTAAGTTCATGTCCAAATCTAGTCAAGTCATCGTGTGTCCAAGCAAAATCTAGAAGTATCATAACGAAATCGTGAAAAACTAAGAATTCCTAAAGAAAGTGCACGATCGGTACACTGTCGGTACAGTCCAGTACACTGTCGATACACCGGTCCAGAGATAAAAAAATACAACTTTTGAATTCCAAAAAATTGGTATACCGTCGGTAGAATGTAGTATATCGTCAGTATGCCATTCCAAGTAGGCAAAAAGTTACTGAAAAATAAAGTTCCACAAATTTGTATACCGTCGGCACAGCCCAGTACGTCGTCGTTATGCCGGCAAAGACAAATATCCTGAAGTCGGTCAAAAAATATCGGCAGGATCAGTATACCATCGGTATAATGTATTATACCATCGGTATGCCGATAGGTTTCACAGAAAATATCTAGAAATCAAGTCGGTAGAAATCAGTATACTGTAGTATACCGTCGGTATGCTGGTTTCTTAGAATAAACATGGTTAAGTCAAGTCTAATTCTTGGACCCAAATTAAACCCCA
Organism: Iris macrosiphon; assembly: GCA_036927795.1. NCBI lineage: Eukaryota > Viridiplantae > Streptophyta > Magnoliopsida > Asparagales > Iridaceae > Iris > Iris macrosiphon. The sequence goes on along the minus strand of JAYESA010000009.1, from coordinate 105,211,134 downwards.
AAAATAACCAGAACCAAGTCTATCAAGAAGTCAAGTATAGGGTAAGTCTTATATCACAATATGGACTAAATCTCAAGGTCAGAACTCCGGTACCGTTTTCGTTACCGAGTTACCAGAAAGGGACGAAACAAGATTCTACCAGAAATTAAAATCGAGACGGTCACTAGGCTAGAAAATACGATATGAACAACTATAGTAAAGCAAATATAAGCTAAAAAGTAATAACCAAAGCTCTAGAAAAGTAAAATGACATAAGTAAAAGAAGTTCACGAAATCGACAAGGTATACTTGCCTAAAGCGAGCTCCCAGCCCAAACCTTCTAGTCCACCACCACGAATGCGTTCAAAAACCACACTCCAGGTCTCAAGACCATGGTTCGAACCTCTAGAGAGAAATGAAGAAGAGAGGAAAGAGAAAGAGAATGAAATAAAATGAATCAAGTACTATTTATAGAGAAATATCTCGAAACAAATATCTACCGGATAGTATACCATCGGTATACTGTAGTATACCGATGGTATACCGGTCAAGTAGTAAAGTTTTAAATTTTGAGAATTTTTAACTTCCTCGAGATCAATAAAATGCAACAACTAGCACAAACTACGTATCCGCATAAAATACAAATACTGTGAGACGAGTCTCACACTTCTTGTCCTCCTTATGGAGTTGAGATTATCATTGACTTGTTATATATTATTTTGTGAGATGGATAGATAGTAAAGTTGACCTAGACAGCATTCTACCATCAATACTACGGCGTAGGCTGGACGTACCCACGTACTCGTGCCCGATCATCCGGCTGCGGGTCGTGACACCAGTACCTTTGTCGACTAAAATAGTCGACATAGGTAGTCATTGGCTACTATATTTAGTTGTAATAGGTAGTTTGTGGCAAATATATTTAGTTGTAATAGGTAGTCTATGGCAACTATCATTGGTCTCCCAAGGTTGTATGTAGCGACTATGATTTGTCGTAATAGGTAGTATGTGACAACTATGATTGGTCGTAATAGAAAGTATATATGTGACGACTACCATTGGTCGCCAAAGATGTTTTGTAGCGACTATGAATTATTGCAATATATAGTATGTGGAGACTACTATTAACCGCGATGACTATCATTGGTCTCTTAAGATACTTTATAACAACTATAATTGGTCGCAATAAGTATAAATATTTCATAAATATTTTTTAGATATTTACAAATGTAGCGACGAGCTTTCGATAATCGAGCCTGAATTTACAATCAAATCGAAAAGGAAAATTGTGTATTATAATACATTGCATACTTAAATAACAAATCTTTAAAAAAAAATATTGACAAACAATACATATATAAATTATTACAATTATACATAGTACCAAAATTCGCAATGTCAAAGTAACAAAAACTTTAAAAAATTCCTCAAACATCTTTTTGCTGCTATTTTTACTAAAAAAATTGTCTTTATCAGATACGCCTCAGACACGCCAAAATACACTAAGGATACTAGCGACATGGTACTTGTCGGTCTATGTTGCTATCCATCTCAACTAGCTGGTACTTGTTAGTCTGATGATGTATCTAAGCGTTTCTCTACCCTTGAGAGGTGTAACTGTAAGTGCATTATATGTGGCACAGGTCCACTATTCTAAAATTAAGAGCAGCAATGCTTTCTCAGCATGCAAGAAAAGACTATGATTTATGAAGCATACAATTTTCTCTAACGAAAAACATCATTTATATAAAGGATATTTTTGAGGTACAAACGATAATCAATTTGTGTTTTAAGCAGACATACAAGTAAATATGAGGCGATTAGGGAAGCGGATATATAAATTAATATCAATAAATTTAGGTAAAAACTTCATCATGCATAAATATGGCCTTATTAATTAGAACCAAGAAAGAAGGTAGCTAAGAGAAAATATGATGAAAAAAACATATCCAGTATGCTTACCAAAAGTTTCTTTGTGATATCTCCCTGTTTGCATCATAATATTTGTATCTGATCTGTAAGACTCGCGATCTCAAAGTTCAACTGGATCTGAGGCACATATTAATCCACCTAAACAAACTACTGTTATACGAATTTAAGTCATTCTTGTGAATTAAAAAGTGCAACCTGACTTGCAATGAACAATCAGTTACATATTAATCCAAAAGGAGAAGTGCAAAGAACACTGGTTTACAGAATCTATTGCATTAAATCTTGAATAGGGAACAACAATCCCTGGAAACAATATTAATTAATGGAAAATACTGGGATATTACAAGTATAAGCAATCGTATTGGAGAAGCATCATGCCACACCATTTCCCAGATTTGGTATTTCTAAATTTCTGAGATTTAAAAAAAAATTTGATAATGTATTATATTGTATTTCATGATGATTCATGTTCTTATACTGTGTATTTGATTTTCCTATTGTTGGGAGAGACTACCCTAGATTAGTAGAATACCATTGGCATTGCCATAGACCCGGTTTAGAATCCGCATATAGACTGGACAATTGGTTTGGTTCATTTTGGTCGAACCCATGACTAAACCTTCTCCCTCTCTCCCCTTATATATACATAAGTGTTTTCTCTCTCTCCTCTCATTCCTCTTTATTTCTACTTCACTTTTTCGTCCTTCTCCTTTCTCTCCCTTGCCCTAGACCGGACCATGACCCTAGAAGAGGTGGTTGTAATCACTCAGACCGTGGGAGGTAGAGGCTAATAAGCCACTCTAAGCATGTTCATCTTGCTCAAAGTGGTTGATAAAAATGTTCCTCTTGATGTTCTCTTTCATTTTAGTTCTTGGAGTTTTGGTTTTGATAGACGGTTTTAGGTAGATCTGAGTTTCAAAGTTAAAAGTTTTCATGGATTTCTTGAGTTTTTCTTGGTTTTGATCAACTAAAACTTGTTAATTTCAAAAAATAGTAGTTCCATGTGATAGAGCATTAAATTTTGTATGATTTCGACTTTTGAATCGTTTAATTTGGAGTTAAATTAAAGATTTTATGGCCAAAATAAATTCTGAACTTGTATTTTGGGACCTATCTGGCAGGGACGATGATCAGTGTCGCGCGCAGTGCATCGTGGAGAGAAATACGGCCGCGTGCAGTGGGGCACGCATGGATTTCTAGTCGCGCATGGAAGTGCGTCGCGTGGACCACCTAGCCGAGACCAATGCGTCGAGCATGGATTTCTAGCCACGGACAATACGTCGCACATAGAATTTTTGCTGCGAGCAATGCGCCACGAATGGATTTTTGGCCGAGTGCAGTGCGCCGTGCATGGAAATTTGGCCGCACGCATGTCAACCAGGATGACTATTTTTGCCTATTTAACTAATTTTATAGCTAGAATCTTGTAAAACTCAAAACATGTAAGTTGTAGATCTTTGTTTTGCCTTTGCAAATTTTTTAAATCGCCTCATTTGGAGTTCGAATGAGAAAGTTATGTCCAATTTTCTAAAATGTGTCAAAATCTTGTTTTGTGCAATTTTACAAGTTTGATTACTTTGTCCTTGATTGCTAAATTCTATGATTGTTTTGCCTCATACGGCAAGCAGTCCATGAGGCAAGCAGTTTTATCATGCAGCATAAGTTTTTCTCTTGCATATTTTCCTGTGATTGGCTATTTTTTCTTGTCTAAATTTGATATTTCTTTCGATTTTTGATTCATCATCTTGGTTTAGTATTAGAGCATAGTTGAATATTGTGCTTCCCTATATTGACACGGGTTTATGATCCTCATGATACCATGGATTGTTTGCGTATGGTAAACCTATTACATTTGGCATTGGACAATCGAGGGTGAATATTGCCCAATGTATCGCGTGTCACGGATACGATAAGTTTGCAAGTGATAACTCGCGAAAAACTCGTACCCATAACTCGTCATTATAGGAAGTTCCTCGAGTATCCAAGACTCGAGAACTTGAAATAATTTGGTAAGGATTAAACAAAATAAAAATTTACCTAGATCATTGGGAGGGAAGAATATGGCCCTACCGGATACCCTAATCTCCAAGGGCCCCATGAAGCATGTGACAATCCTACTAGACAAGGGCTCCATGACCTACCAAGTTTACACGTGCTGCGACACTTACAAGACAAGTTTATGTTTATGAGACAAGTTTATGCTTACAAGACCAGTTTATGTTTATAAGACAAGTTCATGGCTACAAGATAAGTTTATGATTTCAAGACAAGTTATGATTTCAAAAAATAGATTATGATTTCCTGATAAGTTCATGATTATGTCAATTACAAGTTATGTTTGATTATGATGTGTATTTTTTTCAAGACAAGCGTACCCTTGGCTATCCGGGTTGACTGTAGTGCCGGTGGTAGCAATATTCTTCAAAATATGCATTTGTTAGTAACTAGGTCGTGATAACCCTAGTTAGTTAATTATAGAAAGTTGTAGGCATATTTGGCTGTGCAATGAATGTTTGTCTATTCGTCTAGCTTTCCTTTGTATCTCATTCTCCTGACACGTGGTTAGGGTGCTAAGTTCTGCTCGGTTGGAAGTCTGTTAAACCCGGTCCTTATTTGGTTTAACGGTTGTAGTCTTGATCCAGAGTAGTTCCTATATCCTCTTGCCGCTCGTCACTTTATCCTGCTCCGTTATCTAGTTTGTTTAAATATTTTATTTTTGTCGTTACTTTATCCTTGAGACAAGTACATTGGTACCGTACAAGTATCGACTCACATTTATTATTTATGTCTCTAATGTGCATGATATTGTACTAGATTTTGCGTATCACCTTGAGCTCCTTTGTAGTACTTGTTGCTTAGGGTTCTGACCCCACTGGTTTTGCTTGGCCAGATTTATTCGAGGAGAACCAGGATCTCCCGTATTTCCAGCAAGATGGCTCGTACTCGTAGAACTGCGGCTAAAGCTTGCTAAGGGGTTTCCCTCTTCTACCCCTCGTTTTGATTACTTTATTTTGTGGTGTCAGTAATGGGCCGAGTTAGCTCCTTTTATTTTTGAGGCTACGGTCAACATGATGTATATATTAGACCATGGCTGATATATTTGATCATGTATAATTATACTCTACTAGTGCAACATTTTGTATTCACTAGCTTCATGATCATATGTGACATGTAATTTGGGATGCCTCCTTACTTTCATGTATGATATACTCTTGAAATTGTTATTGATGGATTGAGATACTAGGATTTGTCGGCCTTAGGACTGACGTCAAGAGCATGCTAAGGTCCACACATTTGTCTTCTTGACAGCCATGATCGTCGTACGATATTTGTATACCTTGTATGGAGTAGCTAGCCATGTCCGTTCTTATAATTATCCAATATTCTTGGAGCGGGATGTGACACACCGAGTGCATTAACTTGAATGAGGTCTAGTCTCATTAAACCACCAACATTAACTGTTTGCCCTACAACCATGAATAAGGTCTAGTCTCTTTAAATAAATAATGTAATTCACAAAAATCACCAACACATTAAAATGTAAAGAAGAACGAGCGCCATAAACATCTAAATCATACTTAAATTTTTCCAATAAATGCAGTTTTTGCGATGATGCAAGAAATCCAGCTTAGCCATTAAAACTAGTTACTGGTGCCAATTCGATATTTCTTCTAGTTCTATTGCAGCTAGCTTAAATTACCACTTTTAACATGTTTGTTTCCAAGTCAAATTTTAGCTAATGGTTCTGGGTTATATATTCCTAGTTTGACTAACTTACGAAACTAGCCATTAACCAAATCAAGTTGAATGAAGCTTATCCTGAAGAATAAAAGTTAGACCTTTGGCTAGATACAACCTTTGGAAACCATTGTTGCATAAAAAAATTTGATTAGTAGCCTCACACACAGGTGTTGCACTGAATATGGACTCAGGATGCCTGACACAGTAATTGTAACAAGATGTAGACACAAGGACATAAGCTATATATCTATGAGTATATCCTTGTAAATTAGCATGATTGCTTGTGTGATGAATCTGTGTTCGGATGCTAAGTGTAAGTAAAATAAATTAGTATGTTAAAATCTTATATTATTTGCTAATTAGGGACAAAATATCCATATTATGAAGATTATAATTCAAAAAACACATGATGGACTTGGATGTCAATTGCTTAAATGAAGTAAAGCATGATCTTAAGTCTGCTCTTAATGTCCAATTGAAAAGAAGTAAATTAGTTAAAACAAGTAACAGATAGAAAGTCATGCATCAGAAAAAATGCATGACTAATTGTGTCACTGGATTTCATATCTGGTCTAGGCGAAACTGAAGTAAATTAGAGAATGCATCGAAGGGAAACACCAAAGTGAGGGAAAACTTGATGATGGTAGAGAATGGTGACATATCCGCTCCACTCACAAGATTTTGTAACCTTATATATTCCATCATTACCAAATGCAATGAGGTCATGCCAAGATAAACAAGGTCCAACCTCCTGAAGAGTTGGTCCAACATTCATAAACTATTTGGGGGCATCATGTACCTAATTGAATGTAGCAGATACTAAAGGCAAATTCAAAAGACAATCCAATAGTTACTTAGGACAGTCCATTACTTTAGAACAATCCAGATTTTTATAACTTTTACTTAGGACATTCCAAAATTTACTCAGGACAACCCAACCCCCCAAACCTTCCCAAAACTCTTAATTCTAAATTTTTACTCTCTCTCTTCAAACTCTCAAACCCCCAAACCCTAACCCAAACCCTAACCCTAACCCTAACCCAAACCGCTGGAGGAGGAGGAGGCGGCGACGGGAGACGGTGGAGGAGACGAAGGCGGAGGCGCGCGCGAGGGGGCTGTTGCTGTCGTCAGCCTGCCCTCGGGTGTGTGCGTGCGCCTCCTCTGTTCGCAGCTCCCTGCACCCCGCATGCATCCTCCATGCACAGCCCTTGCACCCAGCACGTGCGCCCCACGCTCGTTCGTCCCGCGTAGCTCCCGTACCCCGTGAGCGTCCGTCCCGCGTCCGCTCCGCACCCCGCACCGCCCCCGCTCACTGCCGCCCGCCCCCGCACCCCATCCTTGATGATGCTGCTGCTTATTCTTCTTCTTTTTCTCCTTGTTATGACTGTAAACAAAATTGACAGTTCTTCCAATAGGAAGGACTCAATTTTTTTTTACATCTGTCAATATTGTGACAGTCCTGGTAAAAAACTTTTGGACTGAAAAATAGAAGTTATTGGCTTTATATGAGGATTTGGGCTACCCTCAAGTAAAGATATTGCATGACATACTTGTAAATAAACTGAAAAAATTTTGGACTGTCCTAAGCAATTTATGTAGTGCCTTTATAATTTTCCATACTAAAGAGATTCTTATCACTTGCTAGTATAATTTCAACAAAGTTAATTATATGAATCAGGTACTTAATCTTATATATGGTTGGCTAAACTCGTTGATGAATCCCAAGAAGATTATCATGTTATTGGTCATTAAGAGTTTATATAGCAACATTATAAATTTAACCCATTCAAGGACCTTAATCTATTTTTTTTTCACTGTTTGAAAATGGGAACGGTAGGGAAGTTCATTATCTTTGTACAGAAACAAGAAGATGAACATAGATAAGAGTGTCATTCAAATAAAAAATTTCAGATAAAAACACTAAACTTAAGATAATTTTCTTTTATACCTTACCAATTTCCAGCTTCTTCTTCTTCTTTTTTAGAACTAAAAGGTTGTGCTCGTCGACCACAAACTCATCACCATCAGCCTCGATGGTGCCACTATCACAATCACCAATGCTACTCTTTCTTGGAACCAGTGACGATGTCTGAACATAACAGCGAGAGATGTATACATTAGGTGCGACATCAATATGATCTGTAGCTTCATAATCAAGAATAAGAATACATACCCCATTTGATTCTTTTGGCCCCCCTTCTTCCACAGAGTCGTTCACCCAAAACTCCTCCATTAGCCATATAGTATTTGCTTCACCGAATACATACCCCATTGGAAAAATCCACTTTTGCATTACTGTGTACCCTCGAGACTTGGGATAGAAGGTAGTATGCATATAAAAATTGGTCAATATATTTGATATCTTACCATTGGAGAGGAAATGCTATCGTGTTCATCATTTTCATGACTCGTGTGCTTGATAACATATTCAATAGCTAGGCCATGCAATTGTGGCTGTCAACAGCCTCTCCAATTTGAAACATATCAGGTCTTCGCTAGAACAAACATTTTGTGTTGCCTTGCAAAAACTACCAAAACTTTCACAACATTAGGTCACAGTGGTATGTTGTTAACAAGATCTTTCGAATCATCTGACACCAAATTCCATCAACAACTATTTCGTCTGAAACAGTCTAGCAACTTGCAGGTAGTGTTCTGATACGTTCCCTTTACAATCAGCCCACAAATGCAAAATGATTAGAGCAAAGAGTGAAATTAGGACGAGAGTAGTTAGCAAAGGGAAGCTCAGTGAAGACTTAGTAGTAAGGGTGCAAGGCTCAGAGGGATACTTGAAGTATCAGATGTTCAATATCAGTGTGCAGCCAGATTTGAGTGCCAGTTAACTACCAGTCTCTTGTTGTCCTCCCGACTGCAGGCCGAGTCATCAGCCAGCTGTGCCAATACTGTGCCAATGCCACCTGGATGGAAGAACTGTAACTACCGGAGTCTTGCAACAGAAGAGAACAACACAGGAATTAGCCTATAAATAGGACAATGTCTGAAGAGGAATGTATGAAGAGAAATTGTGATTTAGTTTACTTAGCTTTAGATTGTAGTTTCTAGTCTTCCTTTAGCCAATGTATCTTCATTCTTTAGTCTTCCTTTAGCCAATGTATCTTCATTCTTGCCCTAATTTCTAAATAAGAATTCCAATTCTTCACCAATTCTATCTTCTTCTTTGAATCAATGTCAAATTGTCATCAAATCACATCAATGTCTAGGTATTTAGGTCATGGACATAACAATTGGTATCAGAGCCACTCTGTCCCCTCTCGAGGAATGTACGAAGGGAGCCAGTGCTATAATTGGGGTCTTGAAGCTCCGGGTTGGCAGGGCCACGACGTTTATGGCCGATCGAGAGCTTCACAAGGATCTCCTCATGAATTGCAGCTATGGCAAGGCTACGGCGGACATCGCAGATCAAATTCTCGGCAGGAAGCTTCACCGGAGCTGCCATTAGCAGCACCGTTCTCAAGGACCTATGGCCCTCGGCAAGGAGTTCCACCAGAAACTCTGCCATCTAGATCACAGGAGGATCGCCCGAGCGCCACCAAGGAGGAGCGTATGATGGTTCTTAAAGGTATAATCCTCAATCTGAATACTAAATTCGACCAAATGTTCGAGAAAACCTCCAAGACTGGTAGATTGTTGGAGGAATTGGTTAGGGAAAGGAAAAAAGAGAGAGTCGACAAAATAGGAACGTATCTCTCTTAAAGTCTGGGGTTAATCAAAACCCTAACTCTATGATTCCCACTCCCAATTATGGGATTGATCAAAACCTTAATCCAATGAGCATTTCCAATGTTCTTGATAATGGTTTTCCACTGTCGAACCCTCATCAACAACATCAAAACCCTACCAAGTCCATTATGTGTCTCACTTGGATTCCAATCCAAGAACAAATCAAGATCTTCATTATTGCTCAAGATCTGAACCATTTTTTCAGAATTCTTGGTATCCTGGAATGAACCCATCCGGAGTTCCAAACCCTGTGAATCTTGAACTGAACTCTCAAGGAATGACCACCCCTATGTATCCTGGAATAAATTTCCAAGGGATATCTGGTCCTGAGTATACTGAGATGAATTATCAGGGAATGCAGAATCTGAGACAAGAACCTATCAATCGGTATCCTACTCCGAATATAGGATACATTTACCATCAGTCAAGTCCATACTTAGGCCACACACAAGAACCTGCACAAAATGTGATGAATTTATCTTCAATACATGCATCATTTGGGAATCCATCAGTTTATCCACATCCTCTTGGGAATGCATCATTTGGAAACCCATCAGCTCATCAACATTTGGGATATTCATACCTGGGTGTCACTACATATAGCAATTCTGCACCAATAGGGAATTCAAATCTTGCACAGTTTGGTGTAAACCCTCACTTACATGTTCAGACACCCCAAGAGTCTCCACAACAGGTATCCATGGAACTTCACCAATTGGAGTATCAGCACATCCAGAAATAGGGTATGCACATGATGAAGGATTGAGGAATAAGAGGCAACCATTTTCTGAGAACAACGTTGATGTTTTGGGAAATGAGAGACACATACTTGTTGAAAGAAATGGTGTAGCATGGGAGGCTGTCAATGGCAATATGGTGGATGATTTTGCACTGCTTACTAAGTCCTCGTCAACTGGGTTGTTTGTTGGGCAACACTTACCCAACAGTGATGCTGCTGCAAGTGGAGGTTGCTATGATGAGGACTCTCACTTAGATACTTCTGATCAAATAGAGAGACTTACAAATGGCGAAGAAGAGGATAATGCTTCCCTAATGTCTGATGTTAACAAATTAAAATCCACCAATGCCTCAGAAGCGCATACTCGTTACTCTACAATTTCTGAGGATGAAGTTGGCAATGGTATCTCCCATGACACAAAGCAAAGTACATTTTCCTGTTCAGCAGAAGTTGTAGATCTCAACCTTGACCAGAATAATGTGGCAGAACTTAAAGTGGAGTTTGAGGGTCCTTGTAAGATATTCAAGGAAATTCTCAGACACACTATCCAAATTCCAGTGAAGGGACAGACTATTCCTACCGTTGGAAATGTTGATGACTCTACTATTCATGATAAGGATCAGTACCAACAGCCAGTCTTCTTTGCTAAGTATGAAGATGCCAAGCTTTTCATCAAGTCCTATAGTGAGGATGATATCCACAAGAGTATTAAATATAAAGTTTGGGCTAGCTTTCCAAATGAGAATAAGAAACTTGATGCATGTTACCAGGAGGTGAAGCTCGAGCAAAGTTTTCAAATGCTTAAGCTTTTTAAGGAAAATGTTAGCAAGAACTTCACTATGGAACGTCAAGGGCCAATACTAGAGAAGTTGGTAATAACCATATGGGATCCCGGGAAAAAATTATCCCTTTATTGACCTTGGGACAAGGTCAAATTGAAGGGGAGAGTATTGATACATTCCCTTTATAATCAGCTCACAAATACAGAATGATTAGAGCAAAGAGTGAAATTAGGACGAAAGTAGTTAGCAAAGGGAAGTTCAGTGAAGACTTAGCAGTAAGGGTGCAAGGTTCAGAGGGATACTTGAAGTATCAGATGTTCAATATCAGTGTGCACCCATATCCGAGTGCCAGTTAACTACCAGTCTCTTGTTGTCCTCCAGCTCACCAACTGCAGGCCGAGTCATCAGCCAGCTGTGCCAATACTGTGCCAATGCCACCTGGATGGAAGAACTGTAACTGTGGGAGTCTTGCAACAAAAGAGAACAACACAGGAATTAGCCTATAAATAGGACAATGTCTGAAGAGAAATGTATGAAGAGAATTTGTGATTTAGTTTACTTATCTTTATATTGTAGTTTCTAGTCTTCCTTTAGCTAATGTATCTTCATTCTTGCCCTAATTTCTCAATAAGAATTCTAGTTCTTCACCAATTCCATCTTCTTCTTTGAATCAATGTCAAATTGTCATCAAATCACATCAATGTCTGGGTATTTAGGTCAGGGACCTAACATGTTCACACCCTAGCAACCAATCAAGCATTAGAAAATAATAAACAATAGAGTTAAAATTTTGAGGTTTACACTATCGTGAAAATTATTAAGGCACTAAGATTCAGTAATTACCAATGGATTTTATATATTGTCATGCTCCCTGCTTGTTTGACCTGTGTTCATGACAATGTTGAGTAGGCCTTAACTACCAAGAGCTTCTCGAATACAAACCATAATCCTATCAATCATAGCAGCTTGCACTTTATGTCTGGATTAGTTTAACACTCTAATAGCCAGGAAAACATGAAAAGAAAGTAATTACAATAATATAAAATCAAGTGAGAATAAATTGTTTTACCGATGGTGAGGATAAATTTACTTCCACATGTTTCCACCCTACAATACTATTTATTGAATTAAATTAATAAACTAGGTAGTAAAGTATACGAAAGGGATGCATATAAAGGCTGGACTAATGACTCTAAATATCCTCAAGCTACAATAATTAAAAGCATATGTATTTTTATTGCCTGATGTTTCATAAAGCTCTCCACTAAGCTCACTAAATGTGCAAACTGAATCTTCAGTTCATTATGTTCCTCTTGAAACTGAGCCACATGCTTGTCCCTCGATTATATGACAACCAATTTAGTAATATTCATTCACTTACTAAATCATGAGCAATGTCTTTAGAAATAGCATATTCTATCATACTACTATACTAGTTGTGGAAGACAAATTGGTAAGGAATTTTAATCTTTTCCATCTTTTCATATATGGATTATATTTTTAAAATATATTAAGTGACTATAAACATATCACCAATGTACATCTTAGTTAAATTGAAAAAAGAAAAGTTTAAGAGAAAGGTTCTTATGATAGTTTCAGCAATTATTGTGTTCACTTTTACCATCTTTTCTTGTATGTGATTTGATCCATACTTTTACTCTAGAGATGGAAGATGAGTTTGTGTTATTCTTTCTCTACAAGAAATATAAATATAGTTTCTAAATTAATCCCTAATAAAATTCTTGTACAAAGAACTTCTCTAAATTCAACTCATAAACCAAGCATGGTATATTTTACTATTTCAACAGCTAACTGGGCCATTCTCTTCCGATTACCATTTTATTTGTGATGCTCAACAATATACAGTGAACATATATGGACTTCAGGAAGATTCTGGTTTAAACTACATACCATCTCAATATTTTCTAACATAATACTTTTAACTTCTGAAACTTGAGCCTTCACTTTCAGGAGCTTCTCTATCTCATTTGCATGCTCAACAATGTGCTTCATATGATCTTTTATAACTGGTCTAAAAATTAACAAGTTTGAAATTAGAAAAGATATGAGATGAGATCACAATTGACTCTTAAACAAAGATAGGAGCAATTCTTTAATAAGACCTTTAGCAGTTGTTGTATCCGCCTTCCCGACCCTGTATCTCCCTTTGAAATCTGCCTTTCCGCCCCGGTATTATATGATTTAATAGGCAATGATAAGATCCTATCTGCGATTGATCTAAAATTGGATAGTATATATAGTAATTTGATATTTCTAGGTCAAATTGAAGAAGAACTTTGAAAGTAGAGAGGAGTTTGGGGAAGAACGGCAACTAAAATTCAAATTAGAAAATAGGCAGGAAAGTTACATTAGAAAAAAATTGACAATGTAAGGAAAATACTCTAAAGTAAATTGGAAACTAGGAAATAAAAATACTCAAATCTCTCATGATCCCCTCTCTGCTCTGCTACTCTATATTTATATAGACCAACCCACGAAAGGAAATTTCTGACTTGGCACTGATGTGGCAATGATGATGTGGAGGCCATCTATTGGAGGAGTTGTTGCATGCTCTGATACTCTGATGAACTCCACTGCAGAGGACTCTACTGCAGACAGACTGATACTCTATGATGCAGGTAAGGGTAGGGGCTCTGATGAACTCTAATATAGTGTACTCCATTCCAGAGTGTAGGCTTCACTGCATAGTTTGGACTGGGCTAAATGAGGCCCCTAACAATCCCCATCCCTTAAATTGACCTTGTCTCAAAGTCAAGGTAAATTTTGATCCCTAGATCCATACCATGAGGGCAAGGTTTTTCAGTTTTTTTTTTGGCAACCACAAGCTCAACAACAATTCCATTTTCATTGGAAGATTGTCCAACATCTGAGATAATCTGTTTTGGTAATGTAATGCTAGCAACTGTATGAACCAAAAGAATAGGTATACCTGGGTCCCATACCATCAGTGAGTCTTTAATGAATTTGTGAGCACTCTTAAGTATGGGGCCAAACTTTTCTTAAAGGCCAGTTGAGATAATAACTTAGACAGCTAATGCCAGTTCCCAAATTTGGCATCCATCAGTTGTCTTTAATTTCATGCCATCTTCAGCTAGCCATATATAGACGTTGACTCTTGGGAGGTAGAATTTAAATGCTTCTGACATTGGATCTTCAGCCCAACAACAATTCATATTTAGTGGCTTGCTTATACCACCTACTGTTGATATATTGAGTATTTTCGTCATCATTATGAAAAAGTTGAATGACATGGTTTAGAGCTTCGTCTCTTAACTTTTTATCATACCAGTGCATTAGCATAGGTTCAATAAACTTATTGAGAGAAGCCCGAACAATATCTTGTATCATTGGATGGGGGTTGTACAAATCTTCCTTTGCACAATGATTCCAAGCCATACCCCCAATATATTTGATCACAGGAAAGAGCATATAACTCCATTCTCAACGACAAAATTGTTTCTGTGATTGGTCCCACAAACCTTCTCCCATAAAGATTTGACATAGCTAGAAAAAACTATCGTGCAAGAGCTAAAAATTGACCTGGACGAAATGGAAGGGAATAGTGGAGTAGCCACATCTCTGGGGGCAGTGCGTTCATACCACTCCACTTATAAACACTGAGTACCACGAGCCAAAAATTTCCCCATAATGGTGTAACAATTGCACCACCGTGATCTGTGATCCACTTTCTACCTTTCTCCATTGCACCATCTCCTCTATTAACTCCTTCACCAAGCAACCTCAAAATGACATAATGCATGATTGTACCAAACATTGTGCTATGACCCTCAATATACAAGGGCCAACCAACGTCTTCATTCTGTTGGTTATATTCATAATGACAAATCTCCAGTTTATGTTCTCTCAATAGAACAATATCCAATGCTCCAGTAAAAAGCTCGTGTATACATGTTGATGTAGGATCCCAGGAATAAAGAGAGGTTGGTGGAACAGACAATTGATTCAATATGGGATTTCCTTGCATGATAATTTCATATGTGCCCCTAAATATGTCTGACAACATACTTGATTGCACAACATCAGCCATCTCTTCATTGGAAGGCCAAATACCCTTGAAGTAGACCTTATTGCCGTATTTCGAGGTTCATATAGGTTCTTTGGCTTTTGTCAAAGGATGTGCACGTCCCTCAAATTTCTCGTTTCCAGATAACAAAACTGCAGCAACAACCTTATTTTCTGATATAGCAGACGACACTACTACCTTCAGGTCTCCAAAATTGACAATGCTGGTAGTGCATCCATACCCGAAAATATTGAAACCATTTCTATCAACATACCCATCTCGAGGAGTATCAGAAATGTCTTCAACCTCATCTCCCCGAGCATCAGCCACAAAATCGGTCATCTCTAAAACAACCGTTTCCATGCCAACGGCCTCAACCTCAACCTCACATGTTGGATAATCGACATTTCCTTCATTCATCACCCCATTCTCAACCTCCATCTGTGAACTTATTCCTCTCAAGTATATTTCATCAAACGCCAAGACCTCGTAGTTAGGACCCCTGCTTGCTTCCTGTTGGAAAATATTACCTTCGATTCATGAAAACAAAAATACAATAAGTTAGATATACCGGTCTACAGGAAAGTCGTGCACGAAGCACTGCCCTAAGAGTTTATTCGAGGTCTATGTGCAGACATCCTCTCGAATTCTCCTAGTGGTAAAACTCCCTTGCTACCGGCGTTCCGTCGCCGCATACGGCTTCGGAAGAATGATCCAAACTTAGCTTTGCCCAAAGATGAAAGAAAAAAATGGAATGAATAAATGATAGTTTTGTAGACAGAAGGAGGGAGGAGTTAACTTCCATGGAGGAGGAGAAAGGAGAAGACTATAAAATTTTTCATACCCCAAACTTGTTGGATCTACAGAGATATATAGAGGCCAAAGACCAAAAGTTTTTTAATAGAAATAATGGCCATAAATACCACCTAATGAATAGCCAAATAAAGAAAGCTATTATAATGCATTGAATGGAGAGGAATGGTGTTTAAAAAATTGGTTTTTCCAATAATAATAATAACAATTCCCCCCAAAAACCAAGTTTTAAAAGATAGAGATAACAATATTTAACAGAGATAGAAGTTGAGAATTTCTGGACAAGTAAATACTATGCATAAATGAGATGGACTACAACCTTGAATCTCACATAGTGACTATTGTCTTTGTCTGAAGAAGTGCTTGATGGACTAAGCCTTGAATCAGACTTCTTGAACCAGATTCAGAAAATAGCACACATAGTACGCTAGAGGTACATGGATCTATCGGGGCGGCGCTTTTGATTGGCCATGCGCACTTTTCCATATTCATGAGAGTTGTCTGGGATTACCCTGTCCCATAGTCGCGGCCTTCACGACCTCTCATATAGGTAAGTCCTTAAAAGGGTTGGTGATCGGTGTCAACCCTGCATTATAATGCTTGGACCTATTAAGAGTTTAAAAAACTCATCCTAACCAGATCACACAGGAACACTGTCACCATAGGGATGGGGAATCATTGTACACATGTACAACCACTTGGGCATTATTTTAATAAGATTTTAATCTCGGGTCAGTGTTCCATAAAAGTCACCTAAGTCCAGCTTGTTTCTACCTATTGAACCGGCTTCTTGGGATCTCCAGTCAGACTCGGTTGGGTTGCCACTGCTGGTGACTTACTTATGGGCTTAACCCCATCCCCCTCGATGATTCTAGAATTAATTTCCTAGACAAACTCTTGGTCAAGAGTAAACAGACTCTTCGTCAAGAGATCTATGAAGTTCTTTCATGACTTTTATAGTCAAGAACCATATTTTTACCTTTTAGGCTCTTTTAATGTCTTGAATTACAGCTACAAGTACCTGTTCATCTTAGAACTCATAGAAACATGCTTTAGTAGTTTTAAAGGCAAATTGATTATCATAATTTATTTAAAAATAAATGACAGGTATGTAAATTTGTATATACATAATAAAATGTTTGAGCTATTCAGCTTCAGCACAAGCTACGTTTAAAATTAATCGTTTCAGAGTCTATGATACTCCTAGCCATGATAGTTTGTCACATGGACCTATCATCTTATGAGTATCTAGGTTGTTCCACATGTGAACCCTTATTCATCTTTCGCTGCAACTCAGTGTTATAAAAGCATTTACATTCAAAGAATATGCTATAAAAGACTCAGAAAAGCACTTAGAATTATAAAAAATAATAATAATATTCTATTTCTTTAGAAATTTTGGCATGGCTGAGCTAGAAGGTTTGATTACTCTTAAATTAGACTCAGTGTAATCAGAATCCTTTAACATAGGTGTAATTTCGTCAATAGTTGATTTAATCTCTAGGGTATTGAGCCAAAAAACTTATCTGACTCTGTTTTATTTTAAAGTATGAACTAGTGAACATTTTAGGCTTGACACTAGAAGATCCATCTTTACCAGTCATGTTTACAAATATGACATACTAAAGTTCTGCAGGAATACTGTATGAATATTAGAGTAATAGTTTGGGTAAATTTTGCTAATCAACCTTTACAAATCTTTAGTCTATCAAGTTTTGATCAACTTGGGTTAGCTGTAGGGGCCGGTTCCCAGCTAGAGGTGGTCCGAAGACACTTAAATACCGTGTCACTTAGGGCTATTTACATCCGTTTGACAGAAGGACCATTTCGGCTTTTACCCAAACTAATCTTCACTTTAAAACTATGATTTAAAGGGAATTATAATATCACTAAATTATTTACTTTTGACTAAATGTTTAAATGTATCAAAAGAAATTATAATGTCGTATATTATATGCAAATTGATGTTTGCCTATCATAATCACAATATCAAACAATTTAGTCAAATGGAATTATGAAGTCACAGATAGTATGCAGACCAATGCTTGTCAAACATGTAACAGAATAATATTAATTTCTTTGTCTTACTAAAATTCTAATATTGTGACACTACAGTCATATATAGTACAACCATGCACGTCGATCATGGAACATAAATATTCAACATCACCATAATCTACATGCATAAACTAAGAAAGTTGGCTCATAGACTTCAACAATATATTTGTCTAACTAAACTTAGGAATTTAGGAATCTAAAAATTAATAGAATATATGGATTGTAAATATAAAAATTACCTTTGTACATAAAAGGAGCATTTTTTTTCAAGCTTAGCAATGACAATTTAGAAGAAATGTTATTTAGTAAAATATTTTTAGATAGTTCCATTATTCTTGCTGAACATTCATTAGTATCCAAGAATTTTGAAAATTGAAATTTACAAACATCAAGTTTAGAATAATAAGATGAAAGATGTTTGTATTACTTACCTTCACCCTTAGTAAGTTTTCGCCTTTAGCTGTATATCACATAAATGCAATATAACCAAATTTACAGACATGTTCTTCATAGGAGGCAATAATTTTTTTTTCTCCCATATCATATGAGCACCAGCAATATTTAACATGTTACGCTTAATAAGACCATCAAAAGATGCCATTAGTGTATATTCTGTCAGTATTATTTAATCCATTAAAGTGCATATATGTAAACCATGGAATAAGAGATAAACTAAAATATGAGTAAAGATGTGCTAGTTTTTTTATCTAAGTTAATAAATAGAAGCGCGCAATGAGAAACTGTCAGAATCAGTATATAACATGATCATGAACCTAATAGAGTTATTGTGTTGGTGAGTATGCCATATAAATATGTACCATCTGATTTGTGTTAATAGTAATTCTTTGTACAATTATAATCATGCAAGATTTAAAAACAACATATATTTTTATATTTGACAAAATGTCGATGATATATTGTGTTAAACTAGTGGACTAAAAAAGGATATATATTTTTTTGTACAGTATTCTACTTAACAGTAGAAGTTCAACCAAATATCCACCAAATGTTAGGATGTTAAGTTATTATTTTATTCTAGCCAAAAACAGTGACTAGATATAACCACTAAAAGAATAATTTGTTTATTGTCTATATAAATATTACCTATATAGCAGTGACAGGATAATAGCTTAAATAGAATATTTCTTGTTAAACAGGAAAAATTAAGTAATAGATATAGAAATAGATTTGGATGACTACTCTACAATTCTATAAGGGAACAGATCCTAGCATGCCATTAAGGCTGATCTAAACTTACTATGTCTTTCAAGTCAATGAATGACAACAATATTTCACAATAATTGAAATTGCAAGGATCCTTTAGTGAAAGTATTCTTTGATCAAACTTTTGAGTTGAATGCTGACATTTGGGAGTTCTCCATTAGTAGGGAGGATGAAAGATACAAGAATAAATGATATTCCATTTATCACTGATGTGTCTAATGGTTTGTGAACATATTAACATTTATTTTCTACGTTAGAACATCTTGTAAACCATTACGTTAAAACAACATGTAAACCATTAGTAGACAACATATTTATGACAGAATGTATCATGCATATAAACCATTAGTATGTGGGAAGAACTATTTAACCATTTATAGAAGAAGAAAAACATTAGAAAAATAGCTCCCAACATATCATATAAGCATGTGTATGTATGTGATGTGTTTCCTTATGGTCATTGAATGCAAAAAATATTATCTACTGAAAAATTAGGTCGTAGCCCTCTAATGATTAATAACATTTATATCATTACTAATTGTTAGTAACAAAAAAAAAACATAAGATACCAATTAATTCCATAAGAGTCAATAAAACAATATAACTCTATAGGTGCCATGCATGTACTTTAATTGTCACATTTATCTAACCCTTATCAACCTTTATATATACGGCACCAATTAATTTTGATATTAAATTACCACAAATGTCATATGGAATAGTAATTCAAAAGGCTAATAACGAAAAAATGAATTTAGATAACTACATCTGATACTCCTTCAAGATGAGCTTCATTGGATATTCTCTAATCCTATCATTTCATAAAAAATCTTAATTATTTGTGTAGAGAGTAATGATAATTATCATAACAAACAAGTAAAGACATATTCTAAAACGGTTACTTACATCCATCTTTAATAGTTGGCTCAATCAGAAATTCTTGAAATAAAAATAAATTAAATACTAACAAAAAATAAAACAATCGGACTTTCTATACATGTATAGAAGGGAGGTGTTCCAATTTGTTTTGATGAGAATAAAATCACAATGCAAAAATAAATGACGCATTGTCACCATAAGACCATAAATGCAACATATTATTAACAAACACAGATTGATCTCTGCATCTAAAATCTTTCTAACAATCATGTTCTAGAAACTCTGGCAAAACCTCAGATTACTAGAGTACATGAGGTGTAATGCATACAGAGAAAGGCAACTGATACATGGTGCCATTAATATGTCACCTCTTATCCTTTTGATCTCTCTCCTCAACAAAACATAGGGATAAAGAAATACATCTAGAGCCAAATTTTAGTTGCCATATTTCAGGAAAGGCAATCAAAATTAATTCACATAATTATGTAAATATTTGAAAGTGAAGATATTCTTCCTATTAGCAATCTCCCAAATAAAATTACTAATATCAATTTTTTTCTTATCTACTCGTAAAGCAATCATCTTGCTTCCAAAAAACAAGTGAAACCAGCCAGCCCTTCATTCTCAAGGTTGTGTTTTGATAATTACCTGAATATTTATTCTCAGAAGATGGATGATCAAGCAATGTGTGTCCCTCATCCCTGCTGGCAGGTCCCACAAAAACATTGACAACTTTATCCTTGTTTACGGGAGTATAAACTTCGAGCAAATCAGAGATTGGAGCAGAAACATTCGAAAACATTAACAGGAGTAACCTCTATATTAATACTCTTGTTTAGAAACAAAGAATTAAACAGAATATGAAAGTATTTTAGCAAGCGGATCAGAGATAAGTAATGTATTATGGCCAAAAATTACTAGCAGCAAGAGAATGACTATTTGCTCTTGCTAAGACACAAATATGTATTGTGCTTAACGAGTGTTAGCCATAAATTAGTTGAACAGCGTATAGCAAAATTAATATATATTGGAAACTATAAACTCTTAGATTGTTGGAAAATATTATCTTCGATTCATGAAAACAAAAATACAATAAGTTAGATATACCAGTCTACGGGAAAGTCGTGCATGAAGCACTGCCCTAAGAGTTTATTCGAGGTCTATGTGCAGGCATCCTCTCGAATTCTCCTAGTGGTAAAACTCCCTTGCTACCGGCGTTCCGTCGCCGTACACGGCTTCGGAAGAATGATCCAAACTTAGCTTTGCCCAGAGAGGAAAGAAAAAAAATGGAATGAATAAATGATAGTTTTGTAGACGGAAGGAGGGAGGATTTAACTTCCATGGAGAAGGAGAAAGGAGAAGACTATAAAAAATTTCATACCCCAAACTTGTTGGATCTACAGAGATATATAGAGGTCAAAGACCAAAAGTTTTTTAATAGAAATAATTGCCATAAATACCACCTAATGAATAGCCAAATAAAGAAAACTATTATAATGCATTGAGTGGAGAGGAATGGTGTTTAAAAAATTGGTTTTTCCAATAATAATAATAACACTTCCTTCCTCTCGGACATATCATCGAACACATACGGAGCAGTTTGGTACTGCTGCTGCAGATACATCGGCAGAGCCACGTAATATTGTGGAAACTATGGAGACATCATCGGCCACTGCTACGGAGGTAGAGTCGACGGGTACTGCCACTGCTGTGGATGATTCCACGTTGACGACGGTGAGGGTTCGACATACGACAACGGATACGAAGCAAAAAACAATGGTGAAAGGCAGTCGTAGGGTTCAGGCGCGGGTGGTGGTGGCAATATCGGATACTGTTGCTGTGGCGAGTAGTGGAAGTAAGGGTCCGACAGTGGCGGTGGCGTTGGTGGCGGAGGCGGTGGCTCGGGCAGGAAATATGAGGGATAGACTTCCTTCCTATATTTCATCCACCACCACCATAACTAGCTTTTGATCTAAATTTAGAAGCATAACTTCGAGAGATCGGAGACTCTACTCCAAGATCTGGTTGCGGGGATCCTCAGGAAACCCTTGTCATGAGCTCCATCTCAAAATCGTCGTCTGTGGTGGTTGTTCCGGTGGAGCTCCCTGTCGGAAGCCATGTCTCCAGAAATTCGACGGCTCTTATACTAATTTATAAGATCACACTTGCGATTGTTCTAAAATTTGATAGTATATATAGTAATCTGACATTTCTAGGTCAAATTGAAGAAGAACTTTGAAAGTCGAGAGGATTTTGGGGAAGAACAACAACTAAAATTCAAATTAGAAAATAGGCCGGAAAGTTATATTAGAAAGAATATCGACAGTGTAAGGAAAATACGCTAAAGTAAATTGGAAACTAGGAAATAAAAATACTCAAATCTCTCATGATCCCCTCTTTGCTCTGCTACTCTCTATTTATATAGACCAACCCACAAAAGAAAATTGCTGACTTGGCACTGATGTGGCAAGGATGATGTGGAGGCCATTTATTGGAGGTGTTGTTGCAAGCTCTGATACTCTAATGAACTCCACTACAAAGGACTCTACTGTAGACAGACTGATACTCTCTGATGCAGGTAAGGGTAGGGGCTCTGATGAACTCCAATATAGTGTACTCCATTGCAGAGTGTAGGCTTTACTGTATAGTTTGGACTGAGCTAAATGAGGCTCCTAACAGAAAATTTCTCAAACATGTTGCAAACAACAAAATTTAGAGCCATCTTAAACTTTCGACAAAAAATAAAAGAGTTAAGAGTTAGGGTATACCTTCGTCGCGTCGCATGGAAAGAAAGAGGGAACGTAGAGGCAAAGCGGTGGTAACCCGGAGACGAGCAATGGTAGGATCGGGTTTGCGATATCGGGGAGCCTGGACCGATGCGGGTCTGCGAACTTAGAGAGAAGCCTATTGTCTTCGGTCAAGATCACGAGTGTGCGCCGCAGATGTGGTGTATAGAGGGTCTCTTGTCGAGAGGGGTTGCCGCAGGACATGAGCGCACGGGGCTGCCGAAGATCGGCGTGTAAACCCCCTCAACAATTTTTTTGGTAGACTGGGTATGGTAAAATTTTTGGTTTAGCTTCAGGTTGTTTAAGGATTAGAAATTAGGGTTATGAAGACTAGTTCTTTAATTTAAACTCATGGTGTACCTTACAGTTGCTACAATTTTTGGAGCACAACAATATACTTTACTTTCCAACAAAATTTTCACTCTTGACCTGACGAGCCAACCAAGGCACTGGATATTCCTGTCACTCACAAACATACTCCCTTGTGCACTATTTTAATTGCACAACTTTTCGTTTACAAAAATTAATTTAAATTTTATGCCTTTGTACCTATGTAGTTGCCATCGATTTTTGGGACACAAACCCAACCCGATTCACCTAACCAATTAAAGGGCCCAAGACTAATACCAAGCCTACAACGTCTATGACAATTGTGTCACTCCCAATTGAGACTCCATGTACTCCTATTTTATTTAAGAACACCTATGACACAATATTTATTTAATTTGGTGGAACCGACTAAACTTAACCCTAAGTAAACCCTCACACTAATTCTTGAGACTCATACAAAACACCCAACACCCACTCCATCCTACAAAACACCAAACACCCTTTTTTTCCACATCAAATTCTCATCTTTTTCCTTTATTTGTAAACCCCAAACTCTTAAGGACCCAAATACAGAAGTAATACAATGTGTAAACCTCCTATTAGTGCAATTCAAATAAATAAGACCACCCTTGGCCATGTGACCGGTTATGACCATATTTTCCCCCTATTTGTATTGTACTATTCATCCTCATCCACTCACACTTAATCCTATCCTTTGATTTATTCCTCCATCAATCACTACCACCCAATTCCTTCATGGAAACACATACACACTCATAAACTCCCCATATAGTCGGCCCTAATCCCAAGAGAACCCCCATCATCACTCTCTCTCCTCACTCCCCTCCCTCTCCTCTCCTCTCCACAGCCAAAATCTTTTTCTTCTTTCTCTCCTCTCTCCTTGGAACCCTAAACCAACACCGCCACCACCGCCATCACCATTCCCCCAGACCACCACCACCAGCAACTACATACCACTACCACCACTGCCACCATCGTTAATACCACTACCACAGTCGATACCAACACCACTACTGCCACCACCGTCAACCCCACCACCACAGCTGACACCAATACCACCACCGTAAACACCACCACTACAGCCAACATCACCACCACTGACACCACTGTCAACACAACCACCACTGCCACCATCGTCAATATCACCACCACTACCACCACCTCACGACACCACCACCTCACGACATCACCACCACTGGCACCACCTCACGATAGCATCCCCACCGCGGCTAACGACAACCAACGACAGCAGTAGCTAGGACACCGCCTCCACCATCGAACGCCCCCTCTGGTGTCACTCCTCTCTTCTTCTCCTTCTTCATTTATTTTTGTAACTCTTTTAATTTGTTAAAAACCCTAGTTAGGTTATAGGTTCCTTCTAGCACTACTTGTTAATACTTTGTTAAATATCCATGTTTAGTTGGTATACAAGAATAATAGTATTCATTATTTGGGGCTATATATATGTATGAAATGCATCAGTTGATGAGGATGTTGTTCAACTAAATTTTTGTTAGGTAGTATTGATGGTATAATTGAAAATGAAGATGTGATCATTCTACTTATTAAGAAGTGACAACTAATTTATGACATATGCACTTGTGTTTATGGTTACATTGATGAGATGGGTTAAGGATGAACATTATTCGTAGTTGATCAATTCTACACTTGATGAATAATAGTGTTTGAGGATAGTGTTTGAGGACGTTATGCAATTTGATGATTATATATTTATTATAATGCTTTCCTAGTCAACTTTGGTCAACACCCTAGTTAGTATGCATAGTCGTGAGTTATGTACTATGACAAAACCTAGGTTAAGTTCTCAATGACACATTTTCAATAATAAATAGACTTTGAGTTAATTATTAATTAGTTTTAATTACCCCTCTAGGTACTTTGGGATCCTCGAACTTAAACGTTGTACTAGAGCCCCGTCTTCTGCATCCGGACTCAGCCAAGTGTACCTTGCCATACTGTAACTCAGTTCTAGTTTTACTTATTTATTCGTCTATAAATTATGTGCATTTTGGATCAAAATTGTTACTTAGCATCCGGGTCATATCCGGGTGCAGACGTTCATCGGCAACGTCTAGTATCGATTGTTAGATGTTTCTCGATACCTTTATGTACCTACTTGGTTACATCGGAACCCTAGGACACCTTCAGAAACTGTCATCGTGCCAGACTTCTTGTATCCTGATAGTGTCAGCATGACCGGAACCTGTGATGACTATAGAATTATGATTGGTGCTAGTTACTTAAGTATAACGAGACTGTTTAGATAGAGTTTCAGTCTTAGTGAGCTGTGGATGTATCTCGTTGATCGTATTGGGAGGGGAAGACAGTTACTAGATGCTTGGGCTACTCGCATGCACTATATATATATATCCTTATTTATGTAGAGATCATGTATCCGGAGTCATAGTACTTACTTATTGTGTGTCTCTATGCTCGGAGCTACGGGTACGTACCGTGTATCTCTGTGCCTCGGAGCTACAAATTTATATTTGGAAAACCACGTGTAGAACATTGGCTTCAAGTTGTGTCTCATTTATGTGGTTATTCTAGATTACACTAGTGTATCACATATTTTCTTTCTATTTTACTATGGCATGTTATTTTTCTACTTTGTTACGTTACTCTGAGGACCTGGTTCCCTTCCAGGCATAGGCGAGAAGAACTACCCGGAGGAGTACAGACCGGGTGTATATCCAGGAACATGACTTATAGCACAGGACGAGATCCTTTATCACGACTCGTACCCGGTGTAGGGGCACGAGTAGTGAACAACGTCTAGCCTACGCCGCAGTATCGGTGGTAGAACGCTGTTTAGGTCAACTATATATCTAGCAATAATGATCATCAAGATATAATAATGCCACCAATGAAGTATGACTACTCAATCACAGATCTATAAGAAAGAACAATCGCACGAATATGATATAAAGAACTGAAGAGTAAAATATAACTCATAAGACAAATAATATCCAATGAGTTATCTAATAATAAGAAATACTAACATATTGTTGGAGACAAATCCAGTACAAATAAATCTATCTACTAAGCTACGGGTACTGGATCGTCTGTCTCAACAGGGATGAGTCCCTCCTAATGTCACGCCCCAGTCCGAAAATACGTAGGACTAGGAATACGTAAGCATGCCAGCTGTATGTATATGAAAACTCCAATATATGGATACCATAATACACACGTACGCTGTAATATGAATAATAACTCACATGTGGTATAAATATTGTCACAAGTCACAAGGCATAACTAAATCTCATCCACAGAATCAAATAGAAATAAATAACCAATCTACTATATAACTGAATCTCAGTATGAAGTATCAGAGAATGATAGTCGGGTGGAAACAAATCCACTGCCAAACTAGAATATACGAGAAACCATGTACATCTAATGAACAATGAGACTCGAAGAGAAGACCT
Source organism: Iris macrosiphon (assembly GCA_036927795.1). Classification (NCBI taxonomy): domain Eukaryota; kingdom Viridiplantae; phylum Streptophyta; class Magnoliopsida; order Asparagales; family Iridaceae; genus Iris; species Iris macrosiphon. The sequence goes on along the minus strand of JAYESA010000009.1, from coordinate 105,184,612 downwards.
CCTCGAAAGGGAATGTAGTAGCTAGTCTTGATCCGTGCTCCTGCGAATAGTCAAGACAGTCTACACCTGGAAAAGGACCAGGTCCTCAGAGAGACGTAACAAGATACATAGAAGCATGCCAATTTGAATACAGTAAACATGCATAATAGCTAAAAATATATAAGTACATTGTACAAGACAATCTATATGAAATGCATAATGAGGACAACTTTTCGACGTATGGGCATGGGTAGGCTACTCGATCTAAATCTCACAACTCACACACACGACTGGGACATCAGAAATTGACATACCTCGGGGGTAGCGACCAGCGCAACACCAGAAATTGACATAACTCGGGAGTAGCGACCAGCGCGACACACTACCGTAGTGCGTGCTAGATATTACGGTTTACCAGAGTGGTTATACAAACGTCTACTGATTCTCCAACCCTCCCATGATACTATGTGTCAAGTGTATGTCAACATATATATATATATATTTAACATATATTTATGACTGAAAGAAAATACACATGTAATGAATATACAGAAATATAATAAGCATGCAAAGTACTGTAAGCAATTTGGCAAGGTATCTTGCCTGGCAAGAGAGCTGCAAAGTGTAACGTCCAGGAGTCAAGCACACAGGATCAGAAACTACGGCCTCAGGATGAACGTCTCCAGATATTGAAATAAATATCACCAACATTCCCAGAATAAGCGAGATAGCTAGAAAGCACTACCCTTTCGTCCAATTTGGACACAGGGGCAAAACGGTAATTTTGGGTCAAAGTGGGGTCCGCATGTGGTCCACTTTGCACCGAAAAATATGCCAGAGGTAAAGGTCTCTAAAAGTGACAAATTATAGGTCAAACCAATTCTAAACGTTAATACGAACTCAACCGTACATCCAATTTTGGATTCCGGTGAGCCGAACACAAATTCGCCCAAAAAGTCAACCGTAGGGCCCATAAATAGGCGACTTGGTCAACTGTCTCAGAATCATGTAAAACTTGGGTCACAGGACCAGCGTGATACCACGAATCCACTGGCAAAAGTTTTGTCACATTCTGACGAGCGTACACTAAATGGTGCGGTATTTTACAAAAGTCGCGATACGGGACCTTTTACGGATACGGGATGATTCTGACGCGCACATGCGTCTAAATCAGTTTTCGCAAAATCCTACACGTCTGGACATACCATACGCACCTTTCGGTGCAATTGGTACGCGACAGGACGGTCCCGTTTGGCGGGAGCGCTCCGTATCACAAATTTTATCAATTTAAAAACAGGTTTTTATGAGTTTTTAACTTAATTTAATTCTGCATATAACACCAAATAAAATAATATAATTGACAAAAAATAATCTTGGTTATATGGTCTTTACATAGCAAAAAGAATTTCTAAGTTTGGATCTCTGGGGTGGGAGATACGAATCCTTAAACATGGGTGGTTGCAGCAGTTTTTCTGAAGTTAAAGTTGTGGTTTTTCTCCAACTTGGTCTCGATTTTCACCTAGGATTACACGCTGATTGGTGAAAACTAATACACAGAGTTGGAAGAGGGATAGGTCATGAGCATACTGGCGAAGACGAATCCGAATTTGGTCGAGTGATGGAGTGGAAATCAATGCGTGAACAGGGCTTCGTTGCTGTCAAATTTTTGTGCGGCGTGCGCGGGACCTCGCGCGGCGAGCGGCCGGCCGGCGGGTCCAGGTGGCGGCGCCGGCAGCGCTGGGTCGGCGTAGTCGGCGGCGTGGAGGAGATTAGGTTAGGGTTAGGGTTAGGGTTAGGGTTAGGGTTAGAGTTAGGGTTTAGGTTTTATAAGTTGTTATTATATATATATAGAGAGAGAGAGGAAGAGAGCGGAGGAGACTTAGATGGGTCGCGTGGGTTCCTGTGAAGGGGTCGGGTAGGAGAACTTAAAGGCTGCTGGGTTTATAGCAGCGAGGTGGGGGGAGTTTAGTGTTAGCTTTATTTCTTTTCTTTTCTTTTTCCTATTTATTTTCTCATTTCTATTTCTTTTCCTTTTTCTTTTCTTAATACTATTACTAAAATTATTATTATTATTATTATTATTATTATTATTATTATTATTATTATTATTATTATTATTATTATTATTACTTAATACTTATTATTATTATTAGTATATTATTATAACTATTGTTATTAATGCATATATTTAAGGTATATAGAAAAATGCATTTGCACTCAAATTAAATTCTAAAAAAAAATCTATCCTTCTTCAAAGATTCCTAAAATCAAAATAATAGTTTTATACAATAATCCTAAATGATTAATTATCTAGGTAATTAAATAAATAAATCGTATTTTCTAATTAACTAAGGAAATAATATAAATAAATCCAATGATTTATTAAATAAATACAATATTTAAAAATATGGGGTTTTATATTCTACTCAACTTACAAAAATTTCGTCCTCGAAATTGACACTAACCCATATTCATAATAAATCACTATAGCTATTACACTTCATTGCTATCTAGCAGTGCTTCCTACTGGTCATGGTCAGTCACCCTAACACTTCTCATTTATTGTCCATACCCTATTCTATTATCCTCTAACTCGTCTATACTAGCCAACTTACAAGAATTCTAGTAGTAGTCACAGTCTTTTGAAGCTATTGTCTAGGTTGCAAGACGAATTTATTTTGGGTCGAAAATCTTGGGATACCTGTCTGGCATCTCATAACCATGATTTTTTTTCTTTGTAACTATCAAGTATCGTAGCCTAATACTGCCATGCCACATGACCAGTATGTCTGCAATTACTTCGACTACCCTACTATAACGGTCTAGCTGCAGCTGTCGCTACTTCGCCAGTGATTTGTCATAGTCGTCAGTTCGTAACAAGGGCCTTTAACTTTTTTCTAAGCTTAGTCTAAGTTTTTGGGCAACAGTTAAGGTCTTGACTAACTTTAAAACTGCTAGAAGTATGAATTATTTCAATAATCCAACTAATTCCTATTAGACTAAGGGATGCTATACATGGTTTTAAAATAATAAGAGGATACAAATATTGCTATAGTGCATATACATAAGGGTTATCATTATGTACTCATCTTTTAGTTATTAATCATTTACTAAATCATTTATGTTTTTAACTAACAAAATAAGGGTGAGGTTGAAGTATTCAAATAATTCATAATGGCACGAAAGGATAGACTATGATAGAAAGAGTTAAGCACGAGATAAGGAATGGATATAGAAGAGAAGATAAGCTACCCAAGGGGGCGAGATGGTGATAGTAAAAGAATACTACTACTGCTACTCGCGTCATCTATTAGCATCGCGTGTATGCCATCTGGGTAGAATATCAATATATCCTAATAACTGCTAAACTACAATATATATAATTCTACGTCTACTATGCACCTAAGATCTCGTGTCATAAAAGGGGTCATGAGTATGCAATGACAAATATAACTAAAGGTCGTACCTGTATCTACGACTTCCTGTGCCTGCGCTTCCTTATTTGTCATCATGAGTGCTTGACCTATGGGGTATATCTAGTACTATTTGTGTATCAAACTTATACTAAGCACGAACGTTCGTCTTTCCGAAATAGAGGAAGACAGAAAACAATAATAAAGAATTCAAGAAGGAGGTGATAGAATACAAGTACGGGATTCAAAGGGATTAGAGAATTCAAAAGGGAGTTGTCAAGGCAGTTGTGGATTAAAATCTTATTTTGGTAAATTCATATTTGCATGTTCACATCAGAACAGTTATGTACCTGACATGATATACTCTGTTCAGTCTAGAGGGCAAGTATATTCGTCTAACAAGTTGAGTCAACTATATCTCAATCCACATAAAGTAGTTACAAAGAGCGAACCAAGCGCACTAAGGTTGATTAGACTATAATGCACTGATTTTGATTTAGACAATGTATTAGTGTGGGCCCCCAATAATTCATATGTCATGAACAAGCTCAATAAAAGAATAAGCTTGCAAAAACTAGGCTATAATAGCAGCATAAGTTGAGGTAGTACAAAAAATATAAGTAAGCTTGATTATGATGGAGGAAGGTACAGAATAATTTAAGTTCACCAAGAAGATCGGTGTTGTGCCTCTACAGTTGCTATACTAACTTCTTATCTAAGTCTCTGGTCGACTAAATAAGGGTATGGCCTCTACGTTCTACAGTCTGGATAAACATTATCTTCTTATGCAAGTCTATAGTTGGTGTCATTCAATTATAATTCATTAATAGGTTAAAATGACTATATGATACTAGGTTATGAGGCATACTACCCAACTAACAAGAATTTAACTAATAGTGTTATTGAACAATAGAGTGTATATACCTAGTACAACTCACCTTCCTAACCCCTATCAAGCACGAAAGAAAAGATAAGATTAACATTGCAAAAGAATCAAGCAAGATGCAATGCGAACAATCAAATAAGAATGCGAAATAAAATCAAGGGCGATGATTAAATAAGTGGAAGAGATCCTATTTTCTACTCCTATGCGCAGGCTTGCTCGGTACAGTAACGTAACCGAGATAATATGCTCTCGACCTGCATGGGCCACCACAAAAATATGTCATGCCCTAGTCCCAAAATACGTAGGACTAGGAATACGTAAGCATGCCAGCCGTATGTATATGACAACTCCAATATATGGATACCATAATACATACGTATGCTGTAATATGAATAATAACTCATATATGGTATAAATATTGTCATAAGTCACAGGGCATAACTAAATCTCATCCACAGAATCAAATAGAAATAAATAACCAATCTACTATATAACTGAATCTCAATATGAAGTATCAGAGAATGATAGTCGGCTGGAAACAAATCCACTGCCAAACTAGAATATACGAGAAATCACATAATGCACATCTAATGAACAATGAGACTCGAAGAGAAGACCTCCTCGAAAGGGAATGGAATAGCTAGTCCTGATATATGCTCCTGTGAATAGTCAAGATCGTCTACACCTGGAAAGGGACCAGGTCCTCTGAGGGACGTAACAAGATACATAGAAGCATGCCAATTTGAATACAGTAAACATGCATAATAGCTAAAAATATATAAGTACGCTGTACAAGATAATCTATATGAAATGCATAATGAGGACAACTTTTTGACGTATGGGCATGGGTAGGCTGCTCGATCTAAATCTCACAACTCACACACACAACAGGGACATCAAAAATCGACATACCTTGGGGGTAGCGACCAATGCGACACCAGAAATTGACATACCTCGGGGGTAGCGACCAACGTGACACACTACCGTAGTGCGTACTAGATATTACGGTTTACCAGAGTGGTTATAGCCCATACGCCTACTGATTGTCCTCCCCTTCCATGATACTATGTGTCAAGTGTGTATCAACATATATATATATATATATATATATATATATATATATATATAGCATATACTTATGACTGAAAGAAAATACACATGCAATAAATATACAAAAATATAATAAGCATGCAAAGTACTGTAAGCAATTTGGCAAGGTATCTTGCCTGGCAAGAGAGCTGCAAAGTGTAACGTCTAGCAGTCAAGCACACAGGATCAGAAACTACGACCTCAGAATGAACGTCTCCGGATGCTGAAATAAATATTCCTAATGTACCCAGAATAAGCAAGATAGCTAGAAAATACTACCCTTTCGTCCAATTTGGACACAGGGGCAAAACGGTAATTTTGGGTCAAAGAGTGGTCCATATGTGGCCCACTTTGCACCGAAAAGCGTGCTGGGGGTAAAGGTCTCTAAAATCGATAAATTATAGGTCAAACCAATTCTAAACGTTAATACGAACTCAACGGTACGTTCAATTTTGGATTCCGGTGAGCCGAACACAAATTCGTCCAAAAAGTCAATAGTAGGGCCTGCAAATAGGCGACTTGGTCAACTGTCTCAGAATTGCGTAAAACTTGGGGCACAGGACCAGCATGATACCACGAATCCAATGGCCTAAGTTTCGTTGTATTCTGACGAGTGTACACTAAATGGTGCAGTATTTTGCAAAAGTCGCGTTACTAGGCCTTTTTACGGATACAGGGTGATTCCGACGCGCACACGCGTCCAAATCAGTTTTTGTGAAATCTCACATGTCTGGACATACCATACACGCTTTTCAGTACAATTCGTATGCGATGGGGCAGTCTCGTTTGGCGGGGCGCGCTCTGTTTCACAAATTTTATCAATTTAAAAATAGGTTTTTATGAGTTTTTAACCTAATTTAATTCTGCATATAACACCAAATAAAATAATATAATTGACAGAAAATAATCTAGGTTATATGGTTTTTAGATAGCAAAAAGAAATTCTAAGTTTAGATCTCTGGGGTGGGAGATACGAGTCCTTAAACATGGGTGGTTGCAGTAGTTTTTATGAAGTTAAAGTTGTGGTTTTTCTCCAACTTGGTCTCGGTTTTCACCTAGGGTTACGCACTGATCGGTGAAAACTAATACACAGAGTTGGAAGAGGGATATGTCGTGAGCATATCGACGAAGATGAATCCGAATTTGGTCGAGCGTTGGAGCGGAAATCAACGCGTGAATATGGCTTCGCTACTGTCAAATTTCTGTGCGACGTGCGCGGGATCTCGCGTGGGAGAGCGGCCGGCCGGTGGGTCCAGGTGGCGGCGTGTGCAGCGCTGGGTCGGCGTGGTCGGTAGCGTGGAGGCGATTAGGTTAGGGTTAGGGTTAGGGTTAGGGTTAGGGTTTAGGTTTTACAAGTTGTTATTACATATATATAGATAGAGGGAGGGAGCGGGGGGGGGGGGGGACTTAGATGGGTCGCGCGGGTTCCTATGAAGGGGTCGGGTAGGAGAACTTAGAGGCTGCTGGTTTTATAGCAGCGTGGTGGGGGAGTTTAGTGTTAGGGTTTTTTTCTTTTTCTTTTCTTTTTTCTATTTCTTTTCTCATATCTATTTCTTTTCCTATTTCTTTTCCTTTTTCTTTTCTTAATACTATTACTAAAATTATTATTACACTATTATTATTATTATTATTATTATTATTATTATTATTATTATTATTATTACTTAATACTTATTATTATTAGTAGTATATTATTATAACTATTGTTATTAACGCATATATTTAAGGTATATAGAAAAATGCATTTGCACTCAAAAAATAAATTCTACAAAAAAATCTATCCTTCTTCAAAGATTCCTAAAATCAAAATAATAGTTTTGTACAATAATCCTAAATGATTAATTATCTAGGTAATTAAATAAATAAATTGCATTTTCTAATTAACTAAGGGAATAATATAAATTAACTCAATGATTTATTAAATAAATATAATATTTAAAAATATGGGATTTTACACCTAAGCCAAAGTCTCTAGCTCGAAGCCAACTACGTCCTGAGGCCCGTAGTGAGTGGGATATCGCTTTTTAGTGTCATCTGAAAAAAATATATCCAGTTAGAAAATGAGAAAAGTACATCTCTAACAGCAGTTCCAATGAATGATAAAAACTATGTAACAGTAGATAGAGAGAATATACAAGATGCAATATATAGGTATAAGAGAGATGCAAAATAGGAAAACTGGAATTAAATACAAGAATGAGCATCATGAATATGAGCAAGAAATACTACTACTATGTGAGTGAGTACCAGGTTCAACATGTGATCGGCTTGGGAACTTGCACAAGTATTAGGGCCTGGTTAATCATACGTGCGGTGTATGACTAACACTCACAATAACATGCACAATGAGGATATGATCATATATCTACCCTAACACTCCCCGTCCCGACTAGTATAGTGGATTCAACCATGGTACATTATGACACGGGATTCACTGGGTAGGTAGCTAGTCTCCCCAAGAATTAATGTCCGTACATGTACAAGAAGAACAAGGAGCAAAGATTGCACAAGATACACCATAACTACCAAGGAATAACATCTCATGACGAGATCCGGATATAGCAATTCGTTTAACCATCGTGTCAAGAAATCAAGGATATCTACGCTAAATACAAAAAATATAGAGGATGTCATAAATGAGAAACTAATAGAGAATGTACTTGCTTGAAATCTGGTGAAAAGTATCAAAGATGTCCGGAACGGTGCCTCAGAGACCTAAATATGGAATATTATATCAATACAAGGTTTTGGAATGAAAATAAGTTAAACTAGTCTAATTCTAGGTCATTAAGCCATTTCTAAGTTAAAACAATCGAACATGGTCAACTCTAGGTCAAACTAGTCAAACTTGGTCAAACTAGTTATTTTTAGGTTGTATGAGTCAATCTCTATGATATTGGGTCTATACACTATGTAACTAGTCTATACTAGCTATATTGGAATATTAGAGTATCGACACTATTCCGTATCGCAAGATACGTATATTATATCTATAAAAATATTCTATAAGTTATACAACTATACTAGATACTAGTATCCCTAGCTAAACTAATACTAAGTGGATACCTTGGCTTTGAGCTAACTCGGTATCACACTTAGCTACCCATCTGGTATTCAATATCCATACCCCAGGATACCTCGACTCTCATTACCTTGGTATAACTCAAGGTAAACTAGAAATAATATTAACCAATACTAATACTTATGCTAACTAGTGTATATATATATACCCTCATATATATAACTAACAATATTAACTAACTTAACTTTAACTGATACATACATATAGCTAACTGTTAACCAACTAACTGATATCAATCCATCTTCTCAACTCACACACACCACAATACCTTAACTGCTACTACATCCTAATCTCTAATGCACATTTGTGCTACACTCAACATAGTTCAACTCTTACCCAAAATACCATAATTAACATCCTCATAGTAGCAACGTTGCTGCTGCTACAACAGCATATAGACTGATCCCCCTCCTCTTTATATTTGTAGACTAACCACACCTACACAACAGTGCTTCTACTGCAACCCGAGCATCCAACTGTCCCCTTGCACGCTGCTGCTACTACATGATGCTACTGCTCCCTCTTATTGCTGATGCTCCATTGTAGCACCTCAAAACTGCTGCTGCTACTGTGCACTTCAAGTGCAAAGCCCGATCTCTAGTTTTCTGCTGCTGCTATGTGCATTTTTACATCAGTCCACCACTCTTTCCCATTTATCTGTCTATACACTACAGTCAAGGGACTCCTACCCGATAATGTGCAAGTGTGTGTGCAAACATACTAATAACTATGACAGTGAACCTTCTAGTATACATCTCTCTATATAAATAGAGATACCATAATATCACTCACCTTAGGATAACTATCATAGATATGTCTATGTATACATCCAAAATATTCTAAATAATATAAATTAGTTATGAACAACTAATTAAAGTACATGAAACTATCATAGCTATTATACAAACACTTTGCGTGTAATGCACAGTATCACACCAATCTATGATATACTTGTGATACGGCTCCAACACACCACCAAATACATTCCGAAGGATACAAGCAAGTCTAGAATCACAATTATGAACAATACGAAGTGCTAGCTACTCAAATACGTGTCCGTGTTAAAATGTGACATGCTCAAACTCCCGTGACAGAAGAAAACCCCCAAATCAACCAATATCCCCAAATTATCATGATACGGCCTACACGTATCCAATTATGGACACGACACTAATTTTATACAATCAAACATATGTCAATTTGGTCTAATTAATCTATTGACAAACACATGATGTGCCAATCTCGGAATTCTCCCCAAATTGGCACAAAATACACCATAACTTCCTCCATAGGCCTCCTATGAACCTAATTCCACTTCCTATGGTAGCCTTAGTACATGGACGGGTTCTTAATGATTAAACTACATATTTAGAGTCTAATTATAGAGGTAAAACTAAATTATACCTATTAGAAGATGGATTCACAATACAAGTCTCCAAATGAGTGTCAAGAGCCTTCAACTTGTGCTCCTTCCTCCTCCTTGTAGATCCTTGCCTCTTTTTTGTTCCAATAGTCTCCAATGGTGAGTAAAAAAGGAATTGGAAGATAATTTGGGTAGTAATTAGTGTAGAGATGAAGAAATTTGGAAGAGAAAAATTCTAGATCTAGAATTGAAATGAATGGATGAAGAGAGAGAGAGAGTCTCTCTCCTCCCCCTACTATGGCCGACCTTGCTCCCTACTCTAAGTTATTATAAAAAGTCCATAATACTCCTTGGGGTTTGTCATGAAGGAATTAATTAAGGAGAAAAGGTTCTAATCCAATTGATTTAACTAATTAAGTTATCCTGCTAATGAATGGGCTAACTATTGGGGTTGTTTGTTGGGCTCGATCAAACTAGAATTAATGTTGGTCCATAAGTTTAGTCTAATCTAGTTATGTCCACTAACACAAGTCTAAAATCAAATCTAACATCTAACAATAATTAAATAATATAATAAATAAATATACAACATGCACAATATTTAATTAATTATAACATTACCAAAATATCCTTTCTAGAAAATATGGTAGTGATAAGTCTACCCCCCTTAAAATAATTTTGTCCTCAAAATTCAAAGATAAAACTATCCCCAAAAAATAAAACAGAACAGAATCAGGAAAGAACATACCTCAAGGTACAAATAGATATGTGTAACGCTCTCGCATTTCATCCTCCCTCTCCCAAGTAGACTCACCCAGAGAGTGATGCCTCCATGCGACGCATACCAAGGGAATGGTCTGGTTTCTTGGCACCTTCTCTCTCCGATCCAGAATCTCAACTGGCTGCTTTGGATAGCTAAGAGTAGGGCTCACCTTTATCTCCGAGTGATCCAATACGTGACTAGGATCCGTCACGTACCGTCTCAACTGCGACACATGAAATACGTTATGCACTAACTACAATACAGGTGGAAAGTCTAGTTCGTAAGCAACTGCACCAACCCTCTCGAGAATACTGAAAGGTCCGATGAATCACGGACTAAGCTTTTCACCTCCACCGAAATGAATCGTGCCTCGTATCGGAGAAATTTTCAAAAACACCAGACCTCAAACCTAGAACAAAATACAACCTTAAGAACTTAATCTATAACAAATAATCAATATAAAGTACAAAACAAAAATCTAAAACTATACTTTAAACTCCAAAGGTCTCCGGTGTCTATCCGCTCAATGCCGTTGTCTGTCCTGCGCCACTCGAAGTCTGTCTCTGATCAACTTAACCTTCTCTGCTGCATCCACAACCATCTCTGGCCTTACCAAAGCTCTCTCTCCAATATCGTCTCATGACAAGGGAGTATGACATCTCCGATCGTACAAAGCCTCAAATGGTGACATCTCTATGCTAGCCTGGTAGTTGTTGTTGTAAGCAAACTCTACCAAATGGAGATAGTCCTCCCAAAATCTCCCAAAATCTAGTATACAGGTGTACAAGATATCCTCGAGAGTCTGAATGGTCCTCTCTGACTGTCCATCTATCGGGGGGGTGATATGTAGTACTGAACTTGAGTTGGGTACCCAAACTCGCCTACAAACTCCTCCAGAAATGAGAAGTGAAACGACTATCCTGATCCGAGACTATGCTAATGGGAACCCGATGTATCCTGACGATCTGCCTCACATACATCTCTGCCAGCTTCTCCGTAGATGAACCCACCTTGAAATGCAAAAAGTGGGCCGACTCGGTCAACCTGTCAACGATGACCAAAATTGCGTCTGTCCCTCCTGGAGATCGTGGAAGTCCGGACACAAAATCCATAGTAATGTGCTCCTACTTCCACTCTGGAATGAGTAATGGCTGAAGTAATCCACCTGGCCTCTGCCTCTCGGCTTTCACTTGCTGGCACAATAAGTATCTGGATACAAACTGTGCCACCTCCCTCTTCATGCCATACCACCACACTCTCTCTCGCATATCCTGATACATCTTGTTGGTACCTGGATGCATAGAATACTGAGAGCGATGTGCTTTCTATAACACATTCTCACGTAGCTCCCCACTAGACACACATAATCTAGCACCATGCCACAAAGAACCATCCTCAAAAAATGGTAAAGTTATCCTCCAAACCTGCTCTTACATGAGCTCTGATGATCCTTAGAGATACATCCCCATACTGGAATGCCTTGATCCTTTCCATCAACTTTGAGTGTATCTGCAACCCCCATACCTGTATGGCAAAACTAGGGACTATCACCTCAATGCCCAAGCTCTTCAGATCCTCCAATAAATACCGGTAATGTATCAAAAACCTAGCTACCGGATACCTTCTCAAGGCATCGAAAACTACATTGGCTTTTCCAGGATGATACTGTAAGTATATGTCAAAATCCTTCATCAGTTCCAGCTACCGATGCTGCCTCATGTTCAACTCCTTCTAAGTAAAAATGTACTTCAAACTCTTGTGGTCTATGAAGATCTCCCCAAGCTCTTCGTACAAATTGTGTTTCCATAACTTTAAGGCAAAGATGAATGTTGCCAACTCCAAATCGTGGGTAGAATAGTTCTTCTCATGAGGATGTAATTGCCTGGATGCATAGGCAATTACTTTCCTATTCTGCTAAAGAACACAACCCAACCCTTTTTCCTATGCATCACTATAAATAGAGAAACCTCTGGACCTTGATGGCAATGTCAAAATAGGATTAGACGTCAACCTTGTCTTCAATTCCTCAAAAGTAGCCTGGAACTCCTCTGTCCAAACAAACTTCGTGTCCTTTCTGGTGAGTCTAGTCATTGGCTCGACAATACTTGAATTTTTTTGCACAAACTTCCTGTAGTAGCCTGCCAGACCGAAGAAACTTATGATCTCTACCACTGAACTCAGGGTCTTCCAAGATTCTACTGCTGCGATCTTTTTCATATCCACAGAAATTATATCACCAGTCACAACATGTCCTAAGAACTCTACCTTATCCAGGAAGAATTCACACTTAGACAGCTTCCCATATAACTTTTTCTTCCTCAGTACATCCAACACAATCCGCAAATATTCTTCGTGCTCCTTTGGTGTCTTCGAGTATATGAGTATGTCATCGATGAACACCACTACGAACTTTTCAAGGTACTGGTGGGACACCTTGTTCATCAAATTCATAAATACCGTCGGGGCATTAGTCAACCCAAACGGCATCACCATGAACTCATACTGGCCATAACAAGTCCTAAAAGCAGTCTTCGGAATGTCCTCCGACTTTCCTTTTACCTGGTGGTAGCCTGATCTCAAATCTATCTTGGAAAATACCTTGGCGCCACTCAACTGATCGAACAGGTCATCAAATTGTGCCAACGAGTATTTATTCATGATAGTGAGATTATTCAATGCTCTATAATCAATGTACATGCACGTTGATCCATCCTTCTTTGGTACAAAAAGTATCGGGGCTCCCTACGGTGAAGAACTCGATCTGATAAACCCCTTATCCTGCAATTCATCCATTTACTTCTTCAGCTCGACCAGCTCGCTGTTGTTCACTCCATAAACATGCTATAAAATTGGTTCAACACCTGAAACTAAGTATATAGAGAACTCAACATCTCGATCTGGCGGCAATCCTGCCAATTCCTCAGAAAACACATCCAAAAATTCTGCTATCAAAGGATACGGCAACTCATTGTCTTCCACCATAGCTCCACAAATAATACCTTCTTTCTGCTCTGCAGCTCCTCTAGCAAACTCAAACTCTGGCTCTCCTAGCGGGCTAAACAAAACTCTACCTCCTCTGCAATCTATACTAGCATGGTGCTTATTTAACCAATCCATCCCTAGTACAATATCGTAGCTCGGAAGTGACATTACAAGTAGATACGCACTCAGCTCCCGGCCTCCTAAAGTAACTCTTTGATCCTTGCAAATATAACTAACCTGGATAATGCCTCCCCCGGTCATGATCTTGTAAGTCCTAAGCAAAGACTCAGCTACCAAATGACGCTTCAAACCAAAATAAATATATAAAAAACTATGGAAAGCACCACTATCAAACAATGCTAAAGCTGGAAAATAATCAAGAAGAACAGAACCTGCGATGATATCTCTGATGGGCTAGGCCTTCACGACCATTATAGCAAACGCTCGTCCCTGATGTGAACCACCCTGATGCTGGTGCTGGACATAACGCTACTGCTGGGTCGAAAGCGGCGGTTCCCTCGGCTATACTACAAGTGGCCTCGCCTGTGTTCTCAGAGCTGGAGCTGCTCCCTGAACTGCACGATGAGGATTCGAAGGATAATCCCTCAGTTGATGCCCCTATGTACCATAATCCAGACTCCCAACCTCTTTCTTCAAATTTTCCAAATGTGGCCGGGCTTCTTACAGTAGTGGCAAGAAGCTTGCTGTGACTATCTCTGCTACTACTGTGGTGCCTGGTGAACTGGCACCCTAGCTGGAGTCTGGTACTATTATGGCTGCTAAAAAGGCCTAGGTTGGAAATAAGGACGCTTAGTAGTCATTGCGCTGCTACTAGCCCCCAAAAAAGAATTGTGGTCTTTCTTGGGTTTCAAGCCCAACTCTCGCTCAACTTTGCGTGCCTCCACAAGTATCTCTAAATATGTCTCATAGAAAGACAGAATAAGGATCTTCACTTCCCAGTTCAGACCCTCATAGAAGCGGATAGCCAGAACCTCTGGCTCCCTCACCAAATATTTTATAAATTGGCTCAGCGAATCAAACTCTATGGCGTATTCCTCTACGGACATGCTTCCCTGAGTAAGGCCCTCAATCTGCCTCCCCAAGTCCAATCTGTTTGCTTGAGAAAAGAACTTCCTCTTGAAGAGTCCTTGAATACCTCCCAAGACTGCCCCACATTAGCAAGAAGTAGCTCATTCCTGAACCAAGTGCGGTCGATGTCGAACAGCTGAAGTCATACTTTCTTAACCTTCAGATCCTCAGCAAGACAGAACACCCTCATGAGACGCTCGATATCCTTGAGCCAATCATCAGCATAGACGATGCCCTCAGTCCCCTTGAAGACCTGAGGTTCCAGCTTCTTGAAGTTCTAGATATTACCCGGCCAAAGTTAGGCAACCTGCGGAGCAACCTGCTATTGGACCAGAGCTCCTCTCTCTACTACAATAAGGGCAAGCTGATAAGCACTCTTAATATCCTGTCATAACATGTCGGTCTGCCTCTGGTGATCCTCTGACTGGGCCTTATGATCCTCCAGCATCTCATAAAATAATGCGAACACCTGAGTCACATCTTTCGATACTAAAGGTGGAGGTGGAAGCCCTTCTGACACAGCTGGAATAGTCCTCTGAGCTGGAGGTGGACCCCCGAACGTAGCGGATACGCCAATCACCGGAGAAGTGACTAGTGTAGGCCCTCGGGAAGTCGCAGATCTCTTAGAAGCTACTCCTCTCTGTTATGATAGAGTCTTAGGAGGCAACCTGAGGCAAAGAGAAAGCAAATAATCAATACGGCATATGATATAATGTATTCAAAGAAGGACAGTTAAAGATCAAATATCAATGTCAAGGAAGAATAATTGATATGAACAATAAAGTTTTTCCTAGATGTGATTGAGTATTCTCAGCCTATAGCCTATATCATATATCCTAAAACAGGCTCGTAATAGCACTCAAATAAGAGCACCACTATGAATCATACTAATTAAGACCTCGAAAACCTGTATGGACCACCACTAAAAATGTGTCATGACCCGCACCTGGTGTAGGGACACGAGTAGTTAACAACGTCCAGCCTACGCTGCAGCATCGACGGTAGAACATTGTTTGGGTAAACTATCTATCTAGCAATAATGATCATCAAGATATAATAATGCCACCAATGAAGTATGAATACTCAATCACAAATCTATAAGATGGAACAATCGCACGAATATGATATAAAGAACTAAATAGTCAAATACAACTCACAAGACAAATAATTTTCAATGAGTCATCTAATAATAAGAAATGCTAACATTAAATCCAGTACAAATAAATCTATCTACTGAGCTACGGGTACTGGATCGTCTGTCTCAACCGGGATAAGTTTTACCTGAGGCAAAGTCTCTGGCTCAAAGCCAACTACGTCCTGAGGCCCGTAGTGAGTGGGATACCACTCCTCAGTGTCATCTGGGAAAAAAAATTCAGTCAAGAAAGGAGCAAAGTACACCTCTAACAGCAGTTCCAATGAATGATAAAAACTATATAACAATAAATAGAGCGAATATAAAAGATACAATATACATGTACAAAAGATACGCAAAATAGAAATACTGAAATTAAATACAAGAATGAGCATCATGAATATGAGCAAGAAATACTACTACTATGTGAGTTAGTACCAGCTTTAACATATGATCGACTTGGAAACTTGCACAAGGATTAGGGCCTAGTTAATTATACGTGCGGTGTATGATCAACACTCATAATGACATGCACAAGAAGGGTATGATCACATATCTACACTAACACTCCCCGTCCCGACTGGTATAGTAGATCCAACCATGGTACGTTATGACACGGGATTCACTGGATAAGTAGCTAATCTCCCCAAGAATCAATGTATGTACATGTACAAGAAGAATAAGGAACGAGGCTTGCACAAGATACACCTTAACTACCAAAGAATAATATATCTCATGACGAGATCTGGATATACCAATCTATGTAACCATCGTGTCAAGAAATCTAGGATATCTACGTTAAATACAAAAAACAAAAGGGATATCATAAATAAGAAACTATCAGAGAATGTACTTGCCTGGAATCTGGTGAACAATATCAAAGATGTTCGAAATAGTGCCTTAGAGACCTAAATATGGAATATTATATCAATACAAGATTTTGGAATGAAAATTAGTTAAACTAGTCTAATTCTAGATTATTAAGCCATTTCTAAGTCAAAATAGTCAAACTAGGTTAACTCTAGGTCAAACTAGTCAAACTAGCTATTTCTAGGTTGTATGAGTCCATCTCTATGATATTGGTTCCATACACTATGTCACTAGGCTATACTAGCTATGTTGGGATATTAGGGTATCGACACTATTTCGTACCGCAAGATACATAAATTATATCTATAAAAATATTCTATAAGTTATACAACTATATTACATACTTGTATCCCTAGCTAAACTAATACTAAGTGGATACCTTGTGTAAAATCCCTAATCCTAAAAACCGTATTTATCTTTTTAATTAATTATTTAATTAAATTATAGTAATTATGAGTAAATAAAGGAAATAGATTTTATTTAATTTTTATTTTAGGTGTTTGTGTATTTAGGGGATTTATGGAGCCATTATAAATTTTTCCTAATTTATTCCATGTAGGAGACCTATTGGACAGTTGGTAGATTAATTATATGCTCTAAAATATATTCTTGAATTTTTCTATGTATATATATATATATATATATATATATATATATATATATATATATATATATATATATATATATATATATATATATATATATATATATATAGTTTATTTAGAAAGAAAAAGAAATTTGAAATAGTAAATAGAAAAGAAAATATAAAAGGAAATAAGAATGCTTATTAGGTCTAAACCCAAACCCTAAACCGTAGACTACCCAAACCCACTATCCCTAATCCACCCGCTAGCTAATATCGAGCAGCAGCAGCGACAACTTCTAAAACCCCGTGACCCGCAAGAGAACCCTCTCGACCTCTCTCTCCATATATATATATATATATATATATATATATATATATATATATATATATATATATATATATATATCGTCCACGTCCCAAAACCCTAACCCTAAAACCTAGATCTTCTCTCCCTTCCTCTAACCTCCACCGCTGTCCGCCCAGACCGTCGGAAAACCGCCCGCCGACGTGACTACGACCCCGCACGTGACAGTTTGGACAGCGAAGTACCTGTGTTCAAGCCATGTTTCCCGTCACCTCGCTCAACCAAACTCGACCCCGCCTTCACCGGTACGTTCATGACTTAACTCCCTTCAATATCCGCATGATAGTTGACCTCGAACAACGCGTAATCCTAGACAAAAATAGCGTCCAAGTTGGCAAAAAATGACAACTTCTGGGTATCGCAGAAAACTGCGATAACTACCTATGTTCACGGATTCGTATCTTCCACCACAGAGATCCGAATTTGATTTTTCTTTTTGGTATGCGGAGACCACTTGACCTAGTTTAATTTTTGTTGTTTATATTAATTTATTAACTGCTGTATGTAGAATTAAACTAGTTAGAAAATCCCGAAAACCTACTTTTTCATATTTTAAAAAATTGCGATACGGAGCGCACACCGCCAAACGGGACCGCCCCGTCGTATACCAAAAGGTGCGCACAGCGTACCCGAATATGTGATATTTTACGAAATCGTTCCGTATCTGCAGAAAATCTCCCGTGTCTCAACTTTTGCAAAAGTTCTGCGTATTTAGTGCACGCTCGTCAGATTGTGATGAAACTTGCGCCACTTGACTCGTGGTATCACGCTGGTCCTGTGGCCCAATTTTCACGCAATTCTGAGACAGTTAACCAAGTCGCTAATTGTTGGGCCCTAAGGTTGACTTTTTGGACGAAATTGTGTTCGGCTCACCGAAATCCACATTTGGACATACCATTGAGTTCGTACTGACTTTTAGAATTCGTTTGACATATAATTTATCTCATTTAGAGACTGTTACCCTTGGCACACTTTTTGGTGCAAAATAGGCCACACGTGGACCCCACTTTGATCTAAAATTACCGTTTTGCCCTTATGTCCAAATTGGACGAAAGGTTAGTGATTTCTAGCTATCTCGCTGATTCCGAAAATGTTGGTGATGTCTATTTCAATATCCGGAGATGTTTGTTCAGAGATATTAGTTCCTGATCCAGTGTCCTTGATATTTGGACGCGTACACTTTACATATTTCTTGCCAGGCAAGTATACCTTGCCATTGTACTGTATTTATATTCCATATGATGCATATTTTATTTTTATTTATTTTAGTTCATATATTTTAACTGTTATATAAATTGCGCATCCAAGGAAACTTGGGTGCAACGACGGTGTCGTCGTGTGCTATTTTTATTTATGTATATGCATTGGACCTACTTTATGAGACTACCCCATTATCATGAGGCATTTTATGTTTCATTGGCTGTGACACTATTCTTACTCGAGTGTGAGTCACATATAGGACACGGACTTGCGTACTCGGCTGGCCACTGGTACGTATAGGTCGTACGACGGATAGGGATAGCTGCCGATAGAAACTTTGCATGCTAGTAGACCTGACAGTTATTTAGAGATTTTATCGTGTCATGGATGTGACATGCTTACAGCATGGGGTGGAGAGAACAACAAGTAAGGCATTTGGGCTCCTTTGCACTTTTTCCCTTGTAACCCGTACGCTCCGCCGGAGATGCGCGATCATGATGACCACTATATATTATATATTATCAGGCGGCCCCTGGCGTTCAAAAGACGACATGCTTTGTAGGCCCCTAGATCTCCAAGGGAACCATGCCAATCCTATTTTTAGCCAGATATCCCACTAGATGGAAAGTTATTCTCAAACTGCATTCACTTAGACGGTTAGGCGACCCCATTGGATGTTTACATTTCAGTACTTTATTGGCATGTTATTATGTATCTTATTACGTCCCTCTGAGGACCTGGTCCCTTTCCAGATATAGATGAGCAGGAGTATCCACAGGAGTATGGACCTGGACCTGACGCTACTTATCAGACTGAGGAGGTCTTATCTTCGGATTATATATGATTCATTGCAGTTGTTTAGAGATTTTAGTTGCTATTCTTTTCGAGACATTATTCTTATATTAGAGTTTATTCTCTTCTCTCTTTAGTAGTTTTGGTATAGTCGATTTGCAGTGGATTTGTTTTCATCCGACTATCATACTTTGAGATCGCTTATTTGATATTCAGTTATTATTTCCAATTTATTTATCTATTTATTTGTGCTGTGGATGAGATATAGATTGCGTGTGACTTATTATGACAGTATATTACCACTGGTGGATTGAATATTCATGTACAGCATACGTGTGTATATGGTTTCCATATATTGGAGTTCGTATACATACGGCTGACGTGTTACGTATTCCTAGTCCTACGTATTTTGGGACTGGGGCGTGACACCTTGGTTATGAACCAACTCGGTATCACACCTAGCTACCCATCTGGTATTCAATACCCATACCCCAGGATACCTCAACTCTCATTACCTTGGTATAACTCAAGGTAAACTAGAAATAATATTAACCAATACTAATACTTATGCTAACTAGTGTGTATATATATATATGTATATATATATATATATATATATATATATATATATATATATATATATATATATATATATATATATGCCCTCATGTATATAATAACTCATATATATATATAATATATATATATATATATATATATATATATATATATATATATATATATATATATATATAACTAACAATATTAACTAACTTAATTTTAATTGATACATACATATAGCTAACTGTTAACTAACTAAAAGATATCAATCTATCTTCTCAACTCACACACACCACAATACCTTAACTGCTACTATATCCTAATCTATAATGAACTACTATGCTACACTCAACATAGTTCAACTCTTACCCAAAATACCATAATCAACATCCTCACAACAGCAATTTTGTTGCTGCTATAGCAGCATATAGCCTGATCCCCCTCCTCCTTATATTTGTAGACTAATCACACCTACGCAGCAGTGCTTCCACTGCAACCCGAGCTCCAACTGTCCCCTTGCACACTGTTGCTACTACATGATTCTACTGCTTCCTCTTATTACTGCTGCTCCATTATAGCACCTCAAAACTGCTGCTGCTACTGTGCACTTCAAAACTGCTGCTGCTACTGTGCTCTTCAAAACTGTTTCTGCTATTGTGCACTTCTAGTGCACAGCCTTATCTCTAGTTGCATGTTGCTGCTCTGTGCATTTGTATCTCAGTCCACCATTCTTCTCCATCTATCAGTCTATATACTACAGTCAAGGGACTCCTACCGAACTATGTGCAAGTGTGTGTGTGCAAATACACTACTAACTATGACAGTGAACCTTCTAGTATACATCTCTCTATATAAATAGAGATACCATATATATCACTCACCTTAGGATAACTATCATAGATATGTCTATGTATACATCCAAAATACTCTAAATAATACAAATTAGTTATTAACCACTAATTAAAGTACATGAAGCTATCATAGCCATTATACAAATACTTGGCGTGCATTACACCGTATCACATCAATCTATGATATGCTTGCGATATAGCTCCAACACACCACCAAATACATCCCGAAGGATACGAGCAAGTCTAGAATTATAATTATGAATAATATGAAGTGCTAGCTACTTAAATACGTGTCTGGGTCAAAATATGACATGCTCAAACCCCGGTGTCGAAAAAAATTCTAAATCATATCGCCAAATTATCGTGATACGGCCTACACGTATCCAATTGTGGACATGACACTTGTCTCATACAATCAAACACATGTCAATTTGGTCTAATTGACCTATTGACAAATACATGATGTGCCAATTGGTTTAACTAATTAAGTCACCCTCCTAATGAATGGGCTAACTATTGGGCTTATTTGTTGGGCTCAATCTAACTAGAATTATTGTTGGTGCATGAGTTTAGTCTAATCTAGTTAGGTCCACTAACACAAGTCCAAATCAAATCTAACATCTAACAATAATTAAATAATATAATAAATAAATATACAACATTCACAATATCTAATTAATTATAAAATAACCAAAAATACACTTCCTAGAAAATGTCGTATGACATCCTTCCCGAGGACTTTGCTTGATCACCGGTAGTGACTTCACCTTGGATCCGGTATCATTATCAAGTTAGCAGTTATCGGCCCTAGTTATCTTATTGCTTTCTTTTATTTAGTACTTGTATTTGTGGGTTTGTCCCTGTGTGACTCTATCCGTATTGTATTATGATACATTTCCAAACTTATTTTTCTTTCTGCACATTAGTACACTTGTTTTCTCTCTGTGTTTCATATTCTTATGCCTCTGGATGAGATTAGTTATATTACTTATGTTTAAATATTGGATTATATCATTGTACTTTACAGCTTAGGTGCACTCCAACGGGTCTATTTGATTGGGATGCCCATCGGAGTGTACCCGCTGGCCAATGCCACGTGGCTCAGTTCCTTATATTTGGAACTGGGGTATGACATGTTTTTGTGGTGGCCCACGCAGTTCTGATTTAAATTATTTTGGTTACCTGACTGTGCCAAGTGAGCCTGCAATTAGGAATAGATATTAGAATCTCATCTACATGCTTGAGTACTTCACATAACACCTCTATTTCGATTTTATTTTTCTAAATTTGTATCCTGTTTAATTCTAAAATACTGGTCTTAAACATGACTTCTTTTCAGAGTTATGAATCTCCGTAGCGGATGTATCGTGCAGCCGGGCGATGTCCCCTATGACATCGGGTCATATGGGGAACCGATACTGGGGCAGGTTCCTCTGTTTACCCCAGCTCCCCAGGGACAGTCATCTGAGCAGCCAGAGGTGGCTCTGGATAGGCACCAGTCTCCGTACCGGGCAGATCATTAGGGCCAGCGGGCCCTAGGAAAGGAGGAGCAACAGTTGCCCCCAACACCTCTATTTCTTCCACAGATGCCATATATTCCCTTTCCACCAGGGCAACCCATGGACGGGCCGTAGATATTCTAGATGATCTACGCTATGATACAGGCCCAACAACAGGTCCAGCAGCAGGGCCAGACTGAGTCTTTGAGAGAGAGTATTGTGATAACTTTGGGACAGGAGCCACCACCAACACTCCAGTCAACGATGGGTTCTGTTATAGAATTTTGTCGTATGATACCACTTCTATTTGCTGGCACAGAGGAGCCGACGGAGGTACACGCATGGCTTACCAACATTCAACACCAGTTGGAGGCCACCGATCTCCCGAGACATACACTACCAAAAAAATGTCCAAATAACGACGGTTTTAGCGACGTCCAAATAAAACATCGCTGAATTATAGGTATTTAGTGACGTCCATATAAAACATCATAATACGTCGGTGATAGCGACGTAGAGTGACGTTTAGCAACTATAATTATTATAATTATATAAAATGTTGCCTAGGTAGTCGCTAAACGTCTATAACTTTTTAATTTTAGCGATGTTTATCGACGTTTATGTATTTAAGTCGCAATATATTATATATCCGCGATGGTTAGCGACGTCTGGATCCACGTCGCTAATTTATTTCATGTAGGGTCTGACAAATTTCTCTTCCCCCTATTTCCTTCGATATCTCTAAAATTTTAAACCCTCCATCCCGGCGCCCCACCTCGGCGACCCCCCCTCCGGCCGTATCCTCCCCCCTCCGTGGTGCTCCTCCCTCCGTCAGCTCCTCCTTCCTCCGGCTCCCCTCCTCCCTCTGGCGGCTCCTCCTCCCTCCGACGTTCTCCTCTCTCCAGCTTCCTCCTCCTCACTCGGTGAGCTCCTCTCTCTGTCTCCTTTCTTTGTCTCTGTCTCTCTCTAACATGACACAACACATACGACACGACATGACACACACTAACCCTAACCCTGACTCGGACACACACACACGCACGCGGACACACTAACACATGCGGACACTAACCCTAATACTAATACGGATACATGCACACACACAAACATAGACAAGACATAACATGCCACGAACATACAGACACAAACAAGAAACAGACATAGACATGGCATAAACATATACACTGATATGACACAAAATATGACACAGACCCTAACCCTATTTCTCTTCTAGTTAGCTGTCTGAGTTTAGACGCAACCTTGCATATCTGTAGCATATATAATACGATGCAGATCTCGACTCACGGAGAGTCGTATACACGGATACGTGAATGACTCTTTAAAGCTGAGATACGATACGGTATTGGCTTCTTCTAGAACTCGTATCCAACTTGGGCTGATACTTCTTGCTGCACGAGCTGTTGCATTGGCTACTGCAGACTGCTAAACCTGCTGTTGAAGGCTCTGCAGTACACTGGCTTTGCTGCTACTTGCTGAGTTAGCTTGCTGCTGTGCATCCTTCCTGTTATATACTACATAGTGTTACTGTACACTGATTCCTCACTGCTGCACTGTAAAGTATAGCTAGCTGCTACTGCTATAAACTGTTGTATGCTTCCCTTTGTACTGTGGTAGCACAGAGCTGCACACTGCTCTCCCTTCAGTTGATCACTGCCAAATTATGCACACTAAAAATTATGAACTGCTCTCCCTAGTGACCCGAGCTCACTCAATTACTTAAACAACAATGGGTGACCACCGCTGGTGGTCTCCAGAGGGGTACATACTACGGTACGGGATCCTATGGTGCCCCTGTTGCGACGTAGTTATCTAGGGCCTCCCTGGAAAGTGTGCATTTCCCACAGCCCTCGTAGTCGTCGGCCCGAGTCCAGGAGGCCGTTGAGCGTTAGATTGCGTCTCTCTGTGACGAGTTGCTACAAAGGATGGAGGATCATCCCCTGTCCTAGCCGCAGGCGGACGATGCGACGCTCATCGTATGATTTGATATGCTTGAGCACAGCATCATGGAGCTCCGAGATATGACAGCTGATCTTAGAGCGTCATCAAAGCGTAGCATGACGGAGCTACATGCATCACAGCTGTCCATAGGCGAGAGGCTAACGATGATGTAGGATTCAATGGTTTATAGCAGTACGAGGCTGTTATCTACCATGGATTCATACAACCAGCGACTAGCATAGTTGGAGCAAATACGTCCTCCTGGTGCGCCTACATCGACACAGACTCTACCGATGTCACTGCCTTCTCCATCGACATCGGTGTCGATTTCACGGGAGCGGTATTATCTGTTCTTATCCCTCATGCGCGCCGGTGGTTATCCTCCCGCAGATCCGCCATAGTCCTAGTCAGGACCGTTTATTGATTGTTTGTGTTTCAGACCTATGATATTTGGTCATTTATGAATATTCTTTTTTTTAAGGCATTCAGACATTATTTTTTGTATTCTTTAGGATGAGGCTTTCAGACTCAGTTGTGTGGATATTTGTTGTATTCTTTACGACGAGATTTTCTACTGATTCTGTTTTTAATCTCAATATTTTATTTTCTTCAAATTATATTATATTATTCTTATTAAATGTATGTTAATTTACCGGTGTTGAGTGTTCAACCGAAGGGGGTCGGCGAACCCAGCAAATTCAACGGAGGGTAGCTCCGGGTCTATTTGTACAAATTATGAATTAATAAACTGCAAGAAGAATGGTTTGGAAATAATTCAATATTTATTTTTTTATTTTTCAGTATCTTTAGCGACGTTTGCGACGTTTATATACGTCGCTATATACATCGCTATCCACGTCGCTAATTTAGCGACATATAGCGACAAAAATACACGTCGCTAATTTAGCAACATTGCGTCGCTAAACGTCGCTAATATAGCGATGCATCTACGTAGCTAAAAAATGTCGAAATAGCGACGTTTGGCGACATTTTTCCTGTCAGCGACTAGCTTAAAGGCGACTTCACCAAAACGTCGCTAAAACTATTTAGCGATATTTTTTGACCATTTAGCGACGTTTCTTTATGTTGCTAATTTAACTTATTCTGGTAGTAATAGATGGATGACCGTTATCAGGATACAGCTTACAGGAAACGCTTATCACTGGTGGCTTTCAGTGGAGGAGCGTTTAGGGCCCGAACGGGTCACTTGGGACGAGTTCTCTAAGCTCTTCAAGGAGATGTTTATTCCTTCCATACAGAACTTCGGGACAGGTTCCTAAACCTCAGGCAGGACAGTTCGACCATTGAGGAGTACAATGCTGAGTTCCTCCGCTTGAGCCATTTTGCCCCGTATTTGATTTTGACTGAGGAGAAGAAGGCCAAAAAGTTCTACGAAGGCCCGAGTTTTGAGACACAGAGGTTTATTGGATCTATAGCCCCCACCTCCTACTCCGAGGTTTGTTACCATCCTGATGCCAGGATCATATCAACAAGATGGAGGCTAGTCTGAAGCACTCCTATGCATCATCATCGTCAGTTCGAGTATCGCAGGGAGGACATACGAAATATTCTATGGTACTGCACAATAGAGAGCAGCACCCTTGCAGGGACCAGTGATTCCCACTTGCCATTGCTACGGCAAGAGGGGACACATGTTGATGGATTGTCGACGAAGGTTGGGAGTATATATGAGATATGGATCTGACTAGCATACAGTCAGGGATTGCCCAGAGCAGAGGGTTCCAGTACCGATGGTTTATCGACCAGCCTTACCAGCACCGAGGCCCTACCAGCATCCTTCCAGGCCAGTCTTTCTAGGACCGAGGCTGCCCAACGCAAGAGTTGGGACGAAGCGACCACCAATACCAGGAGGAATCCAGAGGAGGCCACCCTTGGTCCCACATGCAGTTCATTTCCAGCAGGCTCGACAGCAGCCAAGGGCACCAGCACCGGGACAGGGTTAGGCCTTAGCGATGACCATTGAGGAGGCAGAGACCGCTGGAGAGGTGATCGCAGGTACTATTTTAGTAGATTCATTACCATCAGTAGTATTATTTAATTCTGGTGCCACATACTCTTTCATAGCTGCTAGTTTTGTGGCCACCTATAGGATAGCAACTGCACCCCTTCTGAAGATTAAGAAGATTCTTATGGGAGGTAGAATAGTACCGATTAGCAATATTTGTAGATCTTGTTTAATAGTTGTTTGCGGGCGAGAGATGCATGCCCAATTTCAAGTCTTCTCCATGCCAGACTATGACATTGTCCTAGGCATGGATTGGTTAAGCCAATACCATGCGATGCTAGATTGCCGACATGGATGTGTTATATTTAGACTAGTGGATCACCCTGAGTTTAAGTTTCTTCGGGGAGACCGAGAGCATGGTATCCAACCTACCTTCGCATCATACATTACAGAAGGTGAACCAGTGTACCCCTGCATTATATCAGGGTTTGAGGATGTATTTTCCGAGGAACTTTCAGGCCTACCACCTGACAGAGATATAGAGTTTACTATAGAGTTGACTCTCAGAGCCGAGCCAGTTACTTTCCCCGTCTACAGACTAGCACCAAAAGAGTTGGTTGAGTTGAAGGTCCACGTAGATGATCTCTTAGACAAGGATTTCATTCGGGCTAGTATTTCTCCATGGGGAGCACCCATCTTATTTATGCCGAAGAAGGATGGGATGGTATATTTGTGTATCGATTATAGGATGCTAAATGTTGTAACGATAAAGAACAAGTACCCTCTACCGTGCATTGATGATTTATTTGATTAGCTGAGTGGCGCATGTGTATTCTCGAAGATCGATCTCAGATTCGGCTATTATCAGATCAAGGTAAGAAATAAGGATATTTTGAAGATAGCTTTTCGGATGAAGTACAGGCACTATGAGTTTCTAGTCATGCCATTTAGTTTAACCAATGTGCCAGCTATGTTTATGAGCCTGATGAACAAGGTTTTCCACCAGTACTTGGATAAGTTTGTGGTGGTATTTATTGACGACATCTTGGTATAATCCAAGAGCCATGAGGAGCACGAGGAGCATCTCAGGTTCGTATTGGAGACGCTGAGGCAGGAGAGGCTGTATGCCAAGCTCAGCAAGTGCGAGTTCTACTTAGATAGTATACCTTTACTTGGTCACATAATTACTGAAAATGGACTATCAGTTGACGAGAGAAGATCGTCGCAGTGGAGACCTGGCCTACCCCTACATCTGTTACGGAGGTTAGGAGTTTTCTCGGACTTGTCGGATATTATCAGAGGTTCATGAAAAACTTCTCAAAGATCGCTGTACCTATGACGTAGTTGATGCATAAAGAAAAGGAGTTTATCTAAACTGAGGAGTGTCAGACGACTTTCGATGAGCTGAAGAAGCGTCTGACGACAACACCGATCATGACACTTCCTTCTAGATCTGGAGGATTTATGGTATATAGCAATGCATCTGGGAGCAGACTAGGATGTGTACTGATACAGCACGACAAGGTGATAGCCTACGCATCGAGACAGCTGAGTATTCATGAGAAGACTTACCCGACACATAATCTAGAGCTAGCTGCGGTGATATTTGCACCAAAGCTATGACGGCACTACCTTTATGTAAAGCGGGTTGAGATTTACATAGATTACAAAAGTATGAAGTATGTCTACACTCAGAAGGAGCTCAACATGAGATAAAGACGTTGGCTAGAGTTGATGACAGATTATGATATCGAGTTACAGTACCACCCTAACAAAGCGAATATTGTAGCAGATGCCTTAAGCAGGAATCATGACATACTTCTTGTTGAATTAGTGCCAGTTGTTAGAGGATCTTCAGAAGCTCGGGATAGAGGTTGTATTACCAGGCATGGATGGACAGTTGGCTAGTCTAGAGGTTCAGTTTACATTGGTTGAGAGGATCAAGGCAGCCTTGCTTACAAATGCTAGATTCTGGCGACTGCGAGAGAGGAAAGAGGCTGGCATGCAGACGGGACTCCGAATTCATGAGGATGAAACATTGAGGTATGGAGATCGCTAATATGTTCCGCGTGGTGAGCTACGCCAGGAGTTGATGACCGAAGCCCATAGTTTGATTTATTATATTCATCTTGGGGGTACGAAGATGTACCAAGATTTAAGACAATATTATTGGTGGCATGGGATAAAGAGGGAGATTATGAGATTCGTGGCGAGATGTTTGGTCTGTCAGCAAGTCAAGGCAGAAAATCAGAGGACTGCGGGAGTATTGCAGCCGCTTTCCATTCCTGAGTGGAAGTGGGAGCACATTACCATGAACTTCATCATAGGATTTCTGAGGACCCCTAGCAGGAAGGATGCAGTCTGGATTATCATGGACCGACTCACCAAGTCGATGCATTTCTTGCCCTTCAGAGTTGGGCAGTCCATAGAGATATTGGCTGATATGTACATGAGGCAGATAGTACGACTACATGGAGTGCCTGTCAATATTATATCGGATCATGATTCCAGATTCATATCATAATTCTGACGGAGTATGCATGAGAGTATAGGAACTTGCCTCAAGTTCAGCACTGCATATCATCCATAAACTGATGGTCAGTCAGAGCGCACGATTCAGATACTAGAGAATATATTGAGAGCTTGCATGATCGACTTTGGAGGATCTTGGGAGGACCATCTACACTTGGTGGAATTCTCCTACAATAATAGCTACCAAGCAAGCATCCAGATGGCATTATTTCAGGCACTGTACGGCAGGAAGTGCAGGTCTCCGATGTATTGGAGTGACATAGTAGAGCGCCAGATACTTGGTCCAGAGTTGGTGACTCCGACATTAGAGAAAGTGAAGTAGATTCAGAGCCATCTCCGCACAACACAGGCCAGGCAGAAGCATTGGGCAGATGCGTACCATAGACCTTTGGAAATCAAAGAAGGTGATCATGTATTTTTGAAGATATCGCCTACTCGTGGTACCATCATATTTGGGGGTAGAGGTAAGCTGATTCTGAGGTACATCGAATCTTTTGAAATCTTGGAGAGTGTTGGCGAAGTGGCTTATTATCTTGTATTGCCTCCGTCATTAGAAGGCGTGCACGACGTATTTCATGTATCACAGTTAAGAAGATATGTGGCAGACCCTATCTACGTTCTCGATCGTTCAGATATTACAGTCGGGCCCATTTTATTATATGTGGAGCAACGAGTAGGGATACTCGATCGCAGTGAGAAAGTTTTTAGGCGGCAGACTATTTGACTGGTCGGGGTTGCATGGAAGCATCATTTGTCGGGTGAGTCTACCTAGGAGCGCGATGATTCCATTCGACGTCGTTTTTCTTATTTATTTGAGGACCAAGGTACGAATTTATGTACTACATTTTAATTACCTGTTAACTTTTTAATTCTCGCAACTCGTATTCGTGCTTTACTTTTAATTTCGGGGACAAAATTCATCTAAGTTGGGAAGGATGTAAATCCTCCCAATAATTTTTTTTGGGTAGACTGGGTATGGTGAGAATTTTTGTTTAGCTTCAGGTTGTTTAAGGATAGAAATTAGGGTTATAAAGACTGGTTCTTTAATTTAAATTCTTGGTGCACCTTACCATTGCTACAATTTTTGGAGCACAACAATAGCCTTTACTTTTCAACAAATTTTGTTATCTTGACCTGACGAGCCAACCTAGGCACTGGATATTTTTGTCACTTGTAATACCCCATTCTGCTCAAGCGGACTGCCGATTCAAACGACAAAAGAGCAACATCCCGACCCACTTTGCTCTGGCGAGAATACTCGTTCGAGGCAAAGGATATTTAGACTTGTCCCTACAGGAGTTTTGGCTTAGGCTTTCAGAGGCTCGCTCGGAGTATCCCTCGACCGAGGCGAATCATCGCTAATGTGGGTGGCTACGGTGAACTTGTCTTTGCTTAGCCAGCACACTTAAAATATGGAATGATACATACTAGTTGCTTGGTGAATCACCCCATGCATGCTAGTAAGAATACAATGCACCTAGCTAAGGGAGTAATCCTAATTTGTATTGCTTGTGCTAGAAATAGAAATGAAACATTGCTTATATACAGACCCTCACATGCTACCTTTGCCTTGTGCAACTAGACCCGCTATGCCTCGAGTAGAATGATATACATATGCTCTATAGTGCACTATTCACTTGCTACTCTGCACGACCCTAGATTATGTCGCTCGAAAAGTTTCCTTGCGGTTCTACTGCTCGTTTTACCTTCGGGTCCGAGCCAAAATGTGAACGCTTATGTTTCCTTATGAGTTCAATTCTTGTCATATATTTGCATGCCAATATATAGTAAAATGCTATCTTGCCTTGTTTTCATCCAAACCACCGGAAGACTATCTAATAGTCGTTCAGAGAGAAGTATAGAATATTAAAAGCATACGGGACCGTTTGGTCGCCAAGGCTTTCCCCAAACTGGGGGACTACATCGAAGACAGTCAAGCAAGATAACATTGGAATGCCTCAGAAGAATTGATACTCGTCTTGTACTCATTCTAAATGGCTCAGGGAGATTATGCAAAGACAGATCATGATATGTGATTGTCTCATGCTCGTATTGTCTTAGATTACATTAAGTCAAGTTGAGCACTAAACGAGAATCCTGTTAAGTAAAGCAATAAATCAACAGCTCATGAAGCAATGCTCGTTCAGAAAAGAATTAAGAATTATCGTTATGAATCTGGAATGACCCAAGACTTGCATGTCGCGGACAACTTGTGCACAAGGTTTTTAGTTTCCGCGGACGATCGCCGGGACGCTGGGACCGATCCGATCTGGGCAAAAAAGTTTGTATAGTCGTTTGTCATGGACGAAATATTGTGTAGCGAGGCTCGCCACCTGCGTTGCATATCGTTCTTGTCTCTAGACTGTAACCCGTCCTTTATGGCTATGTCAGCGATTTCTGTCATATAGATAAGTTATCCTCGCTTAGAGGCTATCCGCGTATAAGTCATTACATTGCATCCAATAATTTAAATAAGCTAAATGATATGAATATGAGACACTTGTGAGTAGTGGAAGCATTTGAACGTCCAAAGCAACACTTTTGGAAAACATGTATGCTCGTGCACCTAAAATATAATCTTGCATGAAACACTTGTGTTTGCATATGCTAATGCCCTGATTCATTATATATATGCTCATGCTTGAATTAACTTGGTTTACCTTGGACAGGGAAGGACAAATAGTAAGTTGGTAAGTCTCACCATGTTTTATCTTATGTCGCACGACGCACTACTACACGAGTTAGGCTATTCAATCATTGCCATGAAATTGATCCTAAGTCAACTAGAAAGACAACATAATAGTTGGTATACGGAACCTATATTACGTGTTTGGATTTATCGAGAGGGCGAGTAGCCTCCCCACCAGTGAATTCATGTACTGATAATCCACCAGATTGTTTGTAGGGTACAGAAGAACCTCGTTCGGTGCGGATGCCTCCTTCGTACGTGCTAAGTCATAGAGTTCACTATGGAGCCTTGGAGCGTTGCGTCCGGAACTGAAACACATATACAAGACATAATATTGGAACATCGCCTATATCATTCCACAAATATAGCCAATTGGCACTCTTTTACTGTTTCAGAGAGAGAGGCTTGAGTGACTTGTAATCTCAGCTATACGTAGCTTGTAACACTTGTTCAAATATCAATAAACAGTTTATTTTACTTTAACTTATGTTATTCAATGCTTCCGCTATTATCGACTCAGTGAACTTGTTACCAGATCGCCTATGCGTTTATAATTCTGCTATTCTCTGACAATCTGTGCGACTCTATGGCTTAGACCTCTTACCGCCAGCTAGAACCATGGCCTTGTACGGACGCAACTCACGCTCGTGCGGCATCACACCCAGATGGGCCCAAAAGATGGTCCCGCGGGAGCGCTGGCACGATAATTCTTGCCTAGCGGGGACGACTGATTAGCCTGTGGGAGATCGGGGCATGACAGATTGGTATCAGAGCTTGGCTATACGCCTTTGGACTTCATTTTGATTTTCTTAATTTTGAAAGCTTATTCGTGGGTTATGTGCACACTCTCTCTCAATGTCCCAAATGGAATATTCCAACAATGAGTCTAAATACTTTCAAAAATATGAATTTGAATGATGTGATTGCTTGTACGATATCAAAATGCTTAGGCCTTTGTGCTGACCTGTGCTAGACTTTTGGGATTAGACTCGTGTTTGAATCACGTCTTATGTGAAAACTTGGAATACCTATACGTGATTGCCCAACTAGTTAATGCGAAATCGAATATTGTCCCGAATGGTTAGCTATGCACACAGCCTTACGGCTAAGTTGTGTTGAGTATCGCGTGCCAAAACTCTTTGGTGCAAGCAAGTTGCAAACGAGAATGGGATATCGTTCAGGAATAAGACAAGTCAGACTTAGAATGCCAACCGATAGAAACATTCTCGAATTTATCGCTTAGGCGAACATAGAGAATCGTACTCGAATTTAGAGAAATAACTCGAATGGTATTTTGTGTCGAGAGATATAAATTGATTGTGGATTTGATTGGATGACTCAATTCCGAGTGGTGTATGGATTATTTAGAAATGTCCAAACGAATTTATAGGTCTCATGCGATAGACAGATCGAACGATTTTAGAATGTCTTGAAAGAATAAATGATAAGGCTTATATCGAATTAGGATTCACAAAAATAAAAATTAATATCTTGGTTAAGGAAACTTGGAGGATTGTGCGAGCGACTTCGGATTGAAACAAACGAATTGAACTTGAATACAACATCGCTCGAATAGAAATTAGCCCAAAATGAATATTATGTTTCGATGAAATAAGATGAACAATAATGGATTTGGCTTGGAGTTTGGAAGAACGATCTTGAAATCAAGTTCAAAACGATAACCTTCGAAATCAGTCCCAGCGAGAACGATTATCCTGCGGGAGCGTTGGCGTGATGATTTCACGTACGGCAGGGATAATCGAACTCACAAGAACAAGTTCAATGAATATTCCAAACGGACTCAATAAATACAACATATTAAAAGATGGAATAGACTTTGGTTTGAATATTTAAAACTAGTTGCTTGAGGAAATGCTATATAAGTAGACTATGGATTTACCGAACGATAACATTAAAGTTGGATAATTTTGTAAGAATTATAAGGTGTCTCGATCATACCGAAGATAACTATAATGTTCATATATTCTTGCCTTGTGCGAGCGTAACTATATGTCCGTGCATGCGTCACGTCCGGATTAGGATAATTATTCAGCGGAAGCATTAAAGTGATGATCTCACGTCCAACGAGGATGATCGAACTTGCAGGAGGCCAGAGCGTGACAACTTATGGATCGTCTTGACTTTTGGTTATAGACGATAAGACGAATTCAGAATGCAAGTGATCAAAAATGTTTCGATGGATAAGTTAGCCAAAAATCTGAAATAAATCACGCTTGATGGTTTTGTGAACGGATACATGAATCAGGTTAGATGACTTGAAGTTATAAAATAAAGGTTTAGAATCGAATCTTAGCTTGGTGGACTAGACTTGGAATGGATAGGTATACTATCAAAACATGTTTGGAGAGATAGACTATGCAAATCACTAGGCTTGTCCTGCAACTTGAATATTATGAATTTTACTGAACGAACTTGAACCCCCGTACAATGAATGTGTTATTGATTGTAGGAAAATCTGTGTTCGATGTTTAAAAATCTGAGTAAAATAAGCTTGGATAGAATACCCCATACAAATGAACTATGGTTTGACCCTAGGAATTGGGGAAAGCATCGTACGACAAATTTGCATGATGAATCGCATGCTTGAACTTGTACCTATGACCTTGTGAGCTGACCTAGTAATTAGGCAGACGATCATGTGCCGAGTGAACGAACCTGTGTTACCGACTTTAGCATATTGCTTGAACAAGTTATAAAACTGGGGCAGCAAAACTTAGGATTAGACTTGGGAATGATAACGTGTGTGCTAAGTTTGACCCAAACTGATGAACGCTAGTCGGTTGATCGAATAGATCGTGCTTAACGGTAGTGCAAATACTTGATTTTGAGTTGGCAAGGAAATGATATAGGATTTGATTGACTCTATCGGAAGTATCCTTATGAATCATAAAATGAGAACCCTTAAGATTTTTGCAAAGTAGCTTGTCCGATTTTACTATCTCTAAGTTTGGTTGAATGCATATGTTTGAGGGACGCTTCGAATATGTGCATGAAGACTTAAGAGATATGAAACTCGAGTGCTAAGACTTCGCTATCGCTAAGTTGGTTAACATGTATATGTTTGAGGGGCACTTCAAATATGCGCACGATCCAAACTCGCGATATGTTGATCTCGATGCGAGTGCAAGTGAATATCCACCTAAACAAGTATAATGACTTATATAAGTTTGTCTCATCCTTAGATCGCTATCCAAGATGGATTATAATGTACCCAACGTTAAGCAACATATCCTGCACTAAGGCGCAAATGAGACCAACTCAACATACACGCGATACGGCGTAAAGATCGTGTAGGAGATTATGTTCAATTGGATTTAGTGGTACCGATTGCTACGCTTGGGATAGATTCCATAATGCGATAGAACGGCCTGCGCTCAGTAAGTTTCGAGGACGAGACTTTTTCTGAGTGATGTATGATGTAACACCCCATTCCGCTCAAGTGGACTGTCGATTCAAACGGGAAAAGTGCAACGTCCCGACCCACTTTGCTCAGGCAAGAATACTCATTCGAGGCAAAGGATATCCAGACTTGTCCTTATAAGAGTTTCGACTTAGGCTTTCAGAGGCTCGCTCGGAGTATCCCTCGACTGAGGCGAATCATCACTAAGGTAGGTGGCTACGGTAAACTTGTCTTTGCTTAGCCATCACACTTAAAATATGGAACGATATATGCTAGTCGCTAGGTGAATTACTCCATGCATGCTAATAAGAATACAACACACCTAGCTAAGGGAGTAATCCCAATTTTTATTGCTTGTGCTAGAACATGAAATTAAAATATTGCTTACATACAGACCCTCGCATGCTACCTTTGCCTCGTGCAACTAGACCCGCTATGCCTCGAGTAGAACGATATACATATGCTCTATAGTGCACTGTTCACTTGCTACTCTGTATGACCCTAGATTATGTCTCTCAAAAAGTTTCTTTACGGTTCCACCGCTTGGCTTACCTTCTGGCCCAAGCCAAAATGTGAACGCTTATGTTTCCTTATGAGTTTAATGCTTGTCATATATTTGCATGCCAACATCTAGTGATATACTATCTTGCCTTGTTTTCATCCAAACCACCGGAAGACTATCTAATAGTCGTTCAGAGCCAGTATAGAATATTAAAAGAATACGGGACCATTTGGTTGCCAAGGCTTTCCCCGAACTGGGGGACTACATCAAAGACAATCAAGCAAGATAACATCAGAATGCCTCAGAAGAATTGATACTCGTCTTGTACCCAATCTAAACGTCTTAGGGAGATTATGCAAAGACAGATCATGATATATGATTGTCTCATGCTCGTATTGCCTTAGATTGCATCAAGTTAAGTTGAGCACTGAACGAGAATCGTGTTAAGTAAAGCAATAAATCAACAGCTCGTGGAGCAATGCTCGTTCAGAAAAGAATTAAGAATTATCGTTATGAATCTGGAATGACCCAAGACTTGCATGTCGCGGACAACTTGTGCATACAGTTTTTGGTTTTCGCGGACGGTCGCCGGGACACTGGGACCGATCCGATCCGGGCAAAAAAGTATGTATAGTCGTTTGTCATCGACAGAATGTTATGTAGCGAGGCTCGCTACCTGCGTTGCATATTATTCTCGTCTCGAGACTGTAACACGTCCTTTATGGCTATGCCAGCAACTTTTGTCATATAGATAAGTCATCCTCGCTTAGCGGCTATCCGCGTGCGAGTCATTGTATCGCATCCAATAATCTGAATCAGCTAAACGATATTAATATGAGACACTTGTGAGTAGTGGAAGAATTTGAACGTCCAAAGAAATACTTTTGGAAAACATGTATGCTCGTGCACCCGAAATATAATCTCGCATGAAACACTTGTGTTTGCATATGCTAATGCCCTGATTCATTGTATATATGTTCGTGCTTGAATTAACTTGGTTTGTCTTAAACAGGGAAAGACAAATGGTAAGTTGGTAAGTCTAGCCATGTTTTCTCTTATGTCGCACGACGCACTATCACACGAGTTAGGCTATTCAATATTTGCCATGAAACTGATCCTAAGGCAAATAGAAAAACAACATAATAGTTGGTGTCTGGAACCTATATTATGTGTTTGGATTTATCTAGCGGGCGAGTAGCCTCTCCACCAATGCATTCATGTACTGATAATCCACCAGATTGTTTGCAGGGTGCGGGAGAACCTCGTTCAGTGCGGATGCCTCCTTCGTGCGTGCTAAGACGTGGAGTTCACTCTGGAGCCTTGGAGCGTTGCGTCTGGAACTGAAGCACATATACAAGACATAATGTTGGAACATCGCCTATATTATTCCACAAATATAGCCACTTGGCACGCTTTTACTGTTTCAAAGAGAGAGGCTTAAGCGACTTGTAATCTCGGCTATACGTCGCTTGCACTACCAGAAAAAGTCAAATTAGCGACGCCCAAAAACGTCGCTAAATGACAAAAAATATCGCTAATCACGTTTAGCGACGTAATTAGTGACGTTTTGCAGAAGTCGGTAATCATCACGTCGCTGAAAGGAAAAACGTCGCTAAACGTCGCTATACCGACATTTTTTAGTGACTTAAATGTGTCGCTAACTTAGCGACATTTAGCGACACAGAGTCACTAATTAGCGACGTAATCAAACGTTGCTAAACGTCGCTAATTAGCGACTTATATAGCGACGTGACAGCGACGTCTTTAATGACCTGGCAGTTCTGCCATGTCAGCAATTTGCGACGTACAACGACATATTTAGCGACGTCATTAGCGACAGCTATTAATGTCGCTAATTAGTGACGTATTTAGCGACGTGTATAAACGTCGCTAAATGTTGCTAAATACGTCGCTAATTTTATAAAAAAAAAATACTGAATTATTTCAAACTATTATTCCTGCAATTTATAAATTTCTAATTAAAAATAGACCCTGAGCAACCCTCCGTTGAATTCTCTGGGTTCGCCGACCCCTTCGGTGGAACACTCAACACCGATAAATTAACATCATTTAATATGAATAAAAAGTATCACAGTCATACAATTAATACACACAAATATTATAGACAGACCTGGAGCAACCATCCATTGAATCTTTTGCGTACGAAATAACACAAAAAATATATATAAAATATCACATTCACACAATACACACAAAATAAAAGTATCACAGTCACACAATTAATAATATATAAGTATCACAGTCACAAAATGGGCATAATATATAAGTATCACAATCACACAATAACCACAATAAAAGTATATAAGATATCACAGTATCAATCTCGAGGATATCCAATACGCTGGGGCACATACCAGTCCCTCAGATACTGCACATAAACAACGTCTATGTGATCAATCTCCGCTATGGGTGCTGGGTGACTGGAACTCCCCGTCTGAGATACAGCCGCTATAGGTGCTGGGTGACTGGAACTCCCCGTCTGAGATACAGCAGGTGGTATCTCTTCCTCCTTAACAGTAGGAGGCATCACTTCCTCCTTAATAGTAGGAGGCATCACTTCCTCCTTAATAGTAGAAGGTGTCTCTCTCTTGGGTGCCATCTGGTAAGATAGATGAAAATAAAGAATATAATTGATAACAGATATTACTTAAGACATACCCTTAATAATGCAGAATGGAAGAATTAGATGACTCACAAAGAATATAATTGATAACATATATTACTTAAGACATACCCTCAGCAGCCCTGCCTAAAAATTGTTTGTTGCAGTATAATAATGATAGTAATAATAAAACTACTTGTTTGTTGTAGTATAATAATGATACGAATCATAAAACATGAGAGTAACTTTAACTAAAGGAAATACCCGAGTATCAATACTCTAACTCTCATACCCTATCTTATCTTAACTCACCTCGTAGCTTGATACTCATATGCACTTACTCCACATCACTACCCATACTAACTAAAGGAAATAAAACTTGTCCTATGCCATTTTTTGATGTATATAGTAGCGTTTAGAGTCGAACCAAAATGTCTCTAAACATATCAAAACAAGCCTACACGTTGTTAAAAATCAAAAGTTAGCAATGTTGTAAACCCCCTCCCTATAATTAATATTTTATATATTTGCATACGACGTTTTAGACTTTTAGTACTATAAGTTACCTAAATACCATCTAGGATATAGTTATATTTTTAGTTAATATGAAAAAAACTCTAACCCTAACCCTAACCCCAGGTCAAAAACCCTAACCTTAACCCTAGGTCACGTGTGTGTGTCATGTCAGTGTGTGTGTCAGTGTCTGTAACGTAGTCTCCTCGTCGATCTATTGGTTAACTCGATAACTCTCCATCATCCTCCATTTGGCATCAACGGTTAGGTTATCCCAGTGCACATGTGCTTCGTCAAATAATACTCATCACCTTCTCAAGGACGGCCCAGAGGGTGGACGAGTTGGGCGACCGCCCCATGCTTTCAATATAATTTGTTCTTTTAAGTGAACTTATGGTTATGCACAGTCCAACATACTCATACAATAAGTAGTTCATTATATGTCATATTGTTATTGCCGTAAAATTACTACTTCAGAAATTAAACAACCTTTACATAATGTTACTTCTATTGAGGTATGAATTTTTTTAGAAGAGTAATTTTTGATATGACTAACTAATTTATTCAACCAAAACCAAAATTTAAGGCACTAATATCAAAAGCATATCATCTCCCATGCTGGCTGGCGTGAACCTTAGCACAAGACATGAATACAACACTATGTACCAAGGCAAGGATATTAGATTCTGTTATATTAACTAATTCAAGAAATGATTGGAATCTTGATACGAGCAAAGATACCAACCATCATCAATTTCTAATAAGCCTTGCTTGTATCCTATGTGATCATTTCTATTTTTATATGAGAACTTAATTGCTTATCTGAATGACTATTTTTAGCAATACATGCATTGCTCGTATTCATGGTCTTGATAAAATAACGACAGGTGAATTAGTAGAATTTAAAGAGGGTTTGATAGGCATTGCTCCAAGTTGGATTGCAAAACGACTTGGGTCGGTTTATTTTTCCAGATTATTTTAATATGGGTTATGAGCGGAGCTGACCCGAACAGCAAACCCATTGTTACAACTATATCATGACTGGTAGTCTTGATCTCAAAATCCATAAAAGCAAAGATCCTTCAACCTCTTTCTTCAACAATCTCATGACCTTAATTATTGGTCGACATTTATTTTCTATCATATTTCTAAAATTATTATTCTTATACTTTCATGGGTTCGATTGAATAAATAAACTAGTCAAACATCTCTAACTCATATGAGGTTTTCTCCCTGAGTATATTCGATTATACGGGAGAGCAATATTTTTCCACAATCTATTCTACTAGTTAGGTAGGTCCATACGAATTCCTATGAGATTAGATGGACGGTGTTCATGTGTTAGGGCCTAGATGGATTTTTAAGCCTTCTATATTATCATAATTTAGTAGTTCAATTTTTTTCTCATTCTAAGAGCTAAAATTCAGGCCTCTACATTTTTCCTTCTTAAAGCTAACCAAATACATTTGGTTGCTTGCACCATTTGCAATTATAGTCGTACAAAAAGGCATGCTAAGGGTAGGGCGACATTTCAAGTGGAAATCAAACGAACCCTTATTAATGTCAGTAGCCAAAAAAAATTGGAGAGATGTTTGTGTGCAGGACTGAACATATCAAAATGCCAAAAAAGTACCTAAGTCCATCACACTGAGCTCCCAATCATGATGCAGCAAAAGGAGACTTCTTGTTCATATAACCAGAATGCAGGATCGATTTTCAGAAAAGTATAAATCAGCTTCTGGTTGGTCACCATCTGACACAATCATGGTCATATTCTCAAATCGTATGGAGGAAAACAAGAACCACAGTGATTACACACAAATCTAAAATAAACTAGAACTTACAATAATGTAACAGAGAAGTTATAATAGAAGCAGGCCAACAGGGGCCATGACCTCTCCCATACATTTCAGGACATAGTAGGCTCAACTCAAACAGATTAAAGACGCAGTACATATCCAATTAAAGTAGATAAATTTAATTAAGACCCTGCATTGCATACTTCTGATGGTTTATGGCATTGTCAGTAACTTTAATTTTCGATCGGATTCTTGCCACACCAACACTATTTTTGGAAGATAAAATAAAAGTCGGATTCTTGCCATACCAACACTATTCTAATTAAGAATACTATATAATTAAAGTAGATAAATTATTCTAAGAATATTTTATCGGATTCTTGCCACTCCAACATTATTCTAAGAATACTAGGTACATGTGTCGCTAAAGATCACAGGAAGATATTTTATCAAGATACATATATTTATTATGTAGAATTTCTACTATTCACGCATGCGACTATCTTGTTCAGGACCTATCTTTTTATTTTTTAGTAATACTTTTCGGTATAATTTAGTGATGGAAATAAACTTGTTAAGGAGCTAGATTCACACTTTATGTAAAGAGACCTAGTAATGCCTATTATTTTTTTCTGTCCGGAAATCACCTTACCCAAATTTCTATTATGCCTCATGTATTAACTACTTGAGAACATACATTTGTTGATAGAAATAGGGTTCAACAACTTATTCTTGGGATGGGCAGTGTCTAATCACATTCTTCTCCTTGCAAGACATGCCCTTCACTATACGGTTATTAATGTTTGTGAACTGTGAACAAACCCTAACCCTAACCCGAGGTCAAAAATCCTAACCCTAATCCCAGGTCAAAAACCCTAACCCTAACCCTAACCCCAGGTCAAAAATCCTAACCCTAACCCCCCAGGTCAAAAATCCTAACCCTAACCCTAACCCTAACTAGGTCAAAAACCCTAACCCTAACCTTAACCCTAGGTCATGTGTGTGTGTCGTGTAAGTGTATGTGTGTCGTGTCAGTGTCAGTGTTTGTCACGTGTGTGTCATGTCAGTGTCAGTGCCATGTATGTCCTGTGAGAGAGAGAGAGAGAGAGAGAGAGAGAGAGGGTTTACCTAGAGGAGGATGAGGAGGAGGAGGGGGGAGGACGCGGCCAAAGGGGGGTCGCCGGGATGGAGGAGGGGGCGTCGGAGGTTGGAGGGGAGCCGGAGAGATCGTGACGTTTGGGAGAGGGAGAGAAAAAGATCGAAAGAAATGGGGGGAAGCAGCCCTAAATAAAACAAATTCAGCGACGTTTTAGCGACGTCACTAATGACGTCGCTAACTTAGCGACATCTGAGACGTCGCTAATTATGTCGCTAAATGTCCAAAATATATACGTCGCTAAATATCGCTAAATGAAATATTTTAGCAATGTTTAGCTACCTAAATTAAACTTGTAGCGACTAATCTTTTAAAAATGAATAAAAGTCGCTAAACGTCGCTAAATGTCGCCAATTAGCGACGTCTAGCAACGATTTTTTAATGGAGTCGCTAAATTAGTGACATTTTATTTGTCGTCGCTAAGAAACGTCGCTAAACCCGCTTATTCTAGTAGTATTGTAACACTTATTCAAATATCAATAAACAGTTTATTTTACTTCAACTTGTGTTATTCAATGCTTCTGCTATTGTCGACTCAGTGAACTTGTTACCAGATCGCCTATGCGTTTATAATTTTGCTGCACTCAAATAATCTGTGCGACTTTGTGGATTAGACCTCTTACCACCAGCCAGAACCACGGCCTTGCACGGGCGCAGCTCACGCTCGTGCGGCATCACGCTCAGATGGGCCAAAAAGATCGTCCCACGGGAGCACTGGTGCGGTGATTCTCGCCTAGCGGGGACGGCCGATTAGCCTGCGGAAGATCGGGACGTGAAATCACTCACAAACATACTCCCTTGTGCTCTATTTTAATTGCACAACTTTGCGATCACAAAAGTTAATTTAAATTATATGTCTTGTACCTATATAGTTGCCATCAATTTTTGGGACACAAACTCAACCTGATTCACCTAACCAATTAAAGGGCCGAAGACTAATACCAAGCCTACAATGTCCATGACATTTGTGTCACTCCCAATTGAGCCCCCATGTAGTTCCATTTTATTTAAGAACACCTATGGCACAATATTTATTTAATTTGGTGAAACTGACTTAACTTAACCCCAAATAAACTCTCACACCAAATCTTGAGACTCATACAAAAACCCAACTCCCACTCCATCCTACAAAATACCAAACACCCTTTTTTCCACATCAAATTCTCATCTTTTTTCTTTATTTGTAAACCCCAAACTCTTAAGGACCCAAATAAAAAAGTAATGCAAGGTGTCAACCTCATATTGGTACAATTCAAATAAAGAAGACCATCCTTGGCCATATGACCGGTCATGACCATATTTTCCCCTCATTTGTATTGTACTTTTCATCCTCATCCACTCACACTTAATCCTAGCCTTTGATTCATTCCTCCATCAATCACTACCACCCAATTCGTTTATGGTAACACACACACACACACACACACACACACACACACACACACACACACACACACACATAACCCCCCCATATAGCCGGCCATAATTTTAAGAGAACCCCCATCATCACTCTCTCTCCTCAATCCCCTCCCTCTCCTCTCCATAGACAAAATTTTATTCTTCTTCTTTTTTCTCTCCTCTCTCCTTGGAACCCTAAACCAACATTACCACCACCGCATCACCATTCCCCCACACTACCACCACCACCAGCAACTACACACCACCACCACTACCACCACCGTTGACGCCACCACCACTGCCACCACCGTCAACACCACCACCACATCCAATACCAACACCACCACTGCCACCGCCGTCAACACCATGACCACATCCAACATCACCGCCACTGCCACCACCGTCAACACCAATACCACGGCCACCACCATTATCCGCCACTACCACCACCACAACCACAACATCACCACCACTGCCACGACCATCAAAATCACCACCACTGCCACCACCTCAGAACACCACCACCTCATGACATCACCACCATTGCCACCACCTCACGACATCATCTTCACCGCAGCCAACCACCACCAATGACAACAGTAGCTAGGACACCACCTCCACCACCGAACGTCCCCTCTGGTATTACTCCTCTCTTCTTCTCCTTCTTTATTTATTTTTGCAACTCTTTTAATTCATTAAAAACCCTAGTTATGTTATAGGTTTCTTCGAGCACTACTTGTTAACCCTTTGTTCAATACCCATGTTTAGTTTGTATCCAAGAAGTATTCATTGTTTGGTGTTATATATATGTGTGAAATGCATGAGTTGATGAGGATGTTGTTCAACTAAATTTTTGTTAGGAAGTATTGATGGTATAATTGAAAGATAAAGATGTAATCATTCTGCATATTAAGAGGTGACAACTAATTTATGACTGATGCACTTGTGTTTATGGTTACATTGATGAAATGGGTTGAGGATGAACATTGTTCGCAGTTGATCAAATATATACTTGATGAATACTAGTATTTGAGGACGTTATGCGATTTGATGATTATGTATTTATTATAATGCTTCCCTAGTCAACTTTGGT
The DNA here is from genome assembly GCA_036927795.1 of Iris macrosiphon. Taxonomy (NCBI): domain Eukaryota; kingdom Viridiplantae; phylum Streptophyta; class Magnoliopsida; order Asparagales; family Iridaceae; genus Iris; species Iris macrosiphon. The sequence goes on along the minus strand of JAYESA010000009.1, from coordinate 105,140,460 downwards.
CAACACCTAGTTAGTATGCTTAGTCGTGAGTTATGTACTATGACAAAACCTAGGTTAAGTTCTCAATGACACATTTTTAATAATAAATAGACTTTGAGTTAATTATTAATTAGTTTTAATTACTCCTCTAGATATTTTAGGATCCTCGAACTTGGACGTTGTACCAGAGCCCCGTGTTTAGCATTCGGACTCAGGCAAGTGTACCTTGATATACTATAACTCAGTTCCAGTTTTACTTATTTATTCGTCTATACATTGTGTGCGTTTTGGATTGGAATGGTTACTTAGCGTCCGGGTCATATTCGGTTACAGATGTTCGTCGGTAACATCTAATATCGATTGTTACATGTTTCTCGATACCTTTATGTACCTACTTGGTTACATCGGAACCCTAGGACACCTTCAGACATTGTCATCGTGTCAGACTTCTTGTATCGTGATAGTATCAGCATGACCGGAACTTGTGATGACTGTAGGATTGTGGTGCTAGTTACTTTAGTATGATGAGACTGTTTAGATAGAGGTTAAGGCTCAATGAGCTGCGGATGCGTCTCGTTGACCGCATTTGGAGGGGAAGACAGTTACTTGATGATTGGGCTACTTCGTATGCACTATATATATATATATATATATATATATATATATATATATATATATATATATATATATATATATCCTTATTTACGTAAAGATCCTATATCCGGAGTCGTAGTACTTACTTACTGTGTATCTCTATGCTCGGAGCTACGGGTACGCATCGTGTGTCTCTGTGCCTCGGAGATACGGATTTACATTTGGAAAGCCCACGTATCGAACATTGTCTTCAAGTTGTGTCTCACATAGGTGGTTATTCTAGATTACACCGGCGTATCATATGTTTTCTTTCTGTTTTACTATGGCATGCTATTTTTGTACTTTTTTACGTCCCTATGAGGACCTGGCTCCCTTTTCGACATAGGCGAGGAGGACTACCCGGAGGAGTACATACCGAGTGTTATCCAAGAGCAGGACTTGTAACAGAGGACGAGATCCTTCCAGAGGACTTTGCTTGATCATCGGTAGTGACTTCACCTTGGATTCGGTATCATTATCTAGTTAGCAGATATCAACCCTAGTTATTTTATTGCTTCGTTTCATTTAGTACTTGTATTAGCGGATTTGTCCCCGTGTTACTCTATCCTTATTGTATTATGATACATTTTCAAACTTATTTTTCTTTATGCACATTAGTAGACTTATTTTCTCTATGTGTTTCATATTCTTATGTCTGTGGATGAGATTAGTTACATTGCTTATGTTTAAATGTTGGGTTACATCATTGTACTTTACAGCTTAGGTGCACTACAATAGGTCAATTAAATTAGGATATCCATTGGAGTGTACTCGCTGGCCAATTCCACGTGGCTCAGTTCCTTATATTTGGAACTAAGGCGTGACACGATGACCTAGAGAGGAGAGTTGGTAGGGTTGGGTCTGTGATTTTGGGGTTCTATTGAGAGGGTCTAAGAGTAACGAGTTCTCCGTCAGAGAGGGGCATGCAAACAGAGATGCGTGGAGAGGGTCTTCGATTTTGTGTTATCTGAGCGGACACAAATGTTTTGTGGGTTTAGGTTTTACAAATGTAAGGGGAGAGGTTTTGTTGGCTTCAGAACAAATGAACATATGTCGCTCGTAAAGATCTTTGTTTGCCCAATTTTTAGCCAAATTCTAAAGGCACTACATAAATTGCTTAGAATAGCCCAATTTTTTTTAGTTTATTTACAAATTTGTCATCCAATTTCTATTTTGTTTAGTTTATTTACAAATTTGTGGTCGTCTTAGATTTTTCTTGAAAGAAATTATTGGTCGGCCCAAATTAACTAATAGTATCTAGAGAATTCACAATTGTTTTTGTTAATATGGAAGACTTTGGGCGACAATTGTATTTTTTAGTCAGTAAAGATTAGTTTGGACAACTAAATTTTTTTTGTCGTCCCAGATTTTATGGCCTAAAGCCGTTATCCTTGTAGTGTGGTCACCGTCAAACTTCTCAAGTTTGTTAAAACTTGTATCGAGAAGACTTGAACGGTTGTTCTCTATCTTATTCGAATCTTACTTTGAGATCGTTAGTCCCAAGGTAGATCAAAGATGGTTGAACAGAGGTCAAAAACATATATTAATGCAAACTTTTCAATCTATTCTATGTTTGATTCAGAAGTTGTATTCGAGACTTAGAGATTCACGCAAACAAGTTTGCTCTCGAAAGAAACTCGATTCCAACGAATAACTTTATATATATATTGATTACAAAATCTCAAGAATCAAAATACGTTCTTTCTTGCAAACGCGGTTGCAATTGAGACGAAACATTCACAACTAAAATAACAGAGAAGTAGAAGAAGACAGAAACATGACTTACTGGGGTGATAAGGATCATCGTTGCTCAAAGCAAGATTCGTCCTCACACGATCCGCTATCAGGAACCAGCAAGTTCACGAAGAACTTCTGAAACGCTCGTCGCCACCTCTGTAATGACTCGAATGGACTCCTGGACTCCAATAGCAGCAGCAATAAGATACTCTCTTTTGTCTCTCAATTTCGAAGTATGTCCTCAAAGGAGGCATAAAAAGTATATTTATAGAGTAGGGAGAAAACCCTAACCCTAATCCTTGTCGCCAACAAATTCCGGAAAGATAGCAATCAAATAAATTTGAATCCCACAAAAATCGGATTTGAATAATTGACTCAATCTTTCCATATTTATCTAAATTTTGCAATTAGTGAAGATATGCGTCCAACAACGCTGTCTTATTGATTGAAGGATATGTACGAAATACCCCACCAGTAATACTCTCATTCAGTATTCGGGATACAACATCCGAAATCCACGAAAACTGCAGGAAATCGAGGAATATCGATGATAAACAAGATCAGAAAAGAAAAAAGAAAAAGATTATAACATCAAAGTATCCTTATAAATTATAGATACCTGAATTAAGTGGTTTACAATAGTTAATATCAAAACATAACTTGAGCCAAATATTGTTCTTATGGATCACTCTTATTGATTGAAGGATATGTACGGAAGTAAAGGAGACGAGCGGGGGAGTTAAGAGTGTCTGTTGGGATTTCTTTTAAAGTTTTAGAATGGGGAGATAAGATCGCCACAAGGTTTATTCCACTGAGTTTTCGGAAACATTAAAACATGGGGAGGATAAAGTCAAATAGATCAAATCCATGACACTTTGTACCGATTCAAACCTCTTTGATGACAAAATTGTCATCTTGTGCTTGTCATTACTCTTAGTCGTATCATCAGATCGAAAAATAATATAATGTAACGTGGATTTGCACCACCGTATGCCACACTTCCTCGTTGATCAAACATCACTGGCGATCCTTGGATTGAGCGATCGATGTTCTTCTGGTGGAACCTTTCATTTTCTTAGCAACCATATATCAGGCCAAATGGTTTTTTTTTCCTTCATTTAATTTGGAACAAGCTATTTATTCGTTTCCTGTCAGTGAACGCCATCTTTGTCGTGGCAAAATATTCGCGATAACTTCGATTAATTAACACTTGGGTCATTATCCGATCGAGGCTACAAGAATTAGAGCATATTTCCATGGAGTTTCGCTAGTACGTAGATTTTTGACAAGATAATCTCAACCATTGGGATTGACCCAACCCAAATTATAATACTAATCCATGTTTACGTAGAATTAACTATCAAGTAACCTCGTTGATAGTGACAAAAAAACATATGTTGTCATTGTTCCTTTGCCAATATGCTTACAAGGACTGCCGGCCATGTTTATATTTAAGAAAATAAAAGAATATGGGTGGAATCAGAAAGCAGCAGATAAGAAAGAACAAGAAAAGAAGACGATCCCAATTGAACTCTTGCGTTAATGCATGTTCCCTGATACTGCGTCAATGTATGAAAAATAATATATATATATATATATAAAAGGTTAATTCCTAATATTAAAATTTCAATGTACATATACTATATACAAATATATATTGCCCACATCCCACCGTTCCCCGTCATTTAATTCCTTGACTTCATCTTCATCTCCAACACATTCTTCTTCTTCTTCATGATCGATTATTCTTTCCACGGAGATGCGTACGAGACGCTCTCGATGTTGTCTTCGATCGACACCGCAGATGATCTCTTTGGGGTGTTCCCTACTTCAAGTGATGATGCTTCTCACCTCTTTTTTGACGATTATTCTCTCAGCGTCGGCATTAATGGAGGATCCGATAACTTGCTCTACGAGGAGAGTCTTGCTCTTCCCTTGCTAGAGGAACCACCCCATGAAGAGGCGGATACGACCAAAGGAGATGTCGGTCGACTACCTCCGTTGCTCCTTCCGGGGGTCGATGCGGAACTTGACCGGACGATGAGCATATTCCACCTACTCAAGGCCTACGGAGAGGCCACCAGTACCGAGAATGCGTCAGCAGAGCTCGCCCGCGTGATATTGGCTCGGCTCCACCAGAAGGCTAGTCCGGTCGGCACCACCATGGAGCGCCTTGCCCACTATCTTCTGCTACAAGAATCCGACCCGCAGGTCGAGTTCCTGACGCAAGAGTCGATCAAGAACTTCCCGCTGGCCCTGCAGGCCATCTACGAGATGACCCCCTACGGTAGGTTCGCTCACTTCGTCGCCAATGCCGCGGTCCACGAATCGGTGCCTAGGGACGTCGTGTCGGTACACATTGTAGACTTCGACGTGGGAGAAGGCGTCCAGTGGCCCCCCTTGCTAGCGGCCCTCGGGCCTCATCGCTCGGTTCGGATCACGTGCGTGGACGTAGATGATGAATGCTATCGGTTTGAGAGGACGAAGGAGCGGCTTCTCACTTTCGCGCAGACGATGCGGCTCAAGTTGAGGGTGGATAGGATGCGGATGGAGGAGCTGCGGCTGCTGCTTGAGAAGAAGAGGATGGAGGTCACGGGATCAGAGTGGTTGGTGTTCAATTGCATGGTTGGGCTCCCACACATGGTGGGTATGGCTAAAAGGAAGGTTAGGAGCAAATTGGCGGAGTTCATGAATGTGGCTCGACAGGTGATTCCTAGCAATGGGAGGAGGGGGTTGTTGGTATGTGGTGGGAACGTCGGCGGGCTCGTCGACACGAGCCCGTTCTCGGACGCGCATCTGCTGCACTCTCACGCCTTGTTCGAGTCGATGGAGTGGCATTTTCCGTCGACGCAGTTCTCGCAAGCGAGAGCCGCCATGGAGTGCCTCTTTGTCGGACCGGCTTGTGCATCGTCTGCAGATGGATATGGACTTGATCAATATATTAATGTTAGTAATGGCCTTGAAGGGTTCATTCTCAGCAAGCAGAGCTTGTTGGAAGCCAAGGAGATTGTGAGAAGAGGGGGTCAGCAGTATGGACTGAGAACTGCAGAAGATGATGGCAAGAGTGGGAATGAGCTGGTGTTGGAGTGGAGGGGCACACCACTGGTGAGAGTTTGTGCTTGGAGATGAATTATATTTGGAATTGGAAGGAGGGATCAGAGCACATTTCAAAGCAATGGTACAAAAGGAGAGAGAGAAACTAACACTTCACAAAACACTTCACAAAACACTTGATTATACACATACATTGTACATGCATTTAATTGGTGAATAATAGAATATTGTACAATAGATTGCCAGAGGTAATATTAGAATCATAAGATAAATTTGTTGTTTGTTTCACCCATTTTCAAAATACAAATTGACAAATATGTACTGTGTGATTTAGTCTAGTTGAAGATAGGATATAGATATAAACAAATTAATATTGTACAAAAAAGTTTGAAAGAAATTCCTTTACCAATGATCTCTAACAAGTTTTATCAACATGAGAGTTGTTTGTTAATAGTAAAAAATTGTATTTAGATGTAGACCACGGTTTTTTGAACCAATTATGTAAAATCATATAATATAATGGGCACAATCGGGTGAGCCTACTCGAAGCCCAACTCCACCTGACCGAAGTCGACATTACAAAAATACTGCTTATCAACGACGTATCAGTGGCATGACGGCTACAATCCATCGTCACTTAGCGACGGATAGGCGTCTGCCAGATGACCAACTATAGGTTTCTTAGATTTGATTACCTAGGCGTCACCAAGTCGTCGGTTAGGCATCACTAGTTTACGCGGTTAATCACGAAAACGCGACAAGAAAACTATGTGATGGGCTAGCGACGCCACTTCGTTATTACATTTTACTGGACGACGATCTCTGGAGTCGCCTAACTGTTGCCCAGTATTGTGTCCTAATTTAAAAAAAATAACAGCCGACCCGACCCTCTTTCTCTGTCACGTCCCAATCTCATAATACACGGGACCGATACGTAACCTTGCCAGTTGATACGGTCTAGAGTAGGTTCCTAATTTAATGGACCCATATAGGCATACTACGTTGTGGATGTGGACTAAGTCCACAACTAAACTACACATATGATAGATAGGTATATCTAAATATCATCCACAAGCATATATAAAAGAATGACTGAAATAAGTACCAAAATATAACATGGAGAGACTGTAATCCATAATACAACTGAAATAACTCTTGTGGGAACAAACCTACTAATACAATACTGGAATAAAAATGTTGAAACAGAAGGAAGTCTAAAAAGTAGTAAGATATCTAAACCCAAGTATCCGCTAACTACATAATGATAGTCATGTCCAAGACGGAGGGCCTACCTCGGATCAAGAAAACTCCAATAGAAGATCCTCGAGATCCTCAAATGAAACAAAACTAGAATCTGGACTCTGCCCGTACACCATTGGAATAAGCTTCTCGTCTAGATCTGGAAGGGAACCATGTCCTCAGAGGATATAACAAGAACAAAAATATACATGCAAAATATAAATACTAAATAATCAACATTGGTGACTTAACCAACTAAGTGAATGCAATATGAGAATAATTATCGACGCAAGGTCAAGTGTAGGCTAAATGGGTAATATGGCATAGCTCGTGGCTAGAGGCCCTACATATGTTACATATATCAACAATCGACATAGCGCATGGCTAGCGACCCTCGTCTGATATACTGACAACATATGTTAACAACGTCTGTAACATTCAGCGAACATCATAGGCTATTTGCATGTATATACATATAAATCATTAAGGTCATTATCTCCCATAGCTCCCCTAGATATTATGGTTCACCGATTGGGTAGGCCATCCGCCTACTAACTGTCCTCCCCGCCCAATATTGTTGTACAAGTCGAGACCACGACGTGAATACCTCGTACCTATTATGTCAAGCACCAAGAAACTGGTGCTAATCTCATCTATGCATTGTACCATCACACGCGCCGTACGCACCAATAGCTAGTCGGGTACGCGAGCACGTGTCCTATCATGAATACACATCATGCTGTGTGAAAGTATGTGTCACAGTCTGTCACCCTCAAATTTTCGGATGGGGGTATTTTAGCAATTTTTTCATATATTTATTTTTTAGTAAATTAATGTTTATTTATATTTTGATATTAATTAGTATTGTGCGTGTATTATTTATTTATAGTTAGTGGATAGTCTATTATTTAGACTTGACACTAGTTAACCAAACTAGACTTTTTATGACAACAATTGAGCCCAACATGGACTAGGCCCGAGTTAGATTCAACATATAGTTAATTAGAAGGATTAAGACTAATTTGCATTAGTTTATAAACTTCTCATTATAGTCCTCCTTAATTATTCATCATAATTAACCATTAGGGGAAAATTAGACATTGGCAATTACTTGGGAGAGGGGGAAACTAGGGGCCGGCCACTTATATGCCTTCTCTTTCTCTCTCTTCTCTTTATTTGTGCACTCATTTTAGATCCCCAATTTAGTAGATCCCCAATTCACTTCATCTCTCCATAAATTTTAAGTCAATTTCTTATATTCTCTCTCAATTTCATCAAACAAAGAGTATTGGAGCTTGGAATTACACGAAGCACTAGGAGAAGGAGCTTTGGCAAGGAGATCGTGTCAGGATCGTGTCTGTGAGAACAATTTATTAGAAATCCATCTCCTAATAGGTTCAATTCTAATTTTACCTTCATTTTATGTTTCAAATCATGTATTTGACCATTAAAAATCCTTCCATGGCATAGGGCTACCTATTGGAACAAGTTCTAGGCTAATTGAATGTGTATTATGATTTCTACATGGTATTTTGTGTCTATTTTAGGAAAATTATGAGATTGACACATCAAGAATGTGTCATGATACTAATTTAGTTATATGGGACTTACATTGGGGTTGGAATACTAGCTGTGTGTCCATAATTGAATATGTGTAGGCCGTATCAAGATACATCATGGTATGTGTCGGTAGATTTAGGGATTTTGAGCCAATAGGTGTAATTTCTTATAATTACATGATAATTAGATATTATATATATTTATATAACATAATTTATATATTAAGAGGGTTTTATGTGTTTTAGAGGTTAGTATCATGATGGTGTTGGGTAGGATTAGAGTATCTTGGTGCACCATGGTGTAGTGTGATACTAGTGCATGTTAGGTGTTTGACAATTGGTATCAAGTGTTAATGTAGGTATCATAAAGATATTTGGTAGTGTTTTTGTGTGTGTTTGTGTTAGGGTTGAGGAGAGTGTGCTTGGTGTATAGTTTTGGGGAGTGTGTGTGTATGTGTATGTGTGTATGTGTGTGTGTGTGTGTGTGTAGAATATAAGTGGGGGAAACTCTTTTGCTACATTCAGCAGCTTTTCAATACTTTTCAGTACTTTTTAATTGCTTTTCAGCATAAGCAACAATAACAGCAGTATAAGCAACATCTTACAGCAGCTGTTAGAAGTTAGTGATGCATAATTGTGTCATAGTGTATGTGTAGGATTAGTGTATATTAGAGTGGGGTATTTGAGTGTGTTGGTATTTGTGTCAAGTGTACTTTAGTCAAAATGTATTCTAGAGGGTATGCATAGTTAAGTGGTATCTTGATATCAAGATATCAAGTACCAAGGTTGAGTGAGGGGTATTAGAGTGTCAAAATATTGATAGGTGTTATTGAGTAAGTAGTGTGTTGAGTGAAGGTTAGTGTTATAATTTTTGGGTATTAAGTATGTGTGTGGTACCATGTTCCATTGTGTGTGTTATGTTATTTACATTAAGGTATTCAAGATACTTAGTTATGAGTTATACTAAGCTATCAGGTAGTTATCATGATACGACATAAGATACTAGGATACGGGAATAAGGTATTGGCTAAAAGCTAAGGTATTAACTCATAGCTAAGGCATTGACCCATAACCAAGGTATTTGGCCATATTTAAGATATATAAGATACGACTAAGGTATTTGATTATGATACTAAGAAAATTATCTATAGGCCAAGGTATTAGTAGGTATAGTAGGTAATAGTATTTATTATAGTATAATAAGCTAGAAACCTATCGGAATGACCTAAAAACCTAGAGATAACCTAGTAACACCTAGTTTTAACTAATATGGCTCTATAAACCAACTTAGAAGCTAGTTATGAACCCAAATTGGGATAATGACCTAGTTTAACCGAATTGACTAGTATGACCTAGTTTTGACCTAGAAATAACATAGAAACCACATTTTAGCCTATTTAAGTATGTTTATCACTCTAATATACCAATTGATATGGGATTTCATATATAGGTCAGTGTGACATTAGTTAGGATACTGTTTTGCATTCTTTACTCAGGACCATAGGTGAGTACATCTCTTTGTTAGTTTTTATTTTTGATAGTAGATATATCACATATTCTAGAACTGTTTACTTGATTCTGACACAGTGGCTATACAGACTGGTACTAAATAGATTATGTCATGGGATGTTATCCCCTACCATATTCAGTAGGTACTCCTTCACATATATTTTATCGTGTGTATCAGATATTGATTATCGTGTACTTCGTGTTCACACACTGCTCGTGTTTAGTATGCTTACCTACCGTGTTTAGCGTGTACTCCTTCATATGTATTTTATCGTGTGTATCGGGTATTGATTATCGTGTACTTTGTGTTCACATACTGTTCGTGTTCAGTATGATTATATTCGTGTTCGTAATATGTCATGATTGGATCCATGAGTATTGGTTGGAGATGGGAGAGTAGGAGTTGGTTATGTGATCAATCCCAGTGTATTCGTGTATATGTCAATTATATATCACACGTGTAATCAAGTTACCATATTGTATTCGTGTTTAACCTAACCCGATCACATAACGAACTTGTACTATAAAGCACATTAGCTAGTTTACCTATTTATATTCTATATTGCATTTTTTTAGTACATTATATGTTTACTCTAGTTTATTTTATTTTCTTTTGCTAGTTATCGTGTATTCTTTTCTATTACTTGTCATATATGCTCTACCATATATTTAGAACTGCTTTCAGAGTTTTGTACTTTGCTCCAATCCTGATTAGATATATTTTTTAAATAACTAGTTAGTGGAGATATATCCCACATATTATGGGGCATAAGATGGTGAGCCAGCAGGAGAGATAACACCTTTAGTATAAGAGGACATAACACTAGCCACAAAAAAGACTTAGTTTTTATTATTGCTTTGTATTTGACCCTTAGACTTGGCATGTACTATTATTATTTTGGGGACTATTATGTTGTGACTAGATGTTAGACTTGGACTTGTATCTGTGACTCTTGTATTTATTTTGCTTCTATTTTATATCGTGTTATTTTTTCGTATAGTTTGATATTGTGACTGAGTATTGATTTCATTATCATATATCATATTGTTCCTCCATTTGGAGTTGAGATGACAGGTCCTTATATATAGTGTGAGATATTTAGATAGTATTTTTGACCTAGACAGAGTTATACTTCATTGTTACGACGTAGGCTGGACGTGGTTCACATTCTCGTACCCTTATTCCGGGTGCTGGTCGTGACACAATCTTCAGAGATATTAGGATATCTCCATAATTATCGGTCTGTCCGCTAATAACTAGTTCGACACATCAATATTTAAATTCTTAATTATTCACCTCCACGGACCGAGAACTAACTAAATAAGTAAATCCTATAAATTATAAAGGCCTAATATATTCTGGAAAGCCCAATGATATATTTCTAGAAAACCAAAGCCTGATTAATTATTATTTCTTAACTAAATATATTTGTGCAGTTTTCATAACCCAAGGGCCGAAACTAGATTTATTCCTATTAAGAAACTAAATTTCCTTTATATATATCAATAAGCCTATAAGTTATTCTTCCAAATCCTTTTACTTAAGGCCCAAGCCCAATTGTTCCAAGTTTTATATATTATGCCTATGTATTTGATTAAAAGTCAATAACCATAACCAACTCTTTGTTCCACTAAATCTAGACTCTAATATTTTTCTTCTATGTTTTATTTTTTCCCTTAACTCAAAGTTTGACCCATCCCAACAAAACTTTAATATAAATACTTTATCCTCTTAAGGAGAGAGCAAGATTTCTTAAAAAGAAAAGAAAAGGAAAGATACACAAAATAGAGGGGACGAGAGGGAAACTCACCATGAGGGAGGCGACCGAAAGCTAAAGTACGCTCGAGAAAGTGAGGGTGGCTCTCAGTCAAAGGATCTAATATAAAACTGCCCAGCCGAATGCGGTACGCACAACGGCTCGAGGACAGAGCTTGTCAGCACAATAATCTTGGTGGCTGCGATAGATCCAAGTCGGGACTGGCCGTGTAGTCGACGATCCAAAGAAAGCGATGGAACTAGAGACTCTGGAAGGTTGGTGCTCTACTAGAGGCGGCTTAGTGATTTTTCTATTATAAAAATAAGTCTTGCTAACTTTGATTATAAATATAACAAAGAAAAAAGTACAAGGAATTCCTAGACTGAAACTCTAAGTACAATTGATTCTGAAAAAGTGTGATGATGGAGATCGAGTACTGCAACTGACTCCTTTACTTCGTTCACGATTGTCCGACGAAGGGGGTTACAAAGTATCTAGCTCACTGGCACAAAAAGACATCAACAGGGCTATTGGATTTGCTCTTTTTGCCTCCTTGCCTGTGTGTAGGATGTACGGGTTCCTGCTATATATATAGCCATTTACACTGAATGGTTGTGCGTGCATGTGCTAAAGAAAAATAATTATTTTTAGTTCATGCACACGAGTTTAAAGCTACAATATGGTTCTCTCAACTGAATACAACTGTGATTTGTCCTTGTATGTCACGGTACGACTGACATATGGCATTGGTTAAGATTGGCCGTTGCTGAGATCTTTGGTTGTTATTGGGTTGTTGGCATCCTTCATCAGCATGACATATGGCCTGTGTTGGCTACTTAAAAATCCTGGTTGGTTATAACAGAAAGATTTTGCCGCATTGAGGTTCGTGGCATGAAGTTACTACTGCATGGGGATTCATGGAAATACTATCGCATAAAAAAATTCCAGCATAAGGTCACTGCTGCATGGGGGTCCACCGCCTGAGGTCACTGCCGTATGGAAATTCATGGAAAAACTGCCGCAAGAAAATATTCCCGTATAAGGTCACTATCGCATGGGGGTCCGCCGCATGAGGTTGCTGCCGCGTGGAGACCTATATTATGCTCACATAAGTACTGATGTCTTTTCTTGTAGCCATTGTCTGCATGTACTATGAAGCATCCTGCTACAATGGTCAGAGCAATTATGACTGCTGACGTGACCATTAGTGGCTTAACTTTTGTAGACCACTGCTGGGCATTAAATGCTTTTGTCAATGGTAGTACGGCTAAGGTGTCAGTCGCATGACTTTGTGCTGCATTAGAATTTTGCTACTTTTGCCGCATGGCTTTTAGCGTGCATGGTTCATAATTATCCATGCTTCTATAAGTCTTCATTCAATGTTTTCAAATTTGAATAAGTTTAAAATAATTTGAAAAAAGAAGCATGGACAAAAGAGTTTTATGTCACATGGATTATCTATCACATGGCCGACCTGATACTGCATGGCCTGAATGTCGCATGGCCTGCTTGTTGCATAGACTTGATGCCATATAGCTCTTGCTACATGGGTGAGGCTTCCTGGCTATCAAATCAAATCCTTTCTTGGATTATGAAAAGACAAAATCTTGGAGTATGTATTTGTGGGATTCAAAGCATTCTTTTAGTCCTGTAACTGCTTTCTTCTATGATTCTGGAGATGCAAGTTCATCCTAATAAATGTTAGGTTCATTCCACAATTTCGGCGCTCGAATTCTCAGGAACCCAAGTGTCACCCGCGGCTGACTTCGCCTATAAATAGGGGCTCAGGAAGAGAGAGAGGAACACTATTCTCCTTCTCAAGATGACCCTTCTTTCCCCCATGAGAAAGTTGTACATAGGCAATCCCTTTGAGCACTTCGTCGACCATCTTCCTCTGATTGTCGACCACTCTATTACGACTTCCCCGACTGAAGGTAGAGAGGGACGCTCTTGTCCTCTTACTTTGTAGGCTAGAGAGACGATCTTCACTCGTGTGTCCAAACACAGAAACACAATCACACAGTCTATTGTATGGATGGGTGACCATCTAAAATATGCACAGACGAATATTATGACTTAACGCGCATAATTTTTGCCAAAAGGCTTTGACATGAAGATGTGTTGATGGCCACACTTTCCATTAGGCACATGGATACAGCTATTCTTGGAATACTTATCACGAACATGCACTGGAAGGCTATGCGCGATCCCCCCCCCCCCCGCGCATGGATGAGGCTGTCTCCTTGAGGCACCTCATCATGAACATGCGTTGTGGTCTATGCGCTTATATGCATGATATGTTATTTGTGCACATAGTATTTTGTGCGCATGGATAACCTGTTTATGTCTTTCAGACAACTTACTTTAGTCGAGGGTGCTCGCTTTCACACATTTACTGTCTTTGCTCTTATTGCGAGCATTCTAACTTGTGTGCTTTTGTCATGAAAGAATTGCCTTGGGTCACTTTGGTCTTGATGGAGCATGGGAGGATATCATAAATTCTGTTGTTCGTAGTAAAGACCAACCTTGTTGCGAGAATTCTGACTTGTGTGCTTTTGTCATTCAAGAATTACCTTGGGTCATTTTGGTCCTATTGGAGCAATGTAGGATATCATAAACCCCGTTATTCGTGGTGAAGACCAACTTTATATGGCAATTCACCAAGAATATATCTAAGAGACAAGAATGAACGTCTATCTTCGTGAGTGTAGCGCACCCTGTTTATGCGGCATACTAGCTGTGTTTCTTCCCTTTATGCCGTCTGCTACCAGTCGAGCACCTGCGATACTGATTATAGGATTTGGATTGATTATCCATGTCTTCAATCTTCCTGCATGGCCGAAGAGCGCCTGCTCCTCCCTCCCTTGCTATCCATCAGTATGGATTCTTTTTTATGTAGTGAGGTTTGCAATGAGGAGTCTGATAGAGGGATGACCCAGAATATATTGAGTTCTGCTGCCAAGTTCACTCACGTCGATAGCAGAAATAACACAGAGGGGCACCTTGATGGAGAAAGTGCTGAATGTAGAAATTTTTATCATACATACTCATAATCTTGAATATCAATGAAAACCCTTAAATGTAATAGGTCCTGTCATATGTACTCATGATCTTGAATATCAATTAAAAGTCTTTTTACCTTTTTAGAACTTATCTTTTGGACTCGTCATTATTTGTATTATAAACTTGAGTTATTATACTAGAGGTAATATGTACATAATATAGAACCGTAACTGTTGAGGACATCCCACGGGAGAATTTTAGTGGACTTATTATCTATGGCATACTTAGTATTAAGTACAGATGATAAGTTAAAACAACAGGCACCATCAGAGGTATAACAGATATGATGGTAGAAAATTAATAACGAAGGATGTTTGCTCAAAGGTAATATGGACTTGGCAAACTTCCTAAATTTAGAATTCCGTTAGAAGTATCTTACTCAGAGGTAATGTGGATATGGTAAGATAAAACTTTATGGGAATGAAGAAAACATGGCAGAGATAATGTGGACATGAACGCTTTCTTTTATGCTGTCAAATGTATCCTGCTGGGGGGATGCCAAGATTTATAGTTCAGAGGTAATATGGACATAAACTATTTAGGTAGTCTCGACGAGAGTATTTCGTAGTAATTGAGGACCGTTCCACTGGGGAACTTTTAGAGGATATATTATCTATTGCATATTAAGGACTCCTGGATACAGAGTATCGTGGGGGAACATAAATCATATTATATATTTGCGCTTACAAAATATAAACATTATATATTTTAAATTAATTTGCTTAGGAAAGGGAAGTACATGTCTAGCTTAGACATAATACTTTTTGAGAAATTTGTCGTTGATCGACATCATCAGCAAATCTCTATTAGGTTTTGCTAGTCGATACACACCATTGGAATACATTGATTCTACCATGAAGGGGCCTTCCCACTTGGCTTTGAATTTTCCTGTCATCTTGTGGGTCATGACCATCGTTCTTCTCACTATTAAGACGAGGTCGCCAACTTGGAAAGCTCTTTTCTTGTCTCTTTTGTTGAAAGCTCCAAAAATGCGTGCTTGATATAACTTAATGCATTGTTGAGCCATGAGATATTTCTCGTCAAGTGCTTCCAACTCTTGTAACCAGCGACAATGGTTGTCCTCAGCCGTCAATTGGTAGGCGAGCACTACCCAAAGAGAGGGAGTATGGAACTCTAGGGGAAGTACTACTTCACTCCCATATACTAAGGAGAATGGCGTATTGCCAGTTGAGGTTTGGACCGTTGTATGATAGGCCCAGAGATATTTTCCAAACTTATTATTCCAATCATATTTGTCGGACGAGACAAACTTCATGAGTAGCTTGATGATAATCATGTTAAACGCTTCTGCTAATCCATTCATTGCCGGATTATAAGTCGTCGAAGCTATGTTTTAAATTTGCTTTTATAGTAAAATTGATAGAAAGCATGACTAATAAATTATGGGCCATTGTCGTGGATAATCCTTTGAGGCGGGCCAAAACGGTTGATAACGTGATGTTTGACAAAATTGATTACATTTGATATTTTTACTTCAATAAGCAGTACAACTTTCGCCCATTTGGAGAAGTTGTCAGTTATGGCAAGGATGAACCGGTGCCCTTTGGAAGACAGAGGGCTAATCGGGACGATAATGTCCATGCCCCATGCTTCGAATAGCCAGGATGCATGGTTGGGTATAGAAACTCTCGAGGTTGGTGGATAAAATCAGCATGGATTTGTCACATCTTGATTTTTTTTGCATAATTGATGGCATCGGTCACCATGGTAGGCCAATAATAACCCATATGCCGGAGATGATCCTATAGCTTAGGGCCGAGTTGGTATGCATCGCAAGTATCATTGTGAGCTTACAAAGTCCCTACTTCACTTTTGCATCCGATAGGCATCGGAGGAGGAGTCCGTCATATGAACAATAATACAATATCTTGGTGGATGCGTTATAGTAAAACTGGAGGGAACGTCTTTTAACGAAAGTGGCTTCCTTCGGGTCCTCTGGAAGGATTCTATAAACTGCATAGTCTATGAAAGGAAATCTCTATTCTTTGATGCTGATGTCAGTTTCTGTCGTATACCTTAGACATATTCATATATTTTTTTAGGACCGACCAGCTCTCGACCAGTCACTATGATCAACTGTCGAGTCTGCATGGGAATTGCCAGGAAAGTTTCGAGGCCAACAAGTGTCACGTCCCGATCCTATAAGGGACGATTGTCCTTGCTTGGTCCTTATGGAACCGATCATCCTCACTTGGGCATAATATCGTGCAAGCCTAAGTTGTGCCAGCATAAGGCATAGGACCTGCACAAAACACAAGTTAAACAAAAATATACATACATAAAAGCATAAAATTTAAAATACAGAGAACCAAAGTTGAACATATTTGATAGGAATACAAAATACTTTCTTTATTGAATACTTGAAGATTGGATTACAAAGTTCTAGCTTGGCTTATTATAAAATATGCCATAGATGGCTACAATACTTGAAACCCAAAAACTAGCCACAACGTCTATATATTATATCCTTTTAGTAGGACCAAAATTAAAATACCTAGCAGATGAAGAACTTGTATACAGGAGAGAAAAGCTTTGGAAAGCCGCACGAGCATGGTTCTACTTGAAGGGATGCGCTCATAAAGCTTCAAAATGCTTGCCAAACTCTCGCTACCAAAACCTGGAGATTTGTCCATAAATGTGGGTCAGTACTTAACTTTTACTGGTAAAAGACTGTGGCCAAACTCATCTAGTAATCCACACGAAGTAAATATGTGAAGCTAACATAATTATTAAGTAATATTTTTAGTTGTCTAGGTTCTTTTTTATAATTCATGCAAAAAAAAATATATACAACAGATAGACTACGCATATGGTAAATCTTACCCACGACCGAGCGATTATCCTTACAGCAGACACACAAGTTAGCAATAATTTACATATATGTATATAACCCATGCATCTGTGTTGGCATCAAGTGTCAAGTATACATAGAAGGTAAATCTAGCATTCGACCTAACTACATGATGGTCCATAGAAAAACCCATGATTAGTAGCGGTGTTATCACAGCCCAGCACTACACCAAAAATATGCTCAAATGGCTGCTTTGATACGTAAACCAACTAACTAATAGACATAAAAATCTGCCTAATAGCGAGGACTTTATTGCCCCAGGGTGTTCCTATTAGCCTCTCCCAAGCCGAATGGTTCCTAGTGCCCCAGGATACTGCTCGAGAGACCCGATACCTTGTGCACAAGTTGTCCGAGATCGATGCAATAAAAAATATTCTATCAGACTAGAAAATTCTATTGCAATAGTTTGAACAATACGCATTATCTTATTTTTATAGATCCATAACTCTTCAATAAGTCAATCTCTCATATATAATTCGATTTAAGCGATAAAAGTCAAGCATCAATTCTCTGAAAGAGTTCAATGATAATTCTAAGTTTTAAGTAGTGGTTCTTTTTATATAAAGAAGTAAGATAGCAGTTGTTTGCGAGAAAAAGTCTTTATACAAAACTTTTGTATTATAAACTGTTAAAAGTTACAAACGAAGATCCTAAACAGGAATTTATGTACAATTTGATTCTGAGGAAGTATAGCTATAAATATCTGATCTGCAAACGATCACTTTACTCCATAGAACACTCAACGGTAAAGAAATTCACACGACGACAGAGAAGTGTAGGGAATGCTACGAGCAACTTGGAGAGTTGTACAACGAGAAAGTTCTGGCACAATGACCCAAGAAGCTTCTGTTTCTCTTACTCTGCTCTTGAATTTTAAAGACTTGAGAATTCTAGCCCCTTTCCCTGTTTCTTCGTATCTTTTTCCCCTTCTGTGGTTGCGAAGAACCTGTATTTATAGATTTTAGGAGCGGTTATGAGAATATGCACACTTTGGACAATCAACATTGTTTTATCATTATGCGGGCACTTTTGGTGGGTTAACATCCCATGTTTTGCATGACAGGGTATACAACTTGTTGCCTGCTTGACACGTAGCTTCCAATACGAGAAAAGCTTAGGTCATGTGGGAAAAGTTATTTTTACATCTTTCATGAGAAGTATGGCATGTATGACACACATTCATAACTGCTCATTGTTGGTTAGGATAGTATGCGCACTTTAGAAGTCGTTTGAAGACTGGCCTATTTTTTAATGAGTGGCATTAAGGCGCACTTTTGAATAGTGGAATTATGTCACACTTTTGAAGGAGTGACATTGTGGTGCACTTTTGAAGGGGTGGCATTACGGTGCACTTCTGAGAAGAATGGCACTGTGGTGCACTTCTGAGGAGAATGGCACTGTGGCTCACTTTTGAAGAGAATGGTACTGTGGCACACTTCTGAGAAGAATGATACTGTGGCACACTTTTGAAGAGAATGGCACTGTGGCACACTTTTGAAGGAGTGGCACTGCGGCACACTTCTGAGGATAATGGCACTATGGCGCATTTTTGAATGAGTGGCACTACGGCTGGTTCGCTAAATGACAACCTGAGTCTGCGTACTGTATCTCCACTGTAATGATGACCTCTAACAAATCTATTTCTTTCTTTGTCAGTTGTCAGTCTGCTGCATTAAATATTTGAGAGAGAGAGAGAGTAGATCATTTGTGCGCCATCCTTTGTAATATTAAGAAAGTGTGCTACTTTTCTACTCTCTGAATAGTGCGCCATTCTTTAAAATAAGTAGGCAGTGCGACAATGTAGAAAAATGTGCATCTTTCTTCTACTATTGACTTTATTTGTAGATAACTGTACCATCTATCTGAGGCGCACTTTTTATGCTTCTACAGCAGTTCTACAAATCTAGCATGCAAATTTATATCTTTTTATTTTATCTTGTTATATGAATATCATTAAGCAGAGAAATATACAACTGATTGAACTAGAAATTTATTTATTAAGGCGTACAGACCATCGAAGGGCCGACGCCACTCACCGAATGAATCAACGTGAAAGATAGGAAGCCTTACGCAGCGATCACTTCTTGGTTATGCGTCCTGAAATTGCAACAACACTTGGTTACTAGCCTTCAATATTTTTCTCTTATGATTCAAAATGAATACACACGCGAGAAAAATGAATCATGAAAACAAAATCATCAAAAGCAAGACAAAACACAGCAATACAAAACCAAACAGCAAAATATCCAATAAAAACTCTTGGACTCATTTTAATATAAGTCATTCCATTAGTTGGAAGGGTTTATTGCATTCCGTCCATAACTGAATTGGCGGTAAGGTTTATCCGAGAATCAACCGATTCAAAGTTATAAGTGTTCCATTAGTGAACCGCTGGAGGTGGGACATTACAACAAGAGCGTCAGCCTCGATAATTTACAATCGTGGTACGTATTCTATACAGAATCCGGTGAAGGTAGAAATATGTCGATTGTAGCTTGCTGGTAAGGCATCAAATCCTCATGTCAAACTTTATATTTGCCCCGTACCTGACTAACTATCATCTTGGAGTCACCATAGGCTTCTAGGTAGTCCACTCCCAACTGTTTAGCCAGTTGGAGTATGATAATAAGATCGTTGTATTCTGCTACACTGTTGGAGCATAGTTTTATAAGAGAATATACACTATGGATAGCCAAATTTTTAGGAGAAACTAACACTATCCCCACTCCGACGATAATATTTCCCTTAGGTCCTGTTCTCGAAGCACCGTCGAAGAACATTTGCCAAATAAACTCTTCTGTCGTCGTATTAGATTCTAACACCTTGTCTGGAATATTATCGTAAAGCTTTGATAATTCTAACACAGGATGGGCTGCCAGAAAGTCTGCCAATACTTGGCCTTTGATCGCCTTTTGAGGGACAAACACCATATCGTATAGTGACAGTAGCATTGCCCATGTGGCTAGGCGAGAGTTTAGTGCTCGTGGCTTAGTCATGAGCACCATGAGGGGATTAACATGAGAGATGACATAGATTGTCTTCCCGGTCACATAATGGCGGGTCTTCTAAATGACAAAGTTTAAAGTAAGGCATTCCTTTTCGACAGGGTTGTACCTGTGCTCGGCACCGACCATTATCCTACTAAAGTAGTAGATAGCATGTTCATGGCTGTGTCGCTCTTCTCAGGGTCTATGTGGATACTCTACAAGGTTACAATAAAACCCAATAACTTACCACTGGAGGCTCCCAGTAAATAATTGGTCGAATTTATCTTAAGTTGGTACGCCCGCATCAGGTCAAATACTGTCTTCAGGTAATGGAGGTGATCGTCTTGACAACGACTTTTGACAGCAATGTCATCAACATAATATTATACTTTTTTGTACAGGTGCTCGCAAAAAATGGTGCTCATAGCTCGTTGGTATGTTGCACCTATATTTTTTAGACCGAAGGGCATCACCTGGGTAGGTTGTAGCATCCGCTACACGAATTATCGTACACGAATAATAATTAGAATACACTAGTACTTTTTGTAGGAATTTTTCTTTTAGGAACGGATGAAACAACTATAGTTTCATAATAGCAATAATGTAACATTAGATTTCATATAGCTCGAAGAGGATCACAATTAGGGTTAGAATCATTTTTAGGCTATTTTATAATTTCTTGGATTTTTCTAGAATTTTTGGGTGATTAAAACCTAGGAAACGTAATTGTTTAGGGCTTCCATAATTTACTGTAAGACCATACAAGCATATTTTACTATCAAATATTTATTTTTGGGTTACAATACTTAAAAAAAATTGTAATTTATTTGAAATTTTTAGAATTTATTTGTATTTATTTGGTTTTAAAATAAGTTAATAACTAATTTTTTAGGACTTTTAAAATTTATTGTAGAAGTCCATGGCCATAAAATAGTCCCAAGTATTTTTATAGAATTTATAATAATATTTTATATTTTTATACAAAAATGGAATTTTTTGATATTTTTACATATTTATTTGGTGTTATTTAGGTTAAAAATTGATTAATTAAATAATTTTTAGTAATTAGAAACCCATTTTCCTAATTAAAATATCTAGTCAGCCAGACTGGGTCCTCATGTCAACCACCCGGGGCCCAAGAGCGGGCCTAGACGTCAGCCTTTCCCTCTGCCTATATATGTATATATTTAGGGTTTCTGCCGTAAATCATAAGAGGGGGGGGGGGGAGAGAGAGAGACAGATAGAGATAGAGATATTTGTTTCTAGGGTCCTTCAACTTTGCGTAACCATATCTCCTAGCTCCGGACTTCAAATGTATCTCCACTCTTGCATTGAGACCATCTCGAGGTATAGTTTTTGAATATGTAATTATCTTCATAAATTTCTGAACATAGAATTCTATAAATTTCATAGAGTGTCGTTGTCCAAAATCTGGCGCGTTTCGATATTTTTGAGATTTTGAGAGATTCCGAACTCAAAATCATGAGACGTTTGAAGTTTTGAAAATATAACACAATCATATACAAATTTTCTTTTAGAATAAAATATGCTAGTTTACTATACTATAAAATTCGTTCAACGTAGACATAACTAGAAAACTACCAGAAACTTTCATTTATGAGCCATATTGGCGATAATTTTTTACTGGTTCGAGATTTCATAAAACCATCAATTCCAGCATTTATGTAGCGCTAAATTCTATAGGTTTCACACACAAATCCATAATTTTAGTCGGTTGACATTTTGGTCGATGGAACGCCTCGATTAGCGTGCCACCGATCCCGAATCCGTAAAATTGAGTTTCCTTAGACAAAATTTATATTTAACCTAAAAATCATAATAATATAATTTAAATAGGAATTTAGACTAATTATTTTATAATTAAATAAATTAAAATAAATTAACGTTTGACATGATAATTTGTAATACATAGGCTACTTGGACTCTGACTTGGATTCTGATTCAAACCACCAGCTAAGGAACACAAGCGAGTACATTATCTGATAGTTTTCTTTACTTGATAATTACTATGATACATGTATTTAGTAATTTTATATCTTATTTCTGACACGATGGTACACGAATTCGTATATATATTGGATCCCAGTCATGAGATGTTACCTTCATATTTAGACATTGATTATTGTATTGTAACAGACATTGTATTATGATTCATTATTATGACGGTCCATTGTTGGATCCATCATACCAGTCGAAGTAGAGAAGTGCTAGCTAGATATGTGATCAAAACCATTGACAAGTAGTGTAATACATCGGTTACTAGTTAATGATACACTTCACGTATAATTGAGCTGGCTTTTTCCTTAGTATAAATTATTGAATCTCCCAAGCCGATCACATATCTAACTAGTATTTCAAAACACTTAGTGTAGTTATATTTCCTTTCTCTTCTACTTTATATATACTGATTATACCATATTGCTCATGATTACCTGTCTTTCAATATTGTCTTACCATGATATCAGTTTATTGTCTTCTCATCATGTATTATATTTACTATTACTGTTTTATAGTCCTTGTCAATTAATTGGAACTGTTATTGGATTGTACTCGTTCCATCTTGACTGGACAAATATTTTAGGTGACTACGGTGAGGATGAGATCCCTACTCATTATGGACCATATGTTGGTGATATAGCGGAGCCTGATCTTGCCTTCAGAAGGATCACAGAGAGTTCACAACACAGACACTGCTTGTGGCTGAGTAGTTTAGTTTAGTTTCTAGTTGCTTTTAATTATTTTATTCCTATCGGGTTTATTTTCAAGACCATCTGAGTTATAGTAGTTTATTTTACTTTAAATTATTTATTGAGACTATTAGTTTAATTTTCTTTGTCATGACTTAGTTGTGGATGATATGTGAATCATGTACTTGTTGTGGACCATTGTTTATCATAGATAGTATACTACTGTCAAAGTTGTGGCATAGGATGGACTTGGCCACGTACTCGTATCTGAAAAGAGGGTGCTAATCGTGACATTCATCTTAGTCAACCTGATTTCGATAATTAATCTAAAACTACTAGTCGATACATGGGAAAGCATTTCAACGGAATACTGCACTTTCAGATATTATTCGTGGAAACTACTTCTTTGATGTTTGTTTCATTCTACCATTTTTATAATTATTATGTTTTTTTTTAGTTTAGGACTTATGTGAGTCAGATCGCACTTTGGCACTGGTTGAATACCAACCCAAAGTTAACTCAAAATAAGCATACCTAAATCAGAACCAACTCTAGACTCATATTAACCCAAATATCCCACTCAAACACAATTAAACCAAATTGAGCCAAAATCTAACTAGGAACATATTGGAAATTGGTCAACCGAGCTTTGTCCGAGTTCTGCCCGAACTATGCCAAAACTTGGTCACCCAAAACTGATTTCTGAATTATAGTGCTAGACCTATTCTTATGTCTCCAACATTCAAATTTTTGAATATTATGTATCCGAGTTCTGACCGAACTCTGCCCCAGAAAAATTTATAAATAGAGAAGAATTTTCTATTTCTATATATGCATTCACTCTTTATCTTCTCTATTCTCTAAAGACCTTTTAACCTTCTCAAACACAATGAGAACTCCTATTCTTGTAAGTGCCAGTATGGTTTCGAGTTATACAAGCTTGGTTATTCAAAGCTACTTCTCAAAAGCGTCTGAACTCTTCGAGCTCTTCGAATCAAAGCTGGTGTCTATACGAAGTGACAAGCCCTTCGGATCAAAGCTTGTATTTTCACTTATAGTGAATTTAACTATGAGCAAGAGTTCTCGGGACTGGACTTGTTCTCCACGAGGGAAACTAGTATAAAAAACTTGGTGTTTACATTTGCTCTTCTACACTTATTTACTGTTCATATATATATATTATTGCATTATCTGTTGGTTGGTAACTGCCTTTACTTAGTATTAAATTTAATTGGGTATAAATCTTCCGCTACACTCTATTCACCCCCCTCTAGAGTTGCCTAACGATCCTTCAATTGGTATCAGAGGAAGGGTTTTTTATTTGGACTAACCTCATAGAGTATTAATTTAACAACCATGAAACCCATGTACACCAACAATGGTGAAGGCCAGTACACAAATAGACTACCCCTATTTGATAGCACCAACTACATATATTAGAAGACACACATGAGTTTTTATCTCAAGTCTCTTGATTTTGATTTATGGTCTATTATTATAGATGGCTACAAGAAACCTGCTATAATTTTTATAGATGGTAGTTTATTGAGAAACCCCATAATAAATATACAGACCATGAAAACAAACAAGCAAGTCTTGATGCTAAGGCTATCAATACTTTATTTTGTGCAGTAATTAGAACTAAATTTAATAGAGTCTCTACATATGCCACATCACATGAGGTTTGGAAACTTCTTGAGGTAACTCATGAAGGGACTTCACAAGTGAAGGAATCCAAAGTCTCAAGACTAACAAAAGAATACGAGTCATTCAAAATAAAGCCTAATGAGACAATCACTAATATGTTTACATGTTTCCTATATATTATTAATCTTTTATCTACTCTTGGTAAAAAAATACAACAATCATGAAAAGATTTGTAAGGTACTTTGAGGACTTACCAAGAATTGGAATCCCAAGGCAACGATAATTATTAAAGGAAATGATCTCACAAAATAACTCTAGAGACACTCATGGGCAAGCTGATGACACATGTGCTGGACCTCAAAGACTTTGAAGAGTCAATGCTAAAGGAGAAGACCATTGCATTTAAGGCGCATCACAAATGGACTCCGACGACGAAAGTGAGAATGATAGTTCAGAGAATGAGCATATGTCCCTGATGACCCGAAACATCAAAAAAATTCCTAAAATTTGAAGATCAAATCGAAAAAAAAAGGATCACAAAGACAATGAAGAACCGGTGTGCTACAATTGCAAAAATATATGCCACATCAAGAAAGAATGTCCCACGATAAGGAAGGGAAGTCGTTATGAGGATTCAAATAGAACAATAACTTCTTTATGGAACTACACCAACACTAGCATATGGTGCGAAAATGAGGCAAGCGAGTCTGAAGAAGAAGAGAATCCTCGTAACACTGCAAACCTAAGTTTTATGGTAACTAATGCTAAGGTGACTAATCCCTTGTATTAAGATCTTATTTTTTTATGAACTATCAGATACATTTAGCAATTTACTAGAAGATCATAAGAAGATGAGAGACATGTATAAAACTGCTAAGAAAGAACTTAAGTTATTGCACTATTATTATATGAAGCAATCACATATACTAGAAGAAATCAGAGATATATCCACTTCTAGTAACACATATGACATATCCTCTCTGAAATTGAGTCTGCATGATGCTCTTAAGAATCTTGAAAAGGCTAATCAAGAGAATATAAAACTCAATGATCTTTATGAATCAAAAAAGAGAAAATACAACATATATAGCTGCACACAGAGTAGATACACTCACATCCAAATACAAGGAAGCATGTGATACCTCAAAAAAGTTAGAGATTAAACTGGAAAAACATGCAGTTCAACTTATAATCCAGTTTAACACTAGTCACGGTACAAAAACAAGAATCATAGCAAGACACAAACTCACACGACTATGACTTCAAAGAATCATGTCATTTTCTATAGATATCCACGCAAGATTTTGAGGATCCATCATCCATTGCATATATGGCACTCTTGGATACAGATGATGGTTTTTTTTTTTACAAAAAATTTTAACGAAGGAGAAAATGTTGCACATAGGCACTTGTTGGGGATGAAGAACCAAGAGTTGATTTGTACATCTGGGTTATGGACTTATTACACATAGCGTACCTTAAGTACAGATAATAAGCTGAAATGACTAGCACTACCAGAGGTTATGCAAATGTGATAGTAAAAATTCAAAGAGCAGAACTTTACTCATAGGTGATATGAAAAAGTTCTAAAAATATCTTACTCAGAGGTAATGTGGACGTGGTACAATATGACTCTGTGGAGATAAAAAAAAAATAGGACAGAGGTAATATGGAAGTGACCATTCTTGTGGTGATAGATTTACTCTGCTGGAGAAGGTAGAGAGACGTAGTTCAGAGGTAATATGGACGTGAACTGATCGATAGCAACAACTTGGGAGGTTTTCTCAAAGGTCACTTGGACATGGCAAACTCAGTTGGGGAAAAAAAAATGTTTGGACAACAGTTCAGAGGTAATATGGATGTGAACCCATGTCCAAAAAATTCATTGGAGAGTGATTTGTTGAGTGGGGATAGACCTTAAGGCTGTTCCTTTGGGAAGATTTTAGGGACTCATCATCCGGTACTTCTTGAGGGGAAAATTGCCAAATTGGAGTGAGACCATATTTGCAGTGACCGTCTTCTCGTTTATAAATGCAAAGTGATGACTTTGGCGTCGATCAACTCCTGGATTTTTCTTTTCAGTACATGGCATACCTTTGTGGGGTGATGAATGTACCGATGAAAGAGACAATATTCTAGGTCATCGATCTTGCCAGCCCTTTCAGGGTATCTGATGTTGGGTAGCCGAAGCTTGTTTTCCTTCATCAATATATTAAAGATTTCAATGATGTCATCCTCATTGAAGGAGAAATACCCCTTTGGCTTTCGAGATTCCGATATCTGAGTCGTACGGTCCTTAGGGAAGATGGTTATAGTTGCATCATCTTCGGACTTAGAGGGAATTCTATCCCCAGCTTTGGATGCTGCTCTACTTTGTCGAGGGAGACTACCCCCAGACATATCGTTGTCTGGTTCTTCTTCCTGTAGTGACAAAGAGTAGTTCAATCGGTCGAAGACTGACCGTTTTGCTTTAGAACAGCAATGGTTAAATACAACCTTATGACTATTACAACAATGTTCTCTAGGAGGTGTAATAGACATATTAGGAGATCCCATGTCTTTGTGTTTCTAGATCAAGAAATTATGCAAATTAGGGAGATTACAAGAAGAAGAAGGCTTATTCTGCCTTTTTACATCAGTAGGAAGGTGTAGATTAGGAATCATAACCCTTTCTCTGCCATAAGAATACAGCAATTCACCCATATGAGTAGCATATGATCCATCATCTATCTGAGGAGCGTATCTTCCTGTGAAACAAGTCTTCTTTATGCGGACAGACCTCTCCTGGCATAATTTAGAGTTTTGCACAGGTTCGCGTAAAATAGAGAAAGTTCGCATAATCTGTAAAGTGGAAACTTTCTTCTCTTGTGGGCGTAAAAGCCTAGAGGTTGGAAGATTCGCCACTTATCTTCCTTTGACGTGGTCAAAGGGTACATTTGTCTCGTCACAGATGGGAGATATAATTTTATGCATAGGGCATGTTTGAAATTTCTGGATTGGCACTGAGGCATTGCCAGAAATTTTGTCTACCACGTCACAGATAGGAGACAAAGTTTTACGTAAAGGGCATGTTTGAAACTTCTGGATTGGCACTGAGGCATTGCCAGAAGTCTTGTCTGCCACATCACAGACGGGAGACAAATATTTACGCACAGGGCATGTTTGAGACTTCTGGATGGGCACTGAGACATTGCCAGAAGTCTTGTCTGCCACGTCACAGACGGGAGACAAATTTTTACGCACAGGGCGTGTAGGCTGTGTTGTCACAACCTTGTTGATCAGAGAGTGAGAGCTTACAGGAAGGGTAGAGGATGTCTTAGGCATCCACACTTTATGCAGCATTCTGTTGTTCTGGAC
The DNA here is from genome assembly GCA_036927795.1 of Iris macrosiphon. Lineage (NCBI taxonomy): Eukaryota > Viridiplantae > Streptophyta > Magnoliopsida > Asparagales > Iridaceae > Iris > Iris macrosiphon. The sequence continues at coordinate 105,112,359 of JAYESA010000009.1, read as the reverse complement.
AGAGGAGAAATGAGAGCTACCCCCTGCATAAAGCATGTCTTCATAGGCAGATTGGTCGAACTAGACGACCAAAGTCTTCTTCATCGATCCGATGGATGCAGCATCGTGTTGAGCAATTGCTTTCTCGTCAGAGGAAAAAGTCGTCCCCAGCAGAGTCGCCATCTTTGTTTTATGATAAACAAAATAAAGGAAGAAGAGGGTTTATACGAAACCTTTCTTTTTTTGCTTACAAACAAGAAAAAGAGTACAATTAATCCTATACGAAGATGTTAAGTACAATAAAATGATTCTGGGAAAGAATTGCTATAGAAGTCTAATCTGCGGTCGATCACTTTGTTCCTTAGACCACACGATGATGAAGAAGAAGTGCTGTAGAAGAAGAAGAAGAAGCTTCAAAGGTTGCAAGTGGGATTGAATTCTTGTTGCCAAAGTTGTCAACCAACACTCTCTGTCTGTGCTCTCTCTCTCTCTCTCTCTCTGATCTCTCCTTGTGCTTCTGTTTGATCCCTTTGATCTCCTGTTTGATCGCCCCATCTCTGTGCGCCCGTCACCCTATTGACCACGGGGTCTTTATTTATAGAGATCGATCAAATAACTGCCAGGTTGGCGTAAAAGGCCAAACTGTGAAGAAAGTTGTATCTTTTATGCGGCGATTATAGTAACTGCTACCCACGTTCAAATAATCTCCTGAATCTGCGTATGACGCGTGTCTTATTATAAGGTAATTCGTATAACTATTCTTCGAAGATCATGGCATGCAAGCCACATAGGTAACTGCCCCTGCGTAAAGATGGTTGGCGTAAAAGCCAAATAACTGTCTTGTTGGCGTAAAAGCCAAACTGTGAAGAAGAAGACTTCTTTTATGCTGCAGTGATGATAACTGCTACCCATGTTCTCATAGTCTTCTGAATCTGCGTATGACACGTATCCTTTTATGAGGTAATGCATATAACTGCTTCTCGAGGATTATGGCATGCAAGCCACGTAGGTAACTGCCCCTACGTAAAAATGGTTGGCGTAAAAGCCAAATAATTGTCTTGTTGGCGTAAAAGCCGAACTCTATGTAAAACTCGATGATTCATGAATAATAGATAACCAGCGTATAAATAGCCAATTATCCTTCTTGACTTAGGTCTTGAGCATATTCTGGGCTAAATAGCCTTATCACATAACTTTGCAAATATAGTCGTATTGGCGTGTTTCGAGGAGATAGCATACGGCGTACTCCTATAGTTAAAAATAGCCTGGTTGGCATAAAATGCAAGGATGGTGATGTGAGCGTATTAGTCACAGTTTTAGCTTTCCCAGTCAATTATCCATTACGGCTGAGGTCTTGAGCGTATTCTGGGCTAAATAGCCTTATCACGTACCTTTGCAAATGTAGCCGAGTTGGCGTATTTCGAGGAGATAGCATACGGCGTACTCATATAGTTGAAAATAGTCTGGTTGGCATAAAATGCAAGGATGGTGATGTGAGCGTATTAGTCCCAGTTTTAGCTCTCCCAGTCATGACAAAATCTAAAGAATAGAACCAAATCTCGTGCATTAAATACAGAGATATGCCTCCATCTCGTAGATTAAATACAGAGATATGCCTCGAGCTCTGTACAAGAAACAGCTTTTGACGTGGCTTCTGATTTTGTCTCATCTTGAGCGTAAAAACTCATTTTTGCCCATATAGAATAGGCAGCGTATTCCTTGAATGCGTAAAAATGACTTGTATCAAGAATATGTCACTAAACGACAGCCTGGGTCTTTATGCAAAATCATCATCACAGCCGTCCTCTCGATCATCGTGTAGTACTTTTGTCAGGAGTCAGGTTCACTGTTTTGTCTGACAAATTCGTCCGAGGAATACGAAGAGTTTTTCGTACAATTTTATGCTGCATTAAAAACAAACATATTTTAAACTTTACGCAGGAAGGTATAGCAACCTTTTTATGCCAAAACAGCCTTGAAGTGCTGCTTTACGCGGGCAGCTCTGAAGTTCTACTTTACACCAAACAGCTCTGAAGCTTCTGTTTTACGCGGACAACTCTGACGATCTACTTTACGCCAAACAGCTCTGAAGCTCTATTTTACGCGAGCAGCTCTGAAGCTTTGTTTTATGCGTATAGCTCTGAAGTCATATTTTATGCCACACAGCCTTGAAGCTCTATTTTACGCGGACTTCATGTATGTTGGAGGTTTTTACTGTATAATACACATACGATTCCCTAGCATATTTCATGCTTTTACAATAGCTTCCTTCAGATTTTACCTATAGGAGTTAATTGTATATAATACTTTTATAATCTATTATTTTTGATGATTAATTTTTTAGGACAAAAATATTTTAAGGGGGTAGGTTTTAGCATCTGCTACCCGAATTACCATACACGAATAATAATTAGAATACACTAGTAATTTTTGTAAAAAAAATTTGGGAACGAATGGATCAACTATAGTTTTATAATGGAAATAATGTAATATTAGACTTTATATGGCTATAAGAGGATCATAATTAGGCTTAGAAACATTTTTAGGCTATTTTAGAAATTTTTTTTTTGATTTTTTCTAGAATTTTTGGATAATTAAAACCTAAAAAACATAATTTTTTAGGGCTTTCATGATTTATTGTGAGATCATACTTGCATACTTTCTACCAAACATTTATTTTAAGATTAAAATACTTAAATATATTTTCTCAAGTTTACTTGGAATTTATTTGAATTTATTAGGTTTTAAAATAGGATAATAAGTAATTTTCTAGGACTTTTAAAATTTGATGTAGAAGCATACGACCATAAAATAACTTCAAGTATTTTTATAGGGTTTATAACGGTATTTTACATTTTTTTTTAAAAAAATTGGAATATTTTGATATTTTTACATATTTATTTGGAATTTTTTAGGTTAAAAATTGATTAATAAATAATTTTTGGTAATTAGAAACCTATTTTCCTAATTAAAATACCTATTCAACTAAACTGGGCCCGCATGTTAGCCACCCGCATCACAACAGCGGGCCGAGATGTCAGGCTCTCCCTCTGCCTATATATATATATATATATATATATATATAGGATTTCTACCTTAATTAATAAGAGAGAGAGAGAGAGGGGCAGGGGGATTTGCTTCTAGGGTCCTTCAACTTCGTGTAGCCATACCTCCTAGATCCAGTATTCAAACGCATCCTTGTTTCTTGCGTTGGAACCGTATCACGGTAATTTATAATTTATTTCTAAATATGTAATTTGTTTCACAAAATTCTGAACCTAGAATTCTGTAAAATTGGTAGAGTGTCGGTTGTCCAAAATCTGATATGTTTCAGTATTTTCGAGATTTCGGAAGATTCCGAACTCAGAATCATGAGTCATTTGAAGTTTCGAAAAGATGATATGATGAACTACAACATATATTTTTCACAGAATTAAAAATTCTAGTTTAATATACTGTAAAAGTCATAAAAACTGTCATCTATGCGCCATATTGACGATAATTCTTTACTTTTTCGAGATTCGATGAAACCGTCAATTTTAATTTTCATGTAGCGCTGAAATATACAATTTTCACACAAATCCAAGATTTGAGTCGGTTGACTTTTTGGTCTTGAATCCGTAAAATTGAGTTTCCTTAGACAAAAAATAGGATTTAACCTAAAATCAGAATACTAAAATTAAAATAGAATTTTAGAATAATTATTTTAGAATTAAATAAATTAAAATAAATCAACTTTTGATATGGTAATTCGTAATACGTAGGCTACTTGGACTCTGATTCATACCACCAGCTAAGGACCACAGGTGAGTACATTCTCTGATAGTTTTCTTTATTTGATAATTACTATGATACATGTATTTAGTAATATTATACCTGATTTCTGACACGATCATACACGGATTGGTATATATATTGGATCCCAGTCATAAGATGTTACTTTCATATTTGGACATTGATCATTGTATTGTATCGAACATTGTATTGTGATTTATTATTTTGACATATCATGGTTGGATCAATCATATTAGTCGAAGAGAAAAGTGCTAGCTGGATATGTGATCAAAAAAATTGACAAGTAGTGTAAAACATCGGCTACTAGCTAATCATATACTTAACATATGATTGAGCTAGCTTTTTTCCAAGTATAAATCATTGAATCTCCCAAGCCGATCACATATCTAGCTTGTATTTTAAAATACTTAGTGTAGTTACATTTTCTTTCTCTTCTACTTTATATATACTAATTATGCCACATTGCTCATGATTACCTGTCTTTCATTACTGTCTTACAATGGTATCAGTTTATTATTTTCGCATCATCTATTACATTTACTATTATTGTTTATAGTCTTTGTCAATTAATTAAAACTGCTATTGGATTGTACTCGTTCCATCCTGACTGGGTAAACATTTTAGGTGACTACAGTAAGGATGAGATCCCTACTCATTATGAACCATATGTTGGTGATATAGTGGAGCCTGATCTTACCCTTCAGGAGGATCTGAGAGAGTTTACAGCATAGACCCTGGCTGCAGCTGAGTAGTTTAGTTTAGTTTATAGTTTATTTTATTTTATTTTCTACCGGGTTTATTCCCGAGACCATCTAAGTTATAGTAGATTATTTTTTTTAATTATTTATTGAGACTATTAGTTCAATTTTCTTTGTCATAACTTAGTTGTGGATGATATGTGAATCATGTACTTATTGTGGACCATTGCTTATCATAGACAGCGTACTACAGCTGATGCTGCAGCATAGGCAGGACTTTGCCACATACTCGTATCAGAAAAGAGGGTGCGGGTCATGACACTGGTCTCAGTCAACCTGATTTCAATAGTTAACCTAAAAGTATGAGTCGATACACGAGAAAGCATTTCAATAGAAGACTGTACCTTCAGAGATTATTTGCAAAACTGCTTCTTTGATGTTCGTTGGTTCTACCATTTTTATATTTATTATGTAATTTGTTTTTCTAGAGTCAAGGGCTTATGTGAGTCAGATCGCACTTTGGCACTAGTTGAATACCAACCCAAAGTTCACTCAAAATAAGCCTACCTAAACCAGAACCAACTTTAGACTCATACTAACCCAAATACACCACTCAAATATAAACTAAATTGAGCCAAAATCTGACCAGGAACATACTTAAAATTGGTCAACCGAGCTCGGTCCGAGTTCTACCCGAACTCTTCTTGAACTTGGTCACCCAAAAGTGATTCCTGAATTAGAGTGCTAGACCTATTCTCATGGCTCCAACGTTCAATATTTTCAACGTTATGCATCCGAGTTTTGCCCGAACTCTGCCCCAGAAAAACCTATAAATAGAGAAAAGTTTTCCATTTTAAGATATTTATTCACTCTTCATCTTCTCTATTCTCTAAAGAGCTTTTAACCTTCTCAATCTCCAAGACAACTTATATTCTTCTAAGTTCCAGTTTAATTTTGATTTGAAGTGTTCGAGTTGTAGAAGCTTTGATATTCAAAGCTACTTCTCAAAACCATCTGAAGTCTTCGAGCTCTTCGGATCAAAGCATGTATTTGTACAAAGTCGCAAGCCCTTCGTATCAAAGCTTATATTTTTACTGATAGTAAATTTAACTCCAAGCAAGAGTTCTCAGGACTGGACTAGTCCTCTATGAGGTAAACCAGTATAAAAATTTTGATATTTGCGTTTTCTCTTCTATACTTATTTATTGTTTATATATATTGCTGCATTATCTGTTGTTTGGTAACTGCCTTTACTTAATCTTAATTTTAATTAGGTATATATCTTTCGATATACTCTATTCATCCCCTCCCTTAGAGTTGCCTAACGATCCTTCAATATTGAGATCCCAGAAGTCTATGCAGACTTGAATCTTGTCATTCTTTTTGGTGATAGGAAAGATGTTGACTACCCAATCTGGATGTTGTTTCTCGTGAATAAAGCCGCTTGATATTATCTTATTTACATCGGCTTCGATTGCATCCATGACGTCTGGCTGGAATTGTCATTGTTGTTGCTTCATTGGCTTAGCCTCCAACAGGATGTTGGGCTGGTGCATAGCAATCTGAGGGCCCAAACCCGATATATCCCCATAGCTCCAAGCAAATACATTAATGTATTCCCTTATGAGCTACACAAGGGATTCACGATCTTCGTCGGACATACTCTTACTACTAAAGATGGGTTTGGGAGAGGATTTGTCACCCAAGTCAACCTGACTACCTCATCTTCGGTGGAAGGCTCTTATTGTTCGAAACGCAGCTCCCACTGGACTTCTAGATGTTAAGCCTAAGGTTCGACTTTGAAGAATTCGAGTGTTTGATCATCAGCTTCAACTTGATCTATTGATGTCATATTGATACATAATGTTTGCTTGAACATTTTCCCGATACTTGTATCTAAGTCCTAAGCTTAAGAATCTAAGGAGTGAGAATGCATCTCGACGTTGACTTTTAAGCTCTCAGAAGTTGTTCGAGATGTCATATACCTCAAACCATGGCCGGTTCGCTGATACTATTTTATAGGCTTGCCTATGGGGACAAAGTAACATAGAGGCAAACGTCATCCTTTGCTGTAGTTAAAGCCCTTATCATATTTCATATCGTATCCCATCTTCTGGTTGATGCACTTGGCTTGTGAACTGTAGTAGTATAGCTATATTCTACCGCTACCGGTTTCTGGTTCATCTGTGAGGAAGTCTCGGTGACCTTCTGCCCTCCCAAAGATGATAAGTTTTTTACCCCTCTTCCTTACTGGAATTATAAAATAGGTGTCTTGACATGGAAGAATCTGGTTTACAACATAAGCGGTAGTCACTTGCATGTACAATTGTAAACCTAGGCATACTCTAAAGAGTACATGATAGTTATATATGCAATATCAACATAATTCAAAGATAGTCCTTTATTAAGAAAATATGGTATTTCCTTATTTGGGATTACATCATCAAGCGACGGGGCATCAGTACGAGCAAAAACATAGCCGTCAAGCTCGTTTCCCATAGCACCCACTACTAGTGTCAACGGTACTTTTGGGGCCTTTTTGCGGAGTCTACCAATAGGGGCTCAGATGTACTCACGGGAGTTGGACCCTCCCTCGACGATCGACCTAGTTTTCGAAGGTGGACTACCAAAGGTTCTTGCACCTTTTTTTTGAAGTTTAACCACGAGGGAAGCGGTTGTGTCGGGGGCACATCCTTTGAGGTGGACCCTTAACGGTTCCTCGGGTACTAAATATGTTTCATCTTTGTCGTCAGCATCATTATCCATTTTCTCCTTATAGGTTCGTTTTTACAAGACTGAGTTAGAGTAGTATTCCTCGATCCCTTTGAAAGGGTATACATCTACAAAATTTGTCCAGACGACTTCGTCGCTGACAACATATTTCAGGCACTGATGCAGAGTTGACAGGATGATCATGTATTCGTGTATCCAGGGACACCCCAGTAAGATGCTGTATGATACATCTAAATCAATAATGTAGCAAGTCATATCCATTCGTAGATCGCCTATCTGACACTTCAGGCAGATCTTGCCCAGAGGATAGCTCATTTATGTGTTGAAGCCACTTATGGTTGTGTTGGTAGCAGCCAACCGATGCATTTGAATTCCCAAGGTCTGGAGCAGGCTTCTTGGGATGATGTTAAGGGACGATCTCAGGTCGATGTGCATCTGGTCCAACTTGAAATGTACTATGTATAGTACAGAGGACGATCGTGCCTGTTATTTTTTAATATCAAGTTTGTTGCGAGAACATGATGTTTGGAATAATTTCCACCATGTTGTGGCAATGGGGACATGCAACAGGGTTCTCGTTCAACTTATTCATTTGAGACAAGAGTCGGCATACTATAATGCTTCACTGAGAGCATCTTGGGTCTCTTTGGAGAGACAAAGGAGCACGAAGAGTGACAACTCGCTGGTATATTGGCAAGTTGTGCCAATATGTCAAAGTTGTTAGGATTTTCTAGCCCTGGTGCTGAGTCTTTTCTTAGGAACTTATCAAAAAGAGTCTCTTTTTCTTTTGCTTGTCGGACACGGATGGTTTGGATGGACCTACGTCGGGTTCCACCAGTGCAGTAGATGTGGCGATTGGAGGCGCATCGTCCTCTGGGGCCATATTGTAGTTACGCAAGTAGGTCTGGCCTGACCTAGTTACCCCTGCCAATGCTTCATCAATTGAAAGAGAGACCATGTGGTAGGATTTGGTCCTTCTTCCTTTAGACTTGATGATAGGAAGTACCACCGGCTGCCAGAGCGAGGTCCAGGTGAACCCATATAACTTTACCTCGTGTGGTTATGAGTGGCACCAACTCAACTTCTTGGTCGCAAGGTGGTGGGAGTTTGACAACCTCTATTATTACCCTGGGGATAGGGACCACACCATCTTGGACTTCCGTCACCGGGAAGTTACCAAACTGGAGGGACACCATATTTACAGTAACCGTCTTGTCCTCAAAATCAAGGATAAAGGATTTGGCAATGATCAACTGTTGGATACGTCTTTTCAATATGTAGCAGTCTCATGTTGGATGGTGGACATATTAACGGTAGAGACAATATTTTGGATCGTCAACTTTGTCTGCCTCCTTAGGGCGTCTGATATGGGCAGTCATAGTTTGTTTCCCTTCATCAGCACGTTAAATATCTCGACGATATTATCGCCATCGAAGAAGTAGGTCTCCTTCAGCTTTTGTGATTCGGTCAGCTTTTGAGTGGATATCGAAGACCCTTTGGATACGTTAACAGTAAAGGCATGTTTCCCTTTACCATCATGACCATTGTTGTTATTATTGTTGGTGAACGGACGCTATCCCCTGTTATTAGCACTTGTGATCTGTATACCCAACATATGGGCCTCCTTTGCATTCTTCTCAGCAGTGTTGGCACTTATGATGAACGTCAACCATTCCTCGAACTAGCCATGCCATGCCCAGAGTTTTACCGTCGGTAATAGGTTCTTTCTGCAGGTGTCCATCAACACGGTCTCAGGTGTACTGGAGGGTAGCCTCAATGTTGCCTGTCAAAATCTCTTTATATTTCCGTGTGGACTACTTTTTTCTTTGGGTGATGTCCATAAGGGAGGACATTGTCATGTCCATCCCTCCATTATAGAACCAGGAGAGGAAGAGGTTCCAAAGGTCATTGAAGGACGAGATATAATTGTCCAAAAAGCTACAAAACCATTCATAAGCAACCCCGGTCAATGCTCTAAAGAATAGATTGGTAAGCAATGCGTTGTCCCGAGGTAAGTGTTCCGTCATAGAATAAAAGTAATTTATGTACTGACGGGGCGATGCCTTCCCATCGAATGGGGCTAGGGAGTGTGGTTTATAGTTGGGAGTGTATACCTCATTGTTCCAATCGGGAGGATCGGGTTGTCATATTCTGAGCTTATAGAGCAAGACTCGGTTGTTAATGGCATCAACATGAGCACGCAGTTCCCTGATGGCTCCCAAGCGTCATCTAACAGTAGAGGGTCAGATTATCGCGGCAAGGAATGACTGCGAACAGATGGGCAAGCAAGGACGGGTGCATTAGACTTCCCGTTGCTCCCGGAATCCTGGCTAGCTTATACCAGAGTCCTGGATGGTTGCGGGATCATGTTTGCTTTGATCTCCAGCATTGTCTGGGTTAAATCCTGTACCGAGGCACTCATGGTATGCATCATTGCCTCTAGAGCATCGAGACATTGGCGATCATTAGTGCTCTCGTTGTTATCTCGTGCCATGTATACTGTCATTACATGAGAGAAGATGGATGGGACAATAGATCTTTCACTTTCTGCCTCCGATCCCTGAGTCATGTTGTCCTCTAGAAAGGCTGGTAATGCTGTATCCTCTTCCGACTTGGATGGAATACTACCCCCAGCTTAGGATGCTGCTCTGACTTGTCGAGGGTGGCTACCCCCAAGCATATCGATGTATGTTCCTTGAGAATCATTATTTCCACAGAATGATAGGTTATTGTGGAATATTGGGAGGTTACTATCCCTAGATTGTACTATTGATTATGTGTCTCCCTCCATAGAAGAAGACTTTATTCTCAAACAGGTGCCTTGAAACACCCTCACGGTACGTACTGCTAGCCTGCTGCCTCGTGATCGATTCCTCGACTCGCTAGTTGAGACTGGAGGATTGGAGAAACTTGATTTTGAATTCCTTCTCGTGGAAGAAGACTTCCAAGGGGAGCAGCATGAAGCAAAGGGTAACTCCTCTTCGTATTCTTGTACTTGTTTCCTGAGACACTGTCGGATCGGTGCAGCCGACTGCAGTCGCTGAAATATCGTCTACCTGGCTAGAGGAGTTGTCACTTTAGCACAGTAGTAATTGATAACAATGCTATCATATGTTTGTCGTGGGGAGGACACTTCGTGTGAGATAGTTATTTCTCTCATCTTGCGTTTGTGACTTATCACGTCACCCAAATAAGACGAGGGAAATTTTACCCTTACACCCACTTCGTTCACATGGATAAACCGTGTGCGTGGGTGTGAAAGTGAGAGGCTTTCTCCTTAACATGGTTCATGCACAAAATCTGTATCCAAATTATTTATGGAAGACTTAATGTGAGGTAGACCTACTTTATGCGTGCAGCCAGACTGGACGCATGGGTTTGCCATCACAGTTTTTGCTTCCTGACTTGGGTCCAGAGCATATGGTGCGCCCAAGTGGTCCCAGGAAGGCTTTGGGGACTATCCCACCTCTGATGCCCAAGCGCATGGGTCAGTCCTATATAGTTTTTCATCAACAGCGAGTGTAACGATCAACGGTGCATGCTTTTGATCAACTGCTTGAGCATCCACTCGAGCTCGCATGTCTCATGCAGCCCTAGATTTCTTTGAACTAGCGCTCGCTAGCACATAGTATAAGACATCCAAGTTTTCCCTATTTCCATACAGTTGGTGCATGGGGTCATTGCCGTAGGAGATCTTGTCAAAGTCAAACTCTTGCCTTATGCCTTTGTCGTATGGAAAAGCCCTTATGCGCTTCAGTCTAACGTGACAAGTTTCTTCTTCTGTTCTGGGTGCCTAACCTAGGAGTCACCATTGTTCTTCTCAGCGGCGGCCACGGGGGCAGAGATGGGATGCGCATTAATATCATGAGCGTCCTTGACAATGGCGGCCGGAAGCACATCACTCACAGTCTTTGGGTACGGCACACTGGCCTTGGCGACCCAAGTCCTTCAAAACTCTTTGGACTTTGACAGACTTGATGTCGGGCTTGACTTATCCTCGGAGAGCATATCTTCGAAGGCATGTTGGTCAAAGCGGACAACCAACATCTTCTGGGTTGAACTTAGCTTCGTAGTGCGGATTACATCATGACTTTCTTGTTAGAGGAGAATGACTTCCCCAGTAAAGTCACCATTTTTGTTATAAGTCTTGATAACTTTGATTGTAAATATAACAAAGAGAAATGTACAAAGAATTTTTAGACAAAAACTCTAAGTACAATTAATTTTGGGGAAGTGTGACGATGGAGATCGAGTACTACAGATAAATCATTAACTCCATTTACGATCGATCGACGAAGGCTGTTACAAAGTCTCTGGATCACTGGCACAAAAAGACAACAACTGGGCACTTGGATTTGCTCTCTCCGCCACTTTTCCTGTGTGTGGGGGACATAAGGGTTCCTGCTATTTATAGACATTTATATTGAATGGCTGTGCGCATGTGCTAAAGAAAAATAACCATTTTTAGTTCATGCATACGAGTTTTGAGCTGTCGCATGGCTCTCTCAATAAAATGCAGCTATGATATTTGTTCGCATATCGTGGTACAGCTAACAAGTGGCATTAGTTAAGATTGGTTGTTGCTGAGATCTTTGGTTGTTATCGAGTTATTGGCATCCGTCATCAGCATGACACATGACCTGCGTTGCTACTTGAAGATCCCGATTGGTTATAAAAAAAAGATTATGCTGCATGGAGGTTCGCCGCAAGAGGTCACTGTCGTATGGGGATTGATCAAAATACTGTCACATAAAAATATTCTCGTATGAGGTCATTATCGCATGGGGGCCCGCCACCTGAGGTTACTGTCATATGGGGATTCATGGGAAAATTATCGTATGAAAATATTGCCACATGAGGTCATTGTCGTATTGGATTTGGCCGTATTAGGTTGTTGCCGCATGGGGACCTATATTGTGCTGACATAAGTACTGACGTCTTGTCTTGTAGAGCGCCATGTTACAATGGTCAGAGCAATTATGACTGCTACCATGACCATTAGTGGCTTAACTTTTGTGGACCACTGTTGGGTATTAAATGCTTTTGTCAGTGGGGGTGCTGCTGAGGTGTCAGCCACATGACCTTTGTGCCATATTAGGATTTTGCAGATTTTGCCGTATGGCTTTTTGCGCGCATGGTTCATTATTTTCCATGCCCATACATGAGATAAAGATGGCATCTCTAGATGGTTAAATCTAGATCTAACTGGAGATGAGATTGTCACAGCGAAGAGGAAGATTACAAGCTGGAGAAGCGGTGGAGGTGTAAACACCCTAATTTTCAGAGAAAATTTTAAATACAATTTTCCCGAATTTTTCGGTATTTTTCTGGAGGAAGAACCAAGGTGATTATGTATTAAAGATTTTTAAAATATAGTTTATTGGTGTTAAAATATTATGGAAATAATATATTATGGTGCAAAATGGAAATCCGGACATGTGGTATTTTTCGGTGAATTTATTGGACTCCGGAGTAGCGTTTTAAGCCTTAAAAACGATTGGCTTATTAAACCAAACCAAACTTGAACCAACCCAGACCAAACCCACCGTAGCGGGTCGGATCCGGGTCAGACCCGACCCACTGAGAACCCAACCCGTTTGCAAACCCTAGCCGTGAATACTGTTCAGGCTATTTAAGCCCCGCCTCGACGTCCGTGTCGACCCCGCCGCCAGACCTCTCTATCCTCCTCTTCTCGCCGTCGACTCTCCCCTCTCCTGCGAGCGCCGCCCGCATCCGTCGCTCGACCCTATCTCCGCCCAGTTCTCTCTCCACCACCCGATCTTCGCCGACGCAGCCCGACTCCCCGCCTCGAGCAACCCCAGAACCCTTCGACGGCAGCTTCCCTCATCCACCCAGTCGCTCGTCCCACCGCCGAGCCTCCGGCCCGCGTGAACCCGCTCCGGCTGTGCACAGCCCGACTGAGCCGACTCGAGCGCCGCCGACCCCGACTCCCCGGTGTTCAACCGCTCCGGCTGAGTCCCCTCCGCACAGTCCGACAAGCCGCCCTGCCGACCAGAGCAGCTACTCGCCGACGGTTCCCCAGCAACGAACCCTAGGTAGGACACGGCTTGGATACAGTGTCCAGGACATGGTAGACTCGACTCGCACACGTGGAATTCAGCATTTATGGAGCTCTGTTCAGGTACCATTTTCTCTCACCCGTAACTCCGTTTTAGTTTTCGTCAGTTGCTACACGTAGACTGTATAACCCTCTCGGTGCCCGTGTAATCCGCTCGGTGCATCGCGTCTTGTGGTGATCGCATACCGCGATCCAAAAATAGAAAAAAAATAATGCCCTGTTTCACCCCAGAACTGAGTGCGCCCCGCCAAACGGGACGACTTGGTCGTACGCGGTCTTTACCGAAACGTGCGCGTCGTTGATACGGTCGTGTGGGATTTCGCAGAAGTCAATTCGGAGGTGCGTGCACCCCGGAATCAACGCGTATCCGTGGACAACACCCCGTATCCGTCAATTCTGGAACACGCGGTAACTTTGTGTACACACGTCGGATCAAGACAAAACTTACGCCATCGGACTCGTAGCAATATGTTGGTCCTGTGACCGAAGTTTGGTCCGATTCTGAGAACGTTGACAAAATTACGTATCGTGGGCCCCACAAGCTCCACTTGGCAGGCGATTTTGTGATCGGCTCATCGGAATCTAATTCTGGAAGTTCCGTTGGGTTCGTATCATCGTTCCTGACTTGTAGACACTGAGTTTGAGAAATTTAGAGACCTTTGACCCTGACACGCTTTTTGGTGCAAAGTGGCCCACATGTGGACCCCGCTTTGGCCCAGAAATATCATTTTTGCCCATGTGTCCAAATTGGACGTAAGGACAGGCGTTTCTAGCTATTGGACATCTTCTGAGACTGTTGGTGATGTTTATTACAGCTTTTGGAGTAGTACCTACCGGATCCACTAATACCGGGACAACTGTTGATATTCAAACATCAGGCAAGTGTACCTTGCCCAACTCTGCAGTATTGTTATATTTTTTTTTTGCTTCATTATATTGCTGTGCATGCTTAACCTAGGACCGTGTAATGTACTTAGCGTCCGATTATCAGTCGGGTGCCAACATTGTACGCAGTGTTGGGTACTGTTATCTAGAGATGGACATTCGTGACACTTTATATTCTCGTACTTGTCTTATCAAGTACCATACGACCCAGGACACTTGACATTGTTCATGAGATAGGATATTCCCGAGATATTCGTGGTGATTCTGTATAGGATACATGACTTGACATGGACATTATATTCTTAGATATAGTATGACTTGTTGCATTAGTGATGATCCCGCTTGACATGGACATGAGACGTTATGGTCATGATATGCGTGGTTACATTGGGTGGGGAGAGACACACAGGCTACAGGCTGTTCCATATATATATACATCCACTATTATTGAGAGGTCGTAGACTCTCGGAGCAGAGCTAGACCCACTACCGGTTATTACCACTACCAGCTCCCCGACACAGAGCTTGTAGTGGCCCAGCCTGAGTACTCGTGCTGCTCTCACTTGCATTTTCACTTAGATGGTTACTTACTTGCCCTATTTATTCCATTTATTTTCTGTACTGCATTTATTTTGGCATGAGCTTTCTTGTACCTTGCTATGTCCCCTGAGGACCTGGATCCGGATTATGTCCCCAGGATTTGAGGACGAGATCTATCCCGAGGTATACGGGACCGGAGCAGGAGCTGATCCAGGAGCTGTACCGCCATCCGAGGATGAGGTGTTAGCCGAAGACTTCTCCTGAGCATCCATGTTTCATGCTCAGTATTTATTATTTATTTCAATCATTTACTTTCTGGTCTGTTGAGCCATTGTATCAGATATTTATCGGGTTGTTCCCCGAAGCACTTTGTTGAGACTAGCTGATGATTTACATTCCTTATTTATTCTGTGGATCATATTTTATATCTTGTGTGAATGAGATTAGTTGTGCCATGTTGTCGTAGACTTGTTTTATAGCTTAAGTACGCCCTGATGGATCCATTAAATTAGGTTTGTCCATCGGTGCGTGCTGCTGGCCATTGCCACGCGTCCGGTCCCACGGTATTTTGGGACTGGGGCGTGACATAGTTTTTGTGGTGGCCCATGCAGGTCTACAACTAAATTGTTCGGCTTCAACTTAGGGACCGAACCAGCCTGCCCTAAGGATAGGATAAGTTCTAAGATCTCATCCATTATTTAAACCATTATTGAACTCTATATCGAACTCGAAATTGTTACTTGATTTGCATCCTGTTTGATTCCTCTGAGCGTTCTTACAGTTTATCTTTTGGTTGCAGAGTAATGGATCCCAGGAACGGAGACGAGATTCCTTTGGATATGCCACACGACGTTGTGGTTACTTATACAGACGGAGTGACCCCAGGGAATGGAGGACAAGCATCTCAGAGCGATCAGACCGGTCAGCCTAATCCAATGTTCCGGAGAGATGACATCCCACCTCCACCACAGTTCACTCCCCAGATGCCAGTTTTCCCGCCGGGACAAGCCATAGACGGGCAACAGATATTCCAGATAATGTATGCCATGATGCAAGCCCAGCAGCAGATTCAGCAAGAGGCCCATCGCCAGGAGGCAGAGTATCTGAGGACCAGCCTGGTATCCGCATTAGAGCAGGCAAATCCACCAACGAGGTGAATAGCGACGGAATCTATCACCGATTTCTGTCATCTCAAGTCTCGTACATTTTTTGGCAAAGAAGGGCCAACAGAAGTTCATGAATGGCTCACAAACATTCAGCATCAGTTGGAAGCCGCTGAACTTCCAAGAGAGAAGTGGATGACTGCAGTCAGAATGCAGTTAACTAAAAATGCACATCACTGGTGGATAGCAGAGGAAAGGAGGCTCGGACAGGACCGGGTCACATGGGAAGAGTTCTCCAGACTCTTCCAAGAGATATACATTCTAGCAGTTGCACGATCAGAACTCAGAGACAAGTTCAACCGCCTTATCCAGGGCAGTATGACAGTGGAAGAATACAACGCGGAGTTTATTCGCCTAAGTCGCTTCGCTCCAACATTGATCTCGACCGAGGAAGAGAAAGCTGAGAAGTTCTTTGACGGATTGAAGTTCGAGCTCCAGAGATTGATTGGCTCAGTCGCACCTACATCTTATACCGACGTCCTTGCAGCAGCACGACGCATGGAGCGCGTCACTAGAAGGGAGTCAAATCTGAAGAGGCCAAACACATCAGCACTATCCAAGACAGCACCTGGAGATTCTGCCAAGCGATTCTAGAGGAGTATACCGGAGAGACCAGCAAATAGGGACAGACCTCTCCCTACTTGTCACCACTGCGGCAAGGTAGGGCACATTGAGAAAGAATGCATACGTAAGTTGGGACTATGTCTGAGCTGCGGATCCAACCAGCATTTTTCCAGGGACTATTCTGAACGCAGAGACAGAGCATAGAGACTAGCCTTGCCTGCACCACGACCAGCTTATCTAGCAGTAGGAGCACAACAGACAGGAGCTGGAGGAGTTAGACCACCAGCTACAGGGGGCTACCAGCAGAGACCACCACTGGCACCACAGGCAGCCCTATTTCAGCAGCAGCAGCAGAGAGGTCCAGCTCAGGGAAGAGGCCAGGCATTCACATTAGCTGTTGAGCAGGAAGCTACTACAGGCGAGGTCATCGCAGGTACTATTTTAGTTGCTTTATTACCAGCTGTAGCATTATTTGATTCTGGAGCATCGCATTCATTTGTAGCAGCTAACTTTGTAGCCACCCATAGAGTAGCTATCGCACCCCTTCCGAAGATGAAGAGGATTCTTACGGGAGGTGAAATTATTCCGGTTAGTGACGTCTGTAGATCATGTTCTGTAATAGTTTGTGGAAGAGAGATGCGAGCTCAATTTCTGATATTTTCCATGCCTGACTATGATGTTGTACTTGGTATGGACTGGTTAAGTCAGTATCATGCGACTCTTGATTGTCGGCTTGGAAAGGTTATATGTAGACCGCCAGGACATCCAGAATTTGAGTTTCTTCGAGGAGCAGTAGAGCAAGGAGTTCAGCCTACTCTTAGGGTACTATCTGTAGAAGGGGAGACAGGTTACCCAAGAGTCATATCAAAATTTGTGGATGTATTTCCTGATGATCTTCCAGGTTTACCGCCTGATCGGGAAATAGAATTCACAATAGATTTAACTCCAGGAGCAAAGCCTATCACTTCATCAGTATATCGGCTAGCACCTAAGGAGTTAGTGGAGTTAAAAGAACAGGTTGACGACCTTCTGGAGAAGGGTTTCATTCGACCCAGTGTTTCACCTTGGGGAGCACCCATATTATTTGTGCCGAAGAAGGATGGAACAGTACGGTTATGCATTGACTACAGGACACTGAATGCTGTGACCATCAAGAACAGGTATCCCTTACCACTCATTGATGATCTATTCGATCAATTGAGTGGTGCAAGGGTATTCTCGAAGATTGACCTTCGATCCGGCTATCATCAGATCAAAGTAAGGAAGGAAGACATCCCGAAGACAGCTTTCAGGACCAAGTATGGACATTATGAGTTCTTGGTGATGCCGTTTGGTTTAACCAACGCGCCAGCAGTGTTTATGAGTTTAATGAACAGAGTCTTCCATCAGTTCTTAGATAAATTTGTGGTTGTTTTCATTGACGACATTCTCATATATTCCAAGAGCCATGAAGAGCACGAGGAGCATCTCAGAATCGTGTTAGAGACCTTAAGACAGGAAAAGTTATATGCCAAACTCAGTAAGTGTGAGTTCTGTATGGACAAAGTACCTTTCTTGGGACATATCATCTCAGGAGAAGGACTTTCAGTGGATCCAGAGAAAGTTGCGGCAATAGAGACTTGGCCTACACCCACAAACCATAAAATAAATTACTTGTTTGAAGGAGCATTTTTCATGATATTCAATTACTTGTTTGAAGCCCACAATATCTCTCCATAAATCCTCTAAGAGTTACAATACCCCAAACCATAAAATAAAATATATAACAAGTTGGAAAATAGTTAATTCAGATTTAATTTTAGAAACTGTAAAAAAACTAATAAGTTAAAATGTAACATGATAAAATATAGTGCCTGAAATATAGTGCCTAAAATAACGAAAAGACAATGGGTACTGTAACAAGAAATAGAAACATGTAAATCTAAACTCTAACCATGATATGTGTACTTGGAATTCGACTATAGGCTTGCAGTCAAGTATAGGACAATCATACATGAGGTGCATGACTGAAAATAAAGGTAAATAGGACAACCATAGTGATTGAAAGTATAGGTAAGTTGAATAAGACAATCACCAATGACTTAACGTACAAGACCTCATGCCTGGTAATCTTTTCCCCCCATCCCAGATACAAATAAGTCACGATATAGAAAACAACATGACATGAACCACTTTCACGTGGACAATCTCGTGTCAAGAATAATTATAAAAAATACCAAAATAAAAAAGAGAATAACAACATTTGTAAGGTAATGGAAATCATTAGTAGTAAATGCACTTGCCTCATGTCCAATATTATTGAAGCTGCTCCTAGACCAACCTATGCATAAATACAGGCATGGGTATTAAAGTTCCATGCTAATCACAAATTCCTATTTAGTTTTCTTATCACATGGTAAAAGTGTATAGTAGAATTGCGTAAAGAGTCATGGCCAAATTCTAATGGCACATGAGTTATCACTCATATTATCCAAACCCATTTAATACTAGTTAAACTGACTTTGTATTATTTAAAACCCCAATACTCATTTTAGCCCATTAACATTTGGGTAAGCATGAATGACTTCATTAGTGATATATTCTATATTAAACCTTCATCTAGGACTTTTTTTATATAAATGGGTTAATGTCTCTGAATCTTTAATTTGTAATCAAAAGCCTATTGATCTAGAAGCCCAAAACATTTTAATTCTTAATTCTTCACCTCCAAAGGACCATAATTAACTAAATAAGTAAATCCCATAAGGTAAAACCTTTTTTACTTAATTTATTTTTAGTAATTATAAATTTTTAAAAAATTTATTAAGAATCGTATGAGTTATATATACAAACACATGTTATACCTAGGTCACACTACCAAAAAATATGTAACACTATGCTAATTATAGCTCTTAAAGGCTCACATATAGCTTTAGGAACCATTTTATAGCATTTTAGAATTTTTAAGAATTTTTGGAAATTTTTGGAAATTTTTGGATAAATAAAACATAGGAAAATAATTTTTTAATAGATTTTAGAAATTATTGTGAAGCCATGC
The DNA here is from genome assembly GCA_036927795.1 of Iris macrosiphon. Classification (NCBI taxonomy): domain Eukaryota; kingdom Viridiplantae; phylum Streptophyta; class Magnoliopsida; order Asparagales; family Iridaceae; genus Iris; species Iris macrosiphon. Next base: position 105,092,887 of record JAYESA010000009.1, on the reverse strand, counting down.
AAAATTATTTTAGTGCCAAACCTTTTAATTAGGGTTAGAAAGTCTAAATATATTTTTTAAAATTTTTGTAGAAATTTCTAATAATTTTAGGTATTTATTTGGAGTTATTTAGATTAAAATGAAATAATAATCTATTTTCTGGATATTAAAACTAAAAAAAAGAAAGAATGCACACTCAACAACCCAGTTAGAAGTCAGGGACCGCATGACAGCCACTCGTGACCCAACAGTTGGTAGCACGCGTCATTCTTAGCCCATGAGGGGATGAGTATATATGTGACTCACAATCCTATTCTGAGCCAAGCCAAGTAGAGCCGACCAGAGCCATGTTTTCTCCAATCCGTTGGATTTGAGACAGAGCCTCTCAGATGCTGCCATGTGGCAGTCCCTCAACCTCTCTCTCTCTCTCTCTCTCTCTCTCTCTCTCTATATATATATATATATATATATATATATATATATATATATATATATATATATATTAAACCCTAAAAATTAATTATCAGCCAATTTTTAATTAGAAAGGTGGGGGGGTTGCTCTAGCATAGTTCTTAGGGATCTTCGAACTTCGCGGAGCTATTGCAACCAACCCCAATGTTGGATTCTAGTGTCATTTTGTTGTTGGAACCGTATCGAGGTAACCTTTTGAATATCTAATTGTTTACTTTAATTCGAAACTTATATTGTTTAAGTTTTAGTTGATCGAGATACCTTTTCGGTTCACTGCTTTAGAGATTATACGAGATCCTAAACTAGGTTTCATAATATGTTTGATGTTTCGAGAAGATGACATAGAGAAATAAAATTTTTACATAATTTAATAGATTAGTTTATCATGTTTAATTTGTGCAAACCCTAGATGACTACCGATCTATCGATTGATAAACTGAAAATCGTAACTGTGATATCTCGTAAAAGATTCGAGATTTAAAAAACAGTCAATTTCAGCATTCTTGTCGCACTAAAATCTACAAGGTAGTGTACTCAAATTTTATATTCATGTCAGTTGACTTTTTGGTAACTCATTTTGTATGCCAAGAATCCTGAAATCTTCAAACGTGATATAAATTTATGTTTAACTTATAATTCAGAATATTAATTGATAAATATTGATAATAGAGCCTAGTGTGACATAGTTGTAGATGGTATGACTAATAAATGACTTAGGTGACATAGATGATAGACGACTTAGACCGATCCCACTTTTCTAGTTATGAGTAGTTAATTGTAATTGTATTGTGTGTAACATATTGTTGGTTGTATTTGGGATTGGTAGATATTCGTAGTTAATTGTAATTGTATTGTGTATAACATATTGTCGGTTATATTTGGGATTGGTAGATATTCAAAGTTAATTATAATTATATTAGGTATAACATATTGTTGGTTGTGTTTAGGATTGGTAAATATTCATGATGATCATATATGAGGTTCGTGGTTAGAGTTGGTTGGACGTTGGGCTCGCAACTCAGCATGGACATCCAGGAAAGTATACATTGCCCGACTTCTATAGTATTTTCATGCATGCTCATTTTCTGCTACTGTTCTTTATACATGTTGTCATATTCATGTCATTTGTTGTCACATGATTCTTGCACACGATTCAAGCCACACTTACATTATTTATTTTCCTTTATTTATCTGTCTCATGTTTCCTACTTGTTTCATGATACACTTTGCTTATGTATATATTTTGTCGCTCTTATATATGACATGTCCGGATGTCGTATTCATGTTACTTGACTTGGACTTGTGTAAACCCTTATTTTTCTAATTTGATATTATTATTAGATTTATTTGGCTATTAGAAATTTAAATTTTTTTATCTACGAGTATTAGAGACTATTATAGAATTGGTAATGATTAACTTTATTTAAATACTTGGCCTAATTATTATTATATTTATTATTTAAACCTAGCCATTAAGTATTACAAATTACCTTCCTTTTTACCTAACCTTTCCTTTAGGCTACTTCAAACTAAGAAGTCCGGCCTTGTCCTATGTGATGATTTTTCTTCTTGAGCCAACAATAGCACTTGCAATCACACCAAAAGAAAACCAACCATAAAACACAAAATTGGCTTTTGAGAAGTTGTGAGCAGCATCATCTGCATTGTTGCATGATATTATGGTCAGTATAAGGAGTACAATTGAGCATATCCCCTCCATTCGACCGTCAAATCCTCTATCCTCTCCTTCTATTTAATTAGTCCCATCCTTCGTTCTCTTCCACTCTAAACCCTAAACTAAACCCTAGCCGCCTCTATTGTTTTTTCCTTCCTTCCCTTATTCCAGCCACTGCTACCTACATTAGTTTCTCAAGGACCTCACCATGGAGAGCCTTCGGTGATTTTTAACTCGAAGCAGAGGCTCACGATTGTTCTTCCTCGGCACGATGCTGCACACTTCGTCGACAAGCATTCCGCCAGGTCGCCTTCCTCATAACTGTGGCATCTATCCGAGGACATCGTCCCAGTTCCAACGGTCCATCATATAATCCGACCGAATACCACCACCGCTTCGTCATTATCTACGTTATCCAATATTCTGAGTATCGACGTCGACGAGCACGCAAAGACTTTTCTCCACCCGGGTGTTGAGCACAAGTAGAGCGGTATTTCGATGTGCTGCTGAGCTATCCTTCTTATACCAATCAACATTCTCTGGTAACCCTTCCCTTTCTTCTTTGTATAGGCTAGTATCTATTGAAATATTACTTAGCCAACTGTGTTTCACCATGTGTGTTTGTGTGGGGTTTGTTCTCGTTGAGATAGGTTGGTTGTGTGAAGAAAGTATAGATGTGTGCAACTGCATTTATCATAGAACAAGAATATAGGTGGATGGCAAGTATAGATAGAAAACCTATGGTTCTATCACTAATCGTGGTTACGTGGGGAAGGTGGTGGTTTAAATAAAATGGTAGTATATATTTGTGCATGTCACAATGCCAATCGGTGTGTTGTTAGGGAGAAAATCAAGTATAATGATGATGTGGTTATTTAAGAAAAATAAGGAACATATGGAATATATATACAGATGACTGAGGGGCATATTTTAAACTAAAAAATAGAAATTCTACTACGTTCTATACGAGTGTGTGTTAGGGAAGTTATAGACTTTGTGTTGTTTTGCATGTAAGAAAAAAGCCCTAAGCTTGACATATGATGGGTCGCATGTATTTATGAAAAGAAAAATTGTGCTTGATAAAGAGAATTATATTGTTGTGTCCATAGGCCGTACGTGTGTTCGGCAAAGAACATTTAAGCACGGTTTGTGATGATGAACAAATCAACTATGGATAACTATGGGTAGTAGGTTACTTGGAAGAAAGGTGAAGATATATATATATATATATATATATATATATATATATATATATATATATATATATATATATATATATATATATATGTGTGTGTGTGTGTGTGTGTGTGTGTGTGTGTGTGTGTGTGTGTGTGTGTAATATAAGTTTAGAAATAGAAAAGGAGTGGGAATATGCTATTGGTAGAATAGTGTGGATGATTTTTATGTGGGAGCATATAAACGATTAAATCAACTAGGGTAGTAGGCTTTTAACACATTAAAAAATTTCCTTAACCAATTGTCAATATGATACAATACTCTAAAAAAAATAGAATTACCAAGAGTGAAAGGATGCACATGGTCTGATTAACTATGGGATAAAAGGCTATTGGTGTATGTGTGTCTAATGAAGAAATAGGGGAATAGGCAACATTGTGCACAAATGGATAAGAATTTGGTAGGAAAAACATTTTTGTATGTTTACCTTTATCCTTGAACCCCTATTAGTCTTATGTATAGATTATTATAATAAAACCCATAATAAATTAATCTTAATTATTCTTTAGGTTTCTTGGACTCTTCAGACGTGGACTCCATACCGGACTCTCACTCTCAGCTTCCTGATCCAGGCAAGTATATCTTGCCACTCTTGTTTACATTACTTAAACAACTATATATACTTATTTCTGGTTGAAATTTTATTGTACGTCCTAGGATAACTAAGGTGTAAGTCGGTATTGGCCGATTAAGCGTGACTTAGTATTTAGAAGTCAAATTCTTTATTTGAGAGATGCCCCAATCTCCCTTATGCCCATGACACGGAGAGTTTTATATGTGGACGCAGACTCTTGTACTGGCTGATTATCGGTATAATCGAGATGCATGACGGTAGCATTTAGATATTATGATCTCTACTCAGGAGTACGAGCTGGACATAACATGATGTATGACAGATACGACAGCATTGGGTGGGGAAGACACCTACTAGACGTTTGGTCTATGTACATATTTCCTTGTAACCCGCCGTCTCCGCCGGAGTATTAGGTATCATGACCATAGATATATTAGTATTAGATTCGGCCTTTGGCATCCACGATGCTATGTTGTAGTAGGCCTCGGTTTCCCCCAAGAAATTATGTAGATCATATTTGGCCTAAAGCTCATGAGTCGAACGTGATTCTCATTACATTTACCCTTAGTTGGTATACCTTTATTTATTGTAGTTTTTTTTATATCATTAGTGGCATGTTTCTATGTATCTTGTTATGTCCTTCTAAGAACTTGGTTCCTTTCCAGGTTGGTTGAGTAGCTTTTGCAGAGTTCTTTGACTAGATTTGTTGAGAACCCTTTCATTGCAGGTATTTACTCTTTCGTATCTTATATTATATTTCTATTATTTATAACTGTTGGTAGCCTAATATTTATGGACTCACATTATTCCTTCGAGTTATTCGGACAATAGGATTATTGGGCTTAAATTGGTACACATATTTCCCTTTCTTTATGTTCTTACCCTGTGGATTGAGACATAAACATGATATAGAGATAGATAGACAAATATAGGACAGCTTATACGTATTCAAGTTGGACTGGAGTCTACATGGATATGTAGCCGTCACCCTCACATTTTTTTCCAAGGGTAGTTTGGTCATTGGCAATAGGTATTAATTATTTAGGATTTTTTTAATTAATATTTTTGTTATGCATAATTTAATTATTTATTATATTATTAATTGTTGCTACTTGTAGATTTGTTGTGGACTTGTGTAGTGGACCTAACCCATTTATTTAGAATGCATAAACCAACTTTTAGTTGAGTCTAATTTGAGCCCATGAATTAGGCCCATTGATTAGGAGGCTTGATTCATTAGTGAAACCATTAGACTAGAACCTTTCCTCCCTAATTAATTTTTTACGAAAGGCCCCAAGGGGTATTTGTGTCACTTCACATTGCTTGGAGGGGTGTATATAGGCCGGCCACCTCAAGGAGCAGAGAGAAAAATCATTTCTTTTCATTCTAATTCTTAAATTCTAGATCTACAACTTTCCCTCTTCCAAATTTTCTCCTTTCCCTCATCAATTCTCCTCCAATTCTTCACCAATCTCTTTCCAAATTCATTATTGAGGCTTGCACATCAAAGATCTACAAGAAAGAAGCAAGGAGCAAGGAGGAGGAGGCCAAGATCTACAAAAAGATGAGCTACTTGGCAATTGGAGACTTTTTATTGGGAATCCATCTTCCAGTAGGTATATTTTAGTTTTTCTCTTATAATAGACTCTAGATCTGATATTTAAACATGAAAAACTAACCCACATGCATAGGCTACCCATAGGAATTGATTTTGGGTCAATCAGAGACCTACGGTGGAAGTTATGACCAATTTGGTACAAATTCTGAGAGGATTTCGAGATTGGCACATGTAGTGCTTGTAAATTGATCTAATAAATCTAATTGACACTTGATTGCTTGTTTATAACTAGTGTCGTATCCACAATTAGATACGTGTAGGCCGTATCTCGTTAATTTGGCAAAACGAATGGATTTTGGGAGTTTTCCTCCGACACGGGACCTTGTGCATATCATATTATGACACGGACATGTAGACACTCTAATTATTATACATATTATTCATAATTTATGTATTAGACTTATTTGTGTCCTCCGGAATATATTTGGTTGTATATTGGGGCCGTATCACAAGCGTATCATAGACAAAGTGTCATACGGGTGCGATGCACTCCATGTGTTTGTTATTTGGCCATTTTTCTATACGTGCATGTGTAATTATATATCTAGATAATATTTAAGTGTGTATATATATATATTATAGTGTATTTGAGTCTATGTATATGTGTGTGTCTATGTGTGTATATACTAGTGTATATAGTTATGTATATATATATATATATATATATATATATATATATATATATATATATATATATATATATATATAGTTATTATTGTGTGTGTGTGATTATATCTATATAGATGTAGTAGTAAGAGGTGTATACATATACATAGAGGTGTTTGTTCATGTTTGTGTTCGTATGTGTGAGGGTGTGGCTGTGCAAGGGGGAGAGGGCTTGTATAGTGAGGCAGTTAGCTTGCTTTCAGAGGTATTAGTATCTCACTGTGCTCTAAAATGCACAGTGGAAGTCAGTGCAGCAACTGTGAAGAGGAGCTACATAGTTTAGCAGCTCGAAGGACTCTTGGAGACTCGAGCAAGGAAAGAGGGCAGCTGCAGCTGCAGCTCAAGCAAGAGCAGAGAGCAGCTGCAGCTCAAGCAAGAGCAGAGAGCAGCTACATCTTGACCAAGAGCAGAAAGCAACTGCAGCTCAAGTAAGAGTAGAGAGCAGCTGCAGCTCAAGCAAGGGAAGAGAGCAGTAGCAATTGCAGCTCGGGGCAGAGGTGCAACTGCAGCAAGTAGCAGTATATGCACAGCAGTGAGTACTCGGGGTAACTCACAGTGCAGTTACCAGTTAAGCTCAGTAACAGTACAGATTATCCACTGTGCAGCTATGCACATAGTATTTGGTTGGGTTTTGGTTTCAGTCTAATATCAGTTAATAGTTATTAAGGTGTAGGTAGTAGATGGATTATATATTGTATTAGTTATTTTAAGTATGAGGTAGTTAGCTAGATAGCTTTATATACTATTGTAATATCTATTAGTGAGTTATGTACCCAGATACTTGTTAAGTCTAAGTAGTTAGATAAGTATGTAATTACTTAGTAGATTAGTTATATGAATATGTGTCTTATGTATATATGTATGTTAGTTGAGTGGTTAGCTAGTAGCTAGTCAGCTACCTATATATGTATATATTGTATTATTATGTTAGAGTTGGGTTACCTCGGGATACCAAGGTATCACCAAGGTATTCGGTCGATACCCAAGGTATTGGGTTTGGGTATCGAGATAGGTGCGATACGCGTTGGTGCAAGGCCAAGGTATCCTATTTAATTATTGTGAGATAGTATTATAATGTTTGACTTGAATATATATCTAAAACCTTATTTTTATATTAGAAACTTGTGTATCTTAGGATACGGCTCTTTGAGTGCTTTATTATTCTTAGCTTCGCTTGTATAGCATAGCTTCATAGCGTATCGACTTAGTGACTTAGCATTAGACTCTTGCAAACTAGATTTTATTGGTTTGACTTAGAAATGGTGTATGGACCTAGAATTGTATCAACTTTACTTATTTTTATTTTTAGAACCTTGTATTAATGCAACATACCATATATAGGTTGTGAGATACCGGCTTGGACATCGAGAGACATACCTTGCTCAGGACGTCAGACGAGTATATTTATCTGATTGTTTTCAATTCATATTATTATATATATGCATGTTCTAGAATTGTATACATTGATCCCAACACAGTGATTTCACGGACTGGTGCTATATGGATCCCGTCATGAGATGTTATCCCCTACCGTGTTCAGCGGGTACTCGTGTACATTGTATCTCATCGTGCATATTGGGTATTGATGATACTTCATGTTCATATGCTGCCCGTATTTAGTATGCTTATTCGTGTACACCCACCGCTCGTGTTCGGTGGTTATGATATTCATGTACACCCACTGCTCGTGTTTAGTGGTTATATTTTATGTTCGTAGCGTGTCGTAATTGGTTCCATCGGTATTAGTTGGGGGTGGGAGAGTAGGAGTTGATTATGATCAAAGATATTGTTACAATCGTGTATATTCTGGTTACATACCTCACTTGTAATTTGTCTTACCTGATCATGTTCACCCAACCCGATCACATAATGAACTTGTATTCTGAGGCACATTAGTTAGTTTAGATTTCAGTTATTCACCATATTGTTGGTATTCATATTATTGATCTATATTCTCGTACATTACCTGTATATCTATTCATTCATTCATATGTTTAGTGATCTTGTATTTTATTTCTATATCTGTTTTATATGCTGAATTATGCTATTAAAACTGCTTTCAGAGGTATGTATTTCGCTTCAATCCTGACTGGATATATTTTTTCAGATGACTGGCTGTCACGCCCCAGTCCCAAAATACCGAGGGACTAGACACGTGACAATGGCCAGCAGCACGCACCGATGGACAAACCCAATTTAATGGATCCATCATGGCGTACTTAAGCTGTAAAATCAAGTCTATGACAATATGGTACAACTAATCTCATCCACACAAGATATAAAATATGATCCACAGAATATAAGGAATGTAAATCATCAACTAGTCTCAACAAAGTGCTTCGGGGAACAACCCGATAAATATCTGATACAATGGTTCAACAGACCATAATATAAATGACTGAAATAAATAAATACTGAGCATGAAACATAGATGCTCAGGAAAAGTCTTCAGCTAACACCTCGTCCTCGGATGTTGGTACAGCTCATGTATCTGCTTCTGCTCCGGTCCCGTATACCTCGGGATAAATCTCGTCTGCAAATCCTGGGGACATAATCCGGATCCAGGACCTCAGGGGACATAACAAGGTACAGATAATACAAGCTAAAATAAATGCAGTGCAGCAGATAATAAAATAAATAGGGTAAGTATGTAACTATGTATATGAAATGTAAGATGAGAGCATCACGAGTACTCAGGCTGAGCCACTACAAGCTCTGTGTTGGGGAGCCAGTAGCGGTAATAACCGGTAATGTGTCTAGCTCTGCTACGAGAGTCTACAACCTCACAATAGTAGTAGATATATATATGAAACAGCCTGTAGCCTGTGTGGCTCTCCCCACCCAATGTAACCACGCATATCATGACCATAACGTCTCATGTCCATGTCAAGCGGGATCATAGCTAATGCCCAAGTCATAAAGTATCTATGAATATAGTATCTCTGTCAAGTCCTGTATCCTATACAGAATCACCATGAATATCTCAGGAAGATCATGTCTCATGAATGGTGTCAAGTGTCCTGGGTCATAGTGTACTTGATAAGACAAGTACGAGGATATAAAGTGTCACGAATGTCCATCTCTAGATGACAATACACAACGTCGCGTACGGTGTTGGCACCCGACTAATAATCGGACGCTAAGTAAGTCACACGGTCCTAGGTTAAGCATGCACAGCAATATAAATGAAGCAAGAAAACTATGTAACAATACTGCAGAGTTTGGCAAGGTACACTTGCTTGGGGTTTGAATACCAACAGTCGTCCCTGTATCAGTGGATCCTGTAGATACTCCTCCAAAATCTGTAATAAATATCACCAACAGTCTCAGAAGATATCAAATAGCTAGAAATGCCTGTCCTTAAGTCCAATTTGGACACAGGGGCGAAAATAACATTTTCGGGCCAAAGCGGGGTCCACATGTGGGCCACTTTGCACCGAAAAGCGTGTCAGGGTCAAAGGTCTCAAATTTTGCCAAACTTAGTGTCAACAAGTCAGAAACGATGATACGAACCTAACGGAACTTCCAGAATTGGATTCCGATGAGCCGATCACAAAATCGCCCGTCAAGTGGAGCCAGTGGGGCCCACTATACACGATTTTGTCAACGTTCTCAGAATCGAACCAAACTTGGGTCACATGACCAGCGTATTGCTACGAGTCTGATGGTGTAAGTTTCGTCTCGATCCGACATGTGAACACAAAGTTACAGCGTGTTCCAGAATAGGCGGATACGGGGCGTTGTCGGCGGATACGCGTTGATTCCGGTGTGCACGCACATCCAAATCAACTTCTGCAAAATTTTGCATGTCCATATCAACGATGCGCACGTTTCGGTAAAGACCGCGTGTGACCAAGTTGTCTCGTTTGGCGGGACGCACTCAGTTCTGGGGTAAAATAGGGCATTATTTTTCCTGTTTTTGGATCGCGGTTTACGATCACCACAGGACGCGATGTACCGAGCGGGTTGCACGGGCACCGAAAGGCTTACACAGTCTACACGTTGCAACAGACAGAATCGAAAACGGAATCACGAGGAGAGAGGAAACGTTACCTGAACTGGCTCCGAGAAGTCTGAATTCTTGTGTCCTTCTCGTGTCCTGGTCGAGTTCTTTTGTCTGTGTCCGCTGCTCGCGTCCTGGTCGAGAACTCTCGTGTTCGCTGCTAGGGTTGTGTCGACCGACGGAGAGGAGCTCGCGGCGGAAGCAGCTAGGTCGGCAGCGACTTGAGGCTGCTGTGGAGTCGCTCGACGGTTCAGCGGGGTCGAGAAGACCGGACAGTTCCGGGGTGTCGTTCAGGCGGTGAGCGGCTGGGATCAGGCAGTGATCGGCGGGGTCGGGATTGGCTCCGACGAGTATGGGGGAAGGGGGTGGCAGACACGGCTATGCCGGCGAGTGATGCGGTCGACGGAATGAGGGTGGTTGGGTTCAGTCGGCGGGTGGTCCGGTGTATAGGGAGAGGGAGATAGTGATGGTCGACCGCGGCTTGGGGGACGGCGCTGCGATGGAAGAGGGATGTGCAGAAGGCGGCGGCGGCGGATTCCTAGGGTTGCGGCTGGGCACGCACGCCAAGGGGGGATTTTATACATGCTACAGTGAATCCGGCGGGGGGGGAATATAGGGTTCTGTGGGTGTTGCGGGTCCGGGTTGGGTTAACTCGGATCCGACCCGACCCGCTAAGCTGGGTTGACCTGGTCGGTTCAGTTAGCAGTTCGGTTTGGTTCAAGGTTGGTTTGGTTCAGTCAGGTTTGGTTCGGTTTAAATATCCAATAGCTTTTAGGGCTTTAAACGCGTTTTCGTAGTCCAATAAATTCACAGAAAATTACCCTATGTCCGATTTTCCATTTTACACCAAAAAATATTATTTCCATAATATTTAACATCAATTATCAGCATATAAAAATCTTTTAATCACAAATTCCTAAGTTTTAATTCCAGAAAAATACCGAAAAGTTGGGAAAAATTATATTAAAATTATTCTGAAAAATCAGGGTGTTTATAATCTACCCCCTTAAGAGGATTGCGTCCTCGCAATCAAAGAATAAGCTACTAAAGGAAGAACTACGGAAATGACAAGAATGCTTAGTTTATAACTGCATCCGCGAACAAGTGAGGATAACGCTGGCGTATACTATCCTCCCGTTTCCAGGTCGATTCGCCATAAGAATGATGTTTCCAAGCTACCTGAACCAGTCTGATTGTCTGTCCTCGCAATGTCTTCTCACTGATGTCGAGTATGCCAACTGGTTGTTCTTCATATCTCAAGCTAGGGCCCACTGCGATCTCTGAATGATCGACTACGTGACTTGGGTCGGTCACGTACCTTCTCAGCTGTGAGACGTGGAATACATCATGTACTCCCTCTAAGGATGGAGGTAATGCAAGACGATAAGCCACCTCACCAATGTGCTCTAGAATATCAAACGGCCCGATATACCGCGGGCTCAACTTGCCTCTGCTCCCAAATCGAATGGTACCTCGAGTGGGCGAAATCCTCAAGAATACGTGCTCTCCTTCTTTGAACTCTAGGGGACGTCTGTGAGTATCAGCCCAATGCTTCTGTCTGTCCTGAGCTGCTCGAAGATTATTCTGAATTTATTTTACCTTCTCCACTGTCTGCGTTACCAATTCTAGACCCAGTATTTGACATTTACCAACGTCACTCCAACATATTGGCGATCTGCACTTCCTTCCGTATAATACCTCGAATGGTGCCATTTGAATGCTGGCCTGATAACTGTTGTTGTAGGAGAACTCCACCAAGTGCAAATAATCTTCCCAAGATCCTCCAAAGTCTAGCATACACGATCGCAACATATCCTCCAAGATCTGAATTGTGCACTCCGATTGACCATCTGTCTGGGGATGGTAAGCTGTGCTGAATTTGAGTCTGGTGCCCAGACTCTCTTGCATGCTTCGCCAGAAATGAGATGTAAATCTCGAATCTCGATCCGATACAATACTAACCAGCACTCCATGTAATCTGACGATTTGTCGCATATACATGTCAGCTAGTACCTCTGTGGACTGCCCAACTCTAAATGGCAAGAAGTATGCCGATTTAGTGAGTCTATCCACGATAACCCATACTGTATCTCTTCTGCTGGGGCTCCTTGGAAAACCTGTGACAAAATCCATCGTGATATGTTCCCACTTCCATTCTGGTATAGGAAGCGGCTGTAACATACCTACAGTCCTCTGATGCTCGGCCTTTACCTGCTGATAGACTAAACATTTAGCCATAAATCTTGCAATCTCCCTTTTCATTCCATGCCACTAGTAATACTACCTCAAGTCTCGGTACATCTTGGTTCCTCCTGGGTGAACAGAGTACATAGAGCTATGTGCTTCAGTCATTAACTCCTGTCTCAATTCTCCATTTGGAACATACAGGCGATTCCCAAACCTCAATGTCCCGTCTTCATGTATGCGAAGTCCTGTCTGCATGCCTGCTTCTGTCCTCTCTTTCAGTTTTCGGAATCTAGCATCGGTGGGCAATGCCTCTTTAATTCTTTCCACAAGTGACGACTTAACTTCGAGGTTAGCTAGCATGCCACTCTGTTCTGGTAAAACAACCTCTATCTGAAGCTCCTGTAGATCTCTCAATAACTCAGGCTGCATCGTCAAGAAATAAGCCTTAGGCTTCCTGCTGAGAGCATCTGCTATGACATTCGTCTTTCCCGGATGATACTGCAGATCTATGTTAAAATCTACCATCAATTCAAGCCAACGTCTCTGTCTCATGTTGAGCTCCTTCTGAGTATATACATACTTCAGACTCTTGTGATCAGTGAAGATTTCTACCTTCTCCCCATAAAGATAGTGCCTCCAAATCTTCAGTATAAATATAACTACTGCTAGTTCCAGATCGTGTGTTGGGTAGTTCTTCACGTGAACCTTCAACTGTCTTGATGCATAAGCAATGACTTTGCCATGTTGCATCAAAACACATCCTAGTCCACTACCTCATGCATCACTGTAAACAACAAAACCTCCTGACCCTGAAGGAAGAGTCAAGACAGGTGTTGTTGTTAATCTTCTCTGCAATTCTTCAAAAGCCTTCTGGCAGTCTTCTGTCCATGTAAACTCCTGGTCTTTACGTGTCAACTTCGTCATCGGCTCCGCGATCCTCGAAAAATTTTCTACAAACCTTCGGTAATATCCCGCAAGTCCGAGAAAACTTATCACCTCTGCAACTGATGTAGGTGTAGTCCAAGTCTCTATTGCCATAACTTTCTCGGGATCAACTGAAAGTCCTTCTCCTGAGATGATATGTCCCAAGAAAGGCACTTTATCCATACAAAACTCACACTTACTGAGTTTGGCATATAACTTCTCCTGTCTCAAGGTCTCTAACACGATTCTGAGATGCTCTTCGTGCTCTTCATGGCTCTTGGAATATATTAGAATGTCATCAATAAACACAACCACAAATTTATCCAAGAACTGATAAAAAACTCTGTTCATTAAACTCATAAACACTGCTGGCGCATTGGTTAGACCAAACGGCATTACCAAGAACTCAAAATGTCCATACTTGGTCCTAAAAGCTGTCTTCGGTATGTCCTCCTTCCTTACTTTGATCTGATGATAGCCGAATCTAAGGTCAATCTTCGAGAATACCCTAGCACCACTCAATTGATCGAATAGATCATCAATGCGTGGTAAGGGATACCTGTTCTTGATGGTCACAGCATTTAGTGCCCTGTAATCAATGCACAACCGTACTGTTCCATCCTTTTTCGGCACAAATAATATGGGTGCTCCCCAAGGTGAAACACTAGGCCGGATAAAACCCTTCTCCAGAAGATCATCAACCTGTTCCTTCAACTCCACTAACTCCTTAGGTGCTAGCCGATATACTGATGAAGTGATAGGCTCTGCTCCTGGAGTTAAGTCTATTGTGAATTCTATTTCCCGATCAGGCGGTAAACCTGGAAGATCATCAGGAAATACATCCATAAACTCTGATATGACCCTTGGGTAACCTGTCTCCCCTTCTACAGATAGTACCCTAAGAGTAGGCTGAACTCCTTGCTCTACAGCTCCTCGAAGAAACTCAAATTCTGGATGTCCAGGCGGTCTAAATATAACCCGTCTAAGTCGGCAATCAAGAGTCGCATGGTACTAACTTAACCAGTCCATACCAAGTACAACATCATAATCCGGCATGGAAAAGATCAGAAATTGAGCTCGCATCTCTCTTCCACAGACTACTACAGAATATGATCTACAGACGTCACTAACTGGGATAATTCTACCTCCCGTAAGAATTCTCTTCATCTTCGGAAGGGGTGCGGTAGCTACTCTATGGGTGGCTACAAAGCTAGCTGCTATAAATGAATGCGATGCTCCAGAATCAAATAAAGCTACAGGTGGTAATGAAGCTACTAAAATAGTACCTGCGATAACTTCGCCTGTAGTAGCTTCCTCCTCAACAGCCAATGTGAATGCCTGGCCTCGTCCCTGAGCTGGACCTCTCTGCTGCTGTGCCTGCAGAAATAGAGCTGCCTGCGGTGCCAGTGGTGTTCTCTGCTGGTATCCTCCTGGAGCTGGTGGTCTGACTCCTCCAACTCCTGTCTGCGGTGCTCCTACTTTCGGATAAGCTGGTCGTGGTGCAAGTAAAGCTAGTCTCGGTGCTCCGTCTCTGCGTTCAGAACAGTCCCTGGATAGATGCTGGTTGGATCCGCAGCTCAGATATAGTCCCAACTTACACCTGCACTCTCTCTCAATGTGTCCTACCTTGCCGCAGTAGTGACAAGTAGGAAGAGATATGGCCCTGTGTGCTGCTCTATCTGGCATACTCCTCTAGGTTCGTT
Source organism: Iris macrosiphon (assembly GCA_036927795.1). NCBI lineage: Eukaryota > Viridiplantae > Streptophyta > Magnoliopsida > Asparagales > Iridaceae > Iris > Iris macrosiphon. Next base: position 105,077,851 of record JAYESA010000009.1, on the reverse strand, counting down.
TTGCAGAATCCCCATGTGCGGTCCTGGATGGTGTTGATGTGATTGGCGTTTTCATATTTGGCTCCCTTCTAGCGACGCGCTCCATGCGTCGTACTGCTGCAAGGACGTCGGTATATGATGTAGGTGCGACCGATCCAATCAATCTCTGAAGCTCGAACTTTAGTCCATCAAAGAACTTCTCAGCTTTCTCTTCCTCCGTCAAAATCAAGGTTGGGGCGAAGCGACTTAGGCGAATAAATTCTGCGTTGTATTCTTCCACTGTCATATTGTCTTGGATAAGGCGGTTGAACTTGTCTCTGAGCTCTGATCGTACAACTGCGGGAATATACATCTCTCGGAAGAGTCTGGAGAACTCTTCCCAAGTGACTCGGTCTTGTCCGAGCCTCATCTCTTCTGCTAACCACCAATGATGTGCATTTTCAGTCAACTGCATCCTTATCGCAGTCATCCATTTCTCCCTCGGAAGTTCAGCTGCTTCCAACTGGTATTGTATGTTCGTGAGCCATTCATGAACTTCTGTTGGCCCCTCTTTACCAGAAAAGGTACGAGGCTTGAGCTGATGAAAATCGGTGATAGATCCCGTTGCTGATCGCCTCGCTGGTGGGTTTGCCTGCTCCAATGCGGATACCAGACTGGTTCTCAGATACTCTGCCTCCTGACGATGGGCCTCTTACTGAATCTGCTGCTGGGCTTGTATCGTGGCATACATCATCTGAAATATCTGTTACCCGTCTATGGCTTGCCCTGGCAGGAAAATTGGCATCTGTGGAGTGAACTGTGGCGGAGGTGGGATGTCATCTCTCCGGAACCTTGGATTAGGCTGACCGGTTTGATCACTCTGCGATGTTGGTCCTCCATTTCCTGGTGTCACTCCGTCTATATAAGTAACCACAGCGTCGTGTGGCGTATCTAAGGGAATCTCATCTCCGTTCCTGGGATCCATTACTCTGCAACCAAAAGATAAACTGTAAGAACGCTCAGAGGAATCAACACAGGATGCAAATCAAGTAATTTATTCGAGTTCGATATAGAGTTCAAAAATGATTCAAATAATGGATGAGATCCTATAACTTATCATATCCTTAGGGCAGGCTTGTTCGGTCCCTAAGTTGAAACCGAATGATTTAGTCGTCGACCTGCATGGGCCACCACAAAAACTATGTCACGCCCTAGTCCCAAAATACCGAGGGACTAGACACGTGGCAATGGCCAGCAACACGCACCGATAGACAAACCCAATTTAATGGATCCATCAGGGCGTACTTAAGCTATAAAATCAAGTCTATGACAACATGGCACAACTAATCTCATCCACACAAGATATAAAATATGATCCACATAATATAAGGAATGTAAATCATCAACTAGTCTCAACAAAGTGCTTCGGGGAACAACCCGATAAATATCTGATACAATGGTTCAACAGACCATAATATAAATGACTGAAATAAATAAATACTGAGCATGAAACATGGATGCTCAGGAAAAGTCTTCAGCTAACACCTCGTCCTCGGATGTCGGTACAGCTCCTGTATCTGCTTCTGCTCCGGTCCCGTATACCTCGGGATAAATCTCGTCTGAAAATCCTGGGGACATAATCCGGATCCAGGTCCTCAGGGGACATAACAAGGTACATATAATACAAGCCAAAATAAATGCAGTACAGCAGATAATAAAATAAATAGGGTAAGTATGTAACCATGTATGTAAAATGCAAGATGAGAGCATCACGAGTACTCAGGCTGAGCCACTACAAGCTCTGTGTCGGGGAGCCGGTAGCGGTAATAACCGGTAATATGTCTAGCTCTGCTACGAGAGTCTACGACCTCACAATAGTAGTAGATATATATATATGAAACAGCCTGTAGCCTGTGTGGCTCTCCCCACCCAATGTAACCACGCATATCATGACCATAACGTCTCATGTCCATGTCAAGTGGGGTCATAGCTAATGCACAAGTCATAAAGTATCTATGAATATAATATCTCTGTCAAGTCCTGTATCCTATACAGAATTACCATAAATATCTCAGGAAGATCCTGTCTCATGAATGGTGTCAAGTGTCCTGGGTCATAGTGTACTTGATAAGACAGGTACGAGGATATAAAGTGTCACGAATGTCCATCTCTAGATGACAATACACAACGCCGCGTACGGTGTTGGCACCCGACTAATAATCGGACGCTAAGTAAGTCACACGGTCCTAGTTTAAGCATGCACAGCAATATAAATGAAGCAAGGAAACTATGTAACAATACTGCAGAGTTTGGCAAGGTACACTTGCCTGGGGTTTGAATACCAACAGTCGTCCCTGTATTAGTGGATCCTGTAGATACTCCTCCAAAAGCTGTAATAAACATTACTAACAGTCTCAGAAGATATCAAATAGCTAGAAATGCCTGTCCTTAAGTCCAATTTGGACACAGGGGCAAAAATGACATTTCCGGGCCAAAGCGGGGTCCACATGTGGGCCACTTTGCACCAAAAAGTGTGTCAGGATCAAAGGTCTCCAATTTTGCCAAACTTAGCGTCAACAAGTCAAGAACGATGATACGAACCTAACGAAACTTCCAGAATTGGATTCCGATGAGCCGATCACAAAATTGCCCGTCAAGTAGAGTCGATGGGGCCCACGATACACGATTTTGTCAACATTCTCAGAATCGAACCAAACTTGGGTCACATGACCAGCGTATTGCTACAAGTCCGATGGCGCAAGTTTTGTCTCGATCCGACATGTGGACACAAAGTTACAGCGTGTTCCAGAATAGGCGGATACGGGATGTTGTCGGCGGATACGCGTTGATTCCGGTGTGCACGCACATCCAAATCAACTTCTGCGAAATCCCGCACGTCCGTATCAACGACGCGCATATTTCGGTAAAGACCGCGTGCGACCAAGTTGTCACTACCACATTTTCTAGGAAAGGGTATTTTAGTCTTTTCCTATTTAATTAAATATTGTGCATGGTAAATAATTATTTGTTGTATTATTTAATTGTTGTTAGATGTTATTTAATTATTTTGGATTTATATTAGTGGACTCAACTATTTTAGTTTGGACTCATGGACCAACATGAATTAATTAGTTAGACTTGGCCCATTTAGAAAGCACATTGTTAAGGAGATGGATTAAATTAATTAAATCATTAGACTAGAAGCTTCCTTCCTTAATTATTTCTTCATGAGAGGCCCCAAGGGGTATATTGGACATTTTATAATTGCTTGGGGAAGGGGTAAGGCCGGCCTATATTAGAGGGGGAAATTCTCTCTCCTCTCATTCTCATTCCAAATCTAGATCTAGAATTTCTCACTCCCAAATTCCTTTCATTTCCATTCCAATTCCCCACCAAATTTATTTAAAATTCTTTCCAATTCACCATTAGAAAGTTGATAAGCAAGGATCTAGAAGGAGGAAGCAAGGATCTACAAAGAGGAGCAAGGATATACAATTTGGAAGCAATTTCATCTCAATTGGAGGTTTCATTGGGAATCCATCTCCCAATAGGTATAATTCAGTTTTTTCCCTTAAAATAGTTTCTAAATATGAGATTTAATCATGTAAAATTAACCTATATGTATGTACTACCCATAGGACTTGGTTTTGTGTTCATAGGAGACCCATGGAGAAAGTTATGGTACTTTTTGTGTCAATTTTGGAGGAATTTCGAATTTATATTTTGTTGTGTGTGTCAATTGATCCTATAGATCAATTGGGCATGTGCTTATGTGTTTGGGGCTAGTGTCATGTCCACAATTGGGTACGTGTAGGTCGTATCCCAACAATTTGGTGATACGTGTCATTTTGGAGATTTTCCCTCCGACACGGGACTTTGTACATGTCATATTTTGACACGGACACATAGATCTATATTTGACACTTTGATTTGTTCATAAATATTATTTGTATTGTTTGTGTCCTTCGGGGTACAATTGGTTGTATATTGGACTCGTGTCGCATGCGTATCCTAGATCTAGTGGGATACGGTGTGGTACTCTCCATTTTTTGTGTTTATGTGTAGATCTAATTATTTGTGGTTTAATTCTTTAATTATAAATTTATAAATATATATAGATGTTATATATTTATTTTAGTATAATTATTATGATATTTATTGTACTATAGATCTATGCATTTTTATGTGTACTAATATAATGTATAAATATATATGTAGCTTTCTTTACATGCATTTATATATGTTACAATTTATGTTAATAAAATAAATTATATATAAATATTTTATAAAATATATTTATATGTTTAAATTAGTAATTATATTAATTATAATTATTATATAATTAATTGTATACAAATGAATATATTTTTATGTGTGCATTTAGCCATGTTAAAATATGTACATTAGTACATGGAATGTGTATTGTAGCTTTTAATATATATATTTATATGTATAGGATTATGTATATATATAAGTATATATTTATTTATTTGTTTTATATATATATATATTGATTTATATATTAATATATATATTTTTATATACTTTTTAGCTTTAGCGACAACAGCATTTAATGACAGATACTGTCATTAAAGCAGCAGCCGTTGTAGCAGTTATTAGGGCATTAATGACAGCTCTGTCATTAATGCAGTGGGCGGGAATAAGCGACAGCAGCAGCGACGGTCATTCTGTGACAGTCGAACTGTCACCAATAAGTGACAGCAGTAGGTTTTTATACAGCAATTTTGGCGACGGTTTTGCAGTGACAGTTGGAACTGTCACTAAAGGGTTTGTTTATTGAAAATCAGTGTTTTAACACACTGTTTTCAGTGACAGTTAGGCAGTTTTAGTTTATATTTTATATATGATAATTATATATATATATATATATATATATATATATATATATATATATATATATATATATATATATATATATATATATATATATATATATATATATATATATATATATATATATATATATATATGTATATATATATGTATTGTGAGATATAATACTAGTATTGTTATAATTTTAATTGTATAATATATTAGTTTATATATAATATATTATGTATAAGAGTAAATACTATAACTATGTATCTTGAGCATTACTTTGTGTGGGTACCAAGATGGTTCAAAACCATGGTTCCTAATTGTTGTAAATTAATATTCTATATTGTTATATACTTTATTGATTGATATTTAGGTATTGTGAGGTTTACCTTGGATTCCCGTATCCTATGATACGGTATCCTAATATTTAAGGATGTAGTTTTATGACTTAGATCTTAGTACTTTGATCCAAGATTTTGGTGCTAGACTTGTGCAACCTAGAAATAGATAGTTGACCTTGATTTGACCATAGTTGACTTTAGTTGACTTTAGAGTTGACCATAGTTGACTTTTGACTTAGAATTGACTTATTGACCTAGAAGTTGACTAGTTTAACTTGTTCTCTTTTCGGGACCTTGTATTGATGTTGTATTCCACATCTAGGTCTTCGAGGTACCGAGTCAGACATCTGTGAGACTGTTCATTGGACTTCAGGCGAGTACATTCTCTGATAGTTTCTCATTTATGATATCCTCTATGTTCACTGTATTTAGTGTAGATATCCATGTTCTCTTGACACTATGGTTACACGGATTGGTATATCCGGATCTCGTCATGAGATGTTATTCCTTGGTATATGGTGTATATGGTGCAAGTATTGTTTCATTGGTTATCTTATAAATGTACAGACACTGATTCTCGGGAAGACTAGCTATCTTCTTGGGGAATCTCGTGCCATAGCATACCATGGTTGGATCTATTATACCAGTCGGGGTGGGGAGTATTAGTATAGATATATGATCAATATCCCTATTGATTAAAGTACAGATTACATAATAGTGTTGATCATGCACCGCACGTATGATTAGCCAAGCCGCATTGCATCTTGCCCAAGCCGATCATATGTTAAGCTAGTACTGACACACTTAGTCATTAGTATTACTGTTCCATTGGCATATTGTTCATTATTGTATTTATTTCCAGTATTTTCTTATTGTACATATATCTCTTGTATCTATTGTGCATCTTGTTTATCCACAGCTATTTACTATTACATAGTTTTTATCATTAATAAGAACTACTGTTAGAGATGTACTCTGCTCCTTTCCTGACTGGATATATTTTTCCAGATGACACTGAGGAGTGGTACCCTACCTATTATGGACCCCAGGATGTTGTGGGTTTAGATTCTGAGACCCTGGCTCAAGAGGGACTTATCCCAACTGAGACAGTTGACCCAGGAGTTGTAGTTTCGTAGTATTCTTTTGTACTGGATTTGTCTCCAGCTTATTTCTGTATTTCTTCAGACTCATTGATGTATTATTTTAGACTCACGAGTTGTATTGTGACTATTCAATTTTTATCTGATTCGTGCTCATTTCTATCTTAGTTCTGTGATTGAGTATACTATCATTATAGGTGGTTCATTATATTGATAAATAGATTATCTAGACAGCGTTCTACCGCCGATTCTGCGGCGTAGGCTGGGCGTTGTTTCCGACTAGTACCCTTACACCGGGTGCGGGTCATGACACGTTTTTGGTGGTGGCCCATGCAGGTCTAGCTTCACAAAGTATGTGATGTCGTGGTAGTGCGACAATTTAGTTGTACTACTGCGAGCCTGTGATACGATATAGGATATAGGCTGAGATACTCAATCACATCTAGAAAAATTCTTTTGATTTAACTATTCTCCTTTGATATTGATACTTGATCCCTTAAACTATCCTTTCCTTGAATGTCTTACATCATGTGCCATATTGATCCTTATTCCGTCTTTTTATGAGATATACTCGGAGATACTTGCGGAGGCACGCAAGGTTGAGCGGGATTTGGGTTTGAAGCCCAAGAGAGACCATAATTCTTTTATGGGGGCCAACGGTAGTGTAATATCTGCCAAACGTTCTCATTTCTAGTCCAGACCTTTCCAGCAGCCACAGCAGAACCAGACTCCAGCTAGAGCGCCTTTTTACCAGGCACCCCAGCAGCAGAGACAGTTACAGCAAGCTCCATACAACTACTGCAAGAAGCCCGACCACATATGGGAAGTTTGCAGGAAGAGGCTAGGAGTTTGTTTGTATTGTGGTACTAAAGGGCATCAATCGAGGGAGTGTCCTCGTCGTGCAGTTCAGGGAGCAGCTCCAGCTCCGAGGGCACAGACGAGACCACCTGCAGCACAGCCGAGGGGACCGCTTCCGACACAGCAGCAGCATTTTATCCAGCATCAACAGCAGGGAGGTGCTCGGCAGGGATGAGCGTTTGCTATGACCGTCGAAGAGGAGGAACCCACCGGAGATGTCATCGTAGGTTCTATTCTTCTTGATTCTATTCCAGCTTTTGCTTTGTTTGATAGTGGTACTTTCCATAGTTTTGTATCTGTTTCTTTTGCTCTAAAGCATGGTTTGGTAGCTGAGTCTTTGGTGAGGACTTGCAAGATCATGACCGGGGGAGGCATTATCCTGGTTAATGATATTTGCAAGGATCGGAGAGTTACTTTGGGAGGCCGGGAGTTGAGTGCGTGTCTACTAGTAATGCCACTTTCGAGCTACGACTTTGTACTCAGGATGGATTGGTTGAGTAGGCACCGTGCTAGCATAGATTGTAGAGGAGGTAGAGTTTTATTTGGTCCGCCAGGAGAGCCAGAGTTCGAGTTTGCTAGAGGAGCTGCAGAGCAGGGAGAAGGCATTATTTGTGGAGCTATGGTGGAAGAGAAGAAGTTGCCACATCCGTTGATAGCAGAGTTCTTGGATGTATTTCCTGAGGAATTGCCAGGATTGCCGCCAGATCGAGATGTTGAATTTTCTATAGACTTGGTTCCAGGTGCAGAACCAATTTTGCAGCATGTCTATAGAGTAAACAACAGCGAGCTGGTCGAGTTGAAGAAGGAGGTGGACGAATTACAGGATAAGGGGTTTATCAGATCGAGTTCTTCACCATGGGGAGCCCCGGTATTGTTTGTACCGAAGAAGGATGGATCGGTGCGCATGTGCATTGATTACAGAGCTTTGAATAATCTCACTATCAAGAATAAGTATCCTTTGCCACGGATTGATGATCTGTTTGATCAGTTGAGTGGTGCGAAGGTGTTTTCTAAGATAGATTTGAGATCAGGCTACCATCAGGTGAAGGTGAAGCCGGAGGACATATCGAAGACTGCTTTTAGAACTCGGTATGGTCAGTACGAGTTTATGGTGATGCCGTTTGGTTTGACTAATGCACCGGCGGTATTTATGAACTTGATGAACAAGGTGTTCCACCAGTACCTTGACAAGTTCGTGGTGGTGTTCATCGACGACATACTCATATACTCGAGGACACCGGAGGAGCATGAGAAGCATTTGAGGATTGTGTTGGATGTGCTGAGGAAGGAGAAGCTGTATGGGAAGTTGTCCAAGTGTGAGTTTTTCTTGGACAAGGTGGATTTCTTGGGGCATATTGTGACTGGTGATGGTATTTCAGTGGATCCGAAGAAGATTTCAGCAGTGGAATCTTGGAAGACTCCGAGTTCGATAGCAGAGATCAGGAGTTTCTTGGGATTGGCAGGCTACTACAGGAAGTTTGTGCAAGATTTTTTGAGGATTACCGAGCCGATGACCAGACTCACAAAGAAGGATGTGGAGTTTGTTTGGACGGAGGATTGCCAGGTTGCTTTTGAGGAGTTGAAGAAGAGGTTGACGTTTGCTCCTATTTAGACGTTGCCATCAGGGTCCGGAGGTTTCACTATTTATAGTGATGCATCGGGGAAGGGTTTGGGTTGTGTTCTTCAGCAGCATGGGAAAGTGATTGCCTATGCATCCAGGCAATTGTGTTCTCATGAAAAGAACTATCCTACCCATGATTTGGAGTTGGCAGCCGTCATATTCGCCCTGAAGTTATGGAAACATTATTTGTACGGAGAGCGTGTGGAGATCTTCATATACCACAAAAGCTTGAAGTATATTTTCACGCAGAAGGAGTTGAACATGAGGCAGCGCCGGTGGTTGGAACTGATGAAGGATTTTGATATTTCTTTGCAATATCATCCTGGGAAAGCCAATATAGTTGCCGATGCTTTGAGCAGGTATCCGGTAGCTATGTTCTTGACGCAGGATCGATATTTGTTGGAGGACTTGGAGAGCTTGGGCATTGAGGTGATTGTTCCTGGGTGTGCTATACAGATGTAGGGATTGCAGATACACTCAGATTTGATGGACATGATCAAGGCAGCACAGTATGATGATGTATCTCTGAGGAGTATCAGAGCTCAGGTGATAGCAGGATTGGAGGATGATTTCACTATTGCAGAGGATGCATATTTGAGGCATGGAGTTAGATTGTGTGTGTCTAATGGAGAGTTGCGAGAGAAAGTGTTGCAGGAAGCGCATCGCTCTCAGTATTCCATACATCCAGGTGCTAACAAGATGTATCGAGATATGCGAGAGAGTGTGTGGTGGTATGGCATAAAGAGGGAAGTGGCACAGTTCGTATCCAGATGCTTAGTGCACCAACAGGTGAAAGCCGAGAGGCAGAGGCCAGGAGGTTTACTTCAGCCATTATCTATTCCAGAGTGGAAGTGGGAACACATTACTATGGATTTTGTGTCCGGACTTCCACGATCTCCAGGAAGGAAAGATGCGATTTGGGTCATTGTTGATAGGTTGACCAAGTCAGCCCACTTCTTGCCTTTCAAGGTGGGTTTGTCTACGGAGAAGCTGGCAGAGATGTATGTGAGGCAAATCGTTAGGATACATGGAGTTTCCGTCAGCATAGTCTCAGATCGAGATAGTCGTTTCATTTCTCATTTCTGGAGGAGTTTGTAGGAGAGTTTGGGCACTCAGCTCAAGTTCAGTACTGTATATCATCCCCAGACAGATGGGCAGTCAGAGAGGACTATCCAGACTCTCAAGGATATATTGCACACTTGTGTACTAGATTTTGGGGGTTCTTGGGAGGACCATCTCCAATTGGTAGAGTTTGATTACAACAACAGTTACCAGGCCAGTATAGAGATGTCACCTTTTGAAGCTCTATATGGTCGGAGGTGTCGTACTCCTTTGTCTTGGGACGATGTTGGAGAGAGAGTTTTGCTTGGGCCAGAGATGGTTGTGGATGCAGCAGAGAAGGTTTAGTTGATCAGAGACAGACTTCGAGTGGCGCAGGACAGACAGCGATATTGGGCCGATAGCCATCGGAGACCTTTGGAGTTTGAGGTATAGTTTAGATTTGTTGTGCTTATTTTTGGTTGTTTGTTATAGATTAAGTTCTTAAGATGGTGTTTTGTTATAGGTGGGTAGTTTGGTGTTTTTGAGGATTTCTCCGACACGAGGCACGATTCGCTTCGGTGGAGGCGGAAAGCTTAGTCCGCGATTCATCGGACCTTTCACTATTCTAGAGAGGGTCGGTGCAGTTGCTTATAGACTAGACTTGCCACCTGCATTAGAGGAAGTGCACAACGTGTTTCATGTGTCACAGTTGAGATGATACGTGGCAGATCCTAGTCATGTATTGGATCACTCGGAGATAGAGGTGGGCCCTACTCTTAGCTATCTAGAGCAGCCAGTTGAGATTCTGGATCGGAGAGAGAAGGTGCTGAGGAACCAGACTATTCCTTTGGTGCGCGTCGCATGGAGGCATCACTCTCCGGGGGAGTCTACCTGGGAGAGAGAGGATGAAATACGAGAGCGTTATCCATATTTGTTTGTACCTTGAGGTATGTTATTTTTTAGTTATGCTATGTTCATTAGTTAGTTGTGATTCTTTAGTTCTATTCTGTGATTTTCTGGGGTTAGTTTTCATCTTTGAATTTCGAGGACAAATTTTTTTAAGGAGGGTAGACTTGTCACTACCACATTTTCTAGGAAAGGGTATTTTAGTCTTTTCCTATTTAATTAAATATTGTGCATGGTAAATAATTATTTGTTGTATTATTTAATTGTTGTTAGATGTTATTTAATTATTTTGGACTTATATTAGTGGACTCAACTAGTTTAGTTTAGACTCATGGACCAACATGAATTAATTAGTTAGACTTGACCCATTTAGAAAGCACATTGTTAAGGAGATGGATTAAATTAATTAAATCATTAGACTAGAAGCTTCCTTCCTTAATTATTTCTTCATGAGAGGCACCAAGGGTTATATTGGACATTTTATAATTGCTTGGGGAAGGGGTAAGGCCGGCCTATATTAGAGGGGGAGAAATTCTCTCTCCTCTCATTCCCATTCCAAATCTAGATCTAGAATTTTCTACTCCCAAATTCCTTTCATTCCCATTCCAATTACCCACCAAATTCATTCCAAATTCTTCCCAATTCACCATTAGAAAGTTGATAAGTAAGGATCTAGAAAGAGGAAGCAAGGATCTACAAAGAGGAGAAAGGATCTACAATTTGGAAGCAATTTTATCTCAATTGGAGGTTTCATTGGAAATTCATCTCCCAATAGGTATAATTCAGTTTTTTCCCTTAAAATAGTTTCTAAATCTGAGATTTAATCATGTAAAATCAACACATATGTATGTACTACCCATAAGACTTGGTTTTGTGTTCATAGGAGACCCATGGAGAAAGTTATGGTGCTTTTTGTGTCAATTTTAGAGGAATTCCGAATTTACATTTTGTTGTGTGGGTCAATTGATCCTATAGATCAATTGGGCATGTGCTTATGTATTTGGGGCTAGTATCGTGTCCACAATTGGGTACGTGTAGGTCGTATCCCAATAATTTGGTGATACGTGTCATTTTGGGGATTTTCCCTCCGACACGGGACTTTGTACATGTCATATTTTGACACGGACACATAGATCTACATTTGACACTTTGATTTATTCATAAATATTATTTGTAACTTGTTTGTGTCCTTCGGGGTGCAATTGGTTGTGTGTTGGACTCGTGTCACATGCGTATCCTAGATTTAGTGGGATACGGTATGGTACTCTCCATTTTGTGTGTTTATGTGTAGATCTAATTATTTGTGGTTTAATTCTTCAATTATAAATTTATAAATATATATAGATGTTATATATTTATTTTAGTGTAATTATTATGATATTTATATTTGTGGTGGAAAACGAAAGAATGAAAATATATTCAAGATGGGGTTTACACGAAACCCGCATTCTTTGGTTTACAAACAAACTTGTATAATTTGATCCTATACGAGGATGTGGGAGTACAATTTATTTAATTTGGATAAACATTGCTATAGGTGTCTGATCTGCAGTCGATCACTTTAGTCCTTGGACCACACGATGATGAAGAAGTGCCGTAGAAGACAGGGAGCAGCTTCGAAGGTTGCAAAAGAGGGTGGATGCACGATGCCAAAGTCGTCGATCCCTACTCTTTGCCTGAGCTCCGGATCCTCTCTCTCTCTCTCTCTCTCTCTCTCTCTCTCTCTCTCTTTCTCTCTCTTGACCTCTGGTTCGATCTTTCTTGGAAGTTTGACCTTGGATCTGATATTGGTTTTCTTGACCAATTTCTCCCCTTCCAATTTGTCGACCATGGATCTGATATTAGTTTTCTTGACCAATTTTTGACCTTGTTCCTCATTGATAGAGGTCTCTATTTATAGAGTTTTAGTGACAGTGACCGCTCCGTCGGTGTAGAAATCGAGGAGTGGAAAGTACAGCACCCTTTTACACAACGGTTAAAATAACCAATACCTGTGTATAGATAATCCTTTGAATGAGCGTGTGACGCGGGTCCAACTAAGGGACAAAATGCGTATAATCGCTACGAAGATCACGGCGTAGAAGCCACGTAGGTAGGTATCCCTCGTGTAGAAGAGGTGGGCGTAGAAGCCAATGTCTGTCACCATGGCGTAGAAGCCAAGTAGGCATAGAAGCCGAAATAGGCGTAGAAGCCGAGTGGTCATAGAGGCCGAGTGGGCGTAGAAGCCGAGTGGTCGTAGAGGCCGAGTGGGCGTAGAAGCCAAATGGGCATAGAAGCCGAGTGAGCACAGGAGCTGAATGGGCGTAGAAGCCGCTGCGTATCGTGCCAGAGTGCTGATGTTGACGTCTTAGACGGAATTACGGCTTTTGAAGATATAATCAAATCTCTTGCATTAAATGCAGAGATTTGCCACCATCATGTGCATTAAATATAGAGGCATATTTTTGAAGGTCTGCAACCCTTCTGTGCATCAGTCGTAGAGACGTGCCTCAAGAAACTGTCACCGCTCTGTGCATTAGACGTAGAGACGTGCCTCGAGCCCCGTACGAAGTGCAGCTTTCGATGTGGCAGGCGGTTTGTCTATTGCGAAGCGTAAAAAGCTCATGTATGCCTGTGTAAAACAAGGCAGCGTATCCCTTCGTGCACGTAAAAGTAGTTTACGCAAAGGAGATGGCGATAAATGACATCCTGGTTTGCAGTGCTGTGCCATCATTATAGCCGTCGTCTGGGTAGTCGAGCCGTATCCCTTTGTCAGAAGTCCAGACGTCAGGTTCATTACAGGATATGACAGGTTCATTTGCAGGATCTGACAGGTTCACTTCGAAGAATACGAAGCTTCTCTCGTACACTTCAATGCTGCGTTGCAAGAGGATGGGTTTTACGCCCAGGAGGCGATGAAGCACCCTGTTTACGTTGAAGCGGCTTGGACGTACTACCTTACGCGGATGGTCCTTTGAGCTTATATTTCACGCTGTGTTTATCAAAAAAAGCTCTGTTGCACGCTTGATGTCTCTGAAGGCCTCTGTTTATGCTGCTCTGCATCAATATACTGCGTATAGCCATCCGGCATATTTTTTATGCTTCTACAAGACCCCCTTCAAAGCTTTCAAATTCCTCGGAATTTGAAACGCTTTGAATGAAGCATGAACCGCTCCTCGTAACTCAAAACGTTTCTGAATGGAGCGTTGAAACGGTCGATGCTGACTTTATGGCGGATTTATTGGGGACCGGTGTGATCTCTTTCGCCTATAAAAAGGCTGGGGGGTTAACCCGTTCTTCCCACATTTCCATCACCACGTAGAGATGATCGCCGGAGTTCGTCGGACCGACCTGAGGAAGAAGGAGATCATGTTCTTCCAGAGTGTAAGGAGCCGAAAAAGATAGCGTCTTCGAGCAAGTTTCTACTGCAACGATGGATCATGGAAGGATATCTTAGCCTCCCTTGCTCGGGATAATCAGCAACTTTATATGGCGGTTCTTCCAGGAGAAGGGAAGGGTCGTATTAGACCACACGGCTTGCAAGCGGTGTCTTCTCCTGTTACCTCCGGGGATGAGAGCAGCAACTAGCTCTGACCTTGGGCATTGAGTTGGGTGGAATATATCAACTCAATCGGTCACGGCGCACGGATCATGGGATCTACATAATTTACGCAAGCCCCAACTCTGTATTCTTTCGTCGTTGATCATTGCCATGTCAGTCAGTTCGCTGGAACTGACTGACTGCTGGAGAAGATGGATGAAGAATTGAAGCCCATTGAGAACCTGTCAGAACAGCTTCTGGGCGATCTTCAGACGACGATGGAGAAATCCTTTGTAGACAAAGTTTCCCTCATATGTAATCATGAAAAAATAGAGAAAACCCTTGTAGATTGGATTTCCCTCATATGTAATCATGACTTCAATCTTTTAATAAAATCGTCTTGCTTCTTCATATGATCATCTTGCCATACGTTGCTGTGAAGTCTGAATATGTATAGCTTCGACACGTCTGATTCTTTACGCCGACTATGTATAGAAAGAGTATTTAGGCCCTGTCCTGTCTTTTGCGCATAGCGAATAGTCCATAGAACGCTGTTGAGCATTTTGAACATTTAGAACTGTCCTGCTGCTAGGACTGAGGAACCGCGTAGAATTCTGAACTGTTGTTTTCACTTCTGATGAACAGAATTTTTGTTCAGACTTCGTCTTCAAGAATGACTTCTCGAAAAAATCCCTTGGAACAGGGTCGAGGAATGGCTGTCAAACTGAGTTGCCATCCTGATAGATAAAATATTCGGACTGGAGTCTGGATGAACCTCCAATTGACCCGAGAAGAGTAATTTCTTAATGTTTAACTCTGTATGCTTTGGGTACTTGGGATATTTTGAGGTCAAGAAGGAGTATCTTCTGTGTGAACTCCTGTAATCGACCGCCTTGAGAACTGTTCGGATATGCGGAAAGTCAGAGATCCGTAGTGTAGATGAGCTGAAAATCTTGAGTTCCTAGCCTATTGAGCGTAAAAAGCCACCGAGTGTGAAATCGTAGATTCGTAGCCGCTGAGCGTGAAGTCGTAGGTTTGTAGCCTCTCGAGCATAAAAGCTACCGAGCACAAAGGCATCCGGGCGTAAAACCATAGACTGATAGCTTGCGAGCGTAAAACCGTAGATCTGTAGCTGTCGAGCGTAGAAAGCTCCTTAGCGTAGAACTGTAGATTTGTAGCCTGTAAAAAAGAAATCTTCCGAGCGTAAGGTTGTGGATCCGTTGCCTTCGAGCGTAAACTAAACGCCATCGAGCGTGAGATCATCGATTTGGTATCTGCTGAGCGTAAAGTCGTAGGTTTGTAGCCTCTCGAGCATAAAAGCTACCGAGCACAAAGGCATCCGGGCATAAAACCATAGACTTGTAGCTTGCGAGCGTAAAACTGTGGATCTGTTGCTGTCGAGCGTAGAAAGCCCCTTAGCGTAGGAACCGCTGACCTGCTTTTGCACAAAAAATTCTTCAAATTTGCTGACTGTCCGCCTTTCGAGAGTAGTGGGCTGACGTAGTACCCAATCATAACCAAATATTAATTGTGAGATTTGGTTGGGGTTTCGAGGAGTCCGTCCAAGGATTCGAGGAGTCGACCCGAACTCTATATATATCCCAAGCTTTTGAGAGAAAAACTTTTCATCCGTCTTCTGCGAAAGAGAGCCTTCGACTGTTTGAGTTTTTCCCCTCGTTCTTCCTCCGAGCACTCCGAGTTTTCAGAAATGGCGCCGAAACAAATCCCTCCACTAAGGGAAAGAGTATAGGTTCTTCTTCTCATTCTTCTGCCCCAGCGAGAGAGTCTTCGGTCGGGCAAGGCGAACTTTCTTCTGAGCGAAGTATCCCGCCGACGAGTAGCGCACCCGGCCTTAGAGGTAGAGCCTTTGGGATGACAAAGAATGACGAAAAATCCTTCGTATACGTTGAACGTGACCGCGCTAGGTCGTCTTCTGTGCTGATAGCCTCTTTGAGGAAGATGATGCGCAGAGACGTTTTTATCTTTTATGCCCACATTTCTAATGTGCCAGCGTAAAAACTCCATATTTTCGCAGTTTTGAGCGTAAAAGCTCTGACTGCCGAAAACTTGGTGTATACTATAAAATTTTAGTTTTACGCTTGTGGATGGGACCTCCAGCGTAATAACTAGAATTTTGGCAGTCTGGCTTAAAGCACGGACTGTATACCGCCAATTACGCTTCCGGATGTGACTTCCGGCATAAAATGACCAAATTTTGTACAGTCTTGGCGTAAAGCACAGACTGTCATTTTTTTGGTCTTTATGTTGCAAGATTTGTAATGACGTATTTTCCTTGCACTTTTTGCAGTTAACTTGCATGAGTCTCCACTGGCCGAGGTAATGGGTTCCGCTGCTGGGATGCTGCACTCAAACTATCTGGAGGATCTGTCCCACGTGACATTTTCTATCTCCGGACCCCAGTATCCTGAAGGAAGGGAGATCTTGATATCGGCTCAGGGCGAGTGGACGTTGCTGAACATGATTAACGGAGAGCCCCTGACGTACATAGACGGGGACCAGTACATCAAGCCGGCTTTTCTCTTTGGGGACATGATTGACAAACAGTCCCAGACGAAGCCCAAGAGAGAACCCAAGGTTTTCCCCGCCGAGAGTGTGGTCTTGTATCTGCCAACGATGCCGAGAGATTATCCTATCTCGGCTTTCTCCCATGCTACACATCACAGGAGAATATCGTGGACGCTGACTCCCGATCTTCACGGCAAGCCGGGGAAGATCTTTCATCTGAAAGGAGCTGACCAGGGGTCGTTTGTCAGCCGCCCTTCCGGCGTTGTGACGCTGTTCAGGGGACTGTGCCCGGGCAGCGTCCCGAGTGAGGACAGTTCAGTGATCCAGCCGGTCCAATTGCCAACTTTCTGTAACGACTTCATGGGGCGAGGGGGGGTATACCCCAAGGAGAATCCTCGGTGCAATGGGTGGATACCCCAACAAACCTCCGATGGGCTTGCCTAGTTGACTGGGCCTTGAAGCATTTTCGGAGAGAGCTGGAGGTCATCGGATTATATGCTACTGTGAGTGCGACGAGTGTTGGGTTGCCTCCCAACCCTAACATGTTTCTGGCACTGATGGAGCGATATATTTCGCTCACCGGGACCTTCGCCACTCCACTGGGGGAGTTGGGGTTGGCCCTCCATGAGATGGCAGTGATCTCGAGACTGCCGATGGGGGATACCCCATATAAAGAGTATGTTCCCACCAACCGGGAGTTGGAGGACTCTGACCCTCGGGTTGTGGAGGTGTATCAGGAGCTGATGTGCCACTACTTCACGTACACTGATTTTTATAATGAGCCTTCTGATTTGGCTCACACCACTAAGTGGATGTCCTACCTCTTCTTCCACCGGGCCAGGGCCGTTAAGTCGGAGAAAGTTTCGGGGGGCAAGAATGAGCCCGTGAACTGTTTGGGCGTGCTCAGTGCCCAGGTAATCGAGGATCTTATGGAGGATGCTAAAGCTCCAGATCAGATTCTCAATGACGGGGTAGGAAAGTATCCTGAAGGCACTAAGGCCTACAGTTACTTGAGGCGCTGCCGCAGGCCTCTGTCTAAGGAAGCCAGGCTGGCTGGCTTTCTCTCCATATGGCTGCGTCGAGTAGTGGTGCCCGGCATCACGTTCCCGGACCGCATTTACCGGAATATCCTGTGGCCTGCTGTGCGTCTGGTGTTCGGGGCAAGACTGGTGTCACGCCCCAGTCCCAAAATACGTAGGACTAGGATACGTAACGATGCCAGCCGCCCGTATATATGGCAACTCCAATATATGGAAACCATATATACGTGCGTACGCTGTATAATGAACAATAATTCACCAGTGGTATAATTAATCACTAGTCACAGGGTAATATCTTAATCTCATCCACAGAATCAAATATGAATAAACAATAACCATGTAGCTAGATCTCAATGATAAGTATCTAAAGAATGACAGTCGGATGGAAATAAATCTACTGCCGAAATAGAATATGAAAATGAACCAGATACACACCATATAAGAACCACATCTGACAATCACGAGGCTCGAAGAGAAGACCTCCTCGGGATATACGTAACATGTCAAGATCTGTGCTCCTACGAGTACACAAGAATATATACACCTGGCAGGGAACCAGGTCCTCAGAGGGACATAGCAAGATACAGAAAAATGACATGCCATAATGTAAATACTGAATAAATAAATGGGGTGTGCTAACCATCTAAGTGAATGCAATTTAAAGACCTTGTAGTACGCATAGGGATGTGTAGGCCTGACATATGCTGACGTAATTCACCAATCGTCGGGACTGGCTAGTATATGTGTTATATGCCCCCGGACGCACGGGTAACAGGAATACCCCATCCTCCTCGGAGCACAGTAACGGGAACAAGAAAAACCACTACCCCATCTCTGAGAAGCATGGTACAGGAAAACCCCATCTCCGAAGAGTATGGTACAGGAATATAAGGAGGGGGTGTCCCATACGCCTACTAGATGTCTTTTCTGCCCAATGTAGATATACAAGTCGTGAAAATGACGTGGACATCTCAAACTATAATGCAAGTCTCAATAAAATAAACAACTGAGCTAAATACCGCTACACGTGTTGCTCACACTGATGGCCAGTCGCGCATGAGGCACGCGTCCCTACATGTACTCACTCTGTGACGTGTAATGATATGTGTCAAGGCCTGAGAAGTTATATCAATAACTTCACAACTTTAGGTGGGTCTACTAGACACTAGGTCAGACACAAGTCCTAACGTCAACGCCTTCGTTGACTGCACCAGAGTTTTCTCGGACGCGCACATTTATATAATATAAAAATAGATAAATATGTAACTAGCAATAACTGAATTTAAACAGTACAACAAGGCAAGGTATACTTGCCTGGCAGGAGAGCTGTAAATATAATATCCAGATGTCAAATGCTAAAAGCCAGAAACTATGGCCTCAGAAAGAAAGTCTCCGGATGCTGAAATAAATATCACTAACAGTCTCAGAAAATATCAAATAGCTAAAAACGCCTGTCCTTAAGTCCAATTTGGACACAGGGGCAAAAATGACAGTTTTCGGTCAAAGCGGGGTCCACATGTGGGCCGCTTTGCACCAAAAAACGTGTAGGGTCAAAGGTCTCCAAATTCGCTAAACTTAGTGTCAACAAGTCAGGAACGATGATACGAACCCAACGGAACTTCCAGAATTGGATTCCGATGAGCCGGTCACAAAATCGCCCGTCAAGTGGAGCCTGTGGGGCCCACGATACGGAATTTTGCCAACGTTCTCAGAATCGAACCAAACTTGGCTCACAGGACCAGCGTATTGCTACGAGTCCGATGGCACAAGTTTCATTTCGATCCGACGTGTGTACATAAAGTTACAGCGTATTCCAGAACTGACGGATACGGGGCGGTGTCGGTGGATACGCGTTGATTCCGGTGTACATGCACATCCAAATCAACTTCTACGATATCCCACACGTCCGTATTAACGTCGCGCACATTTTGGTAAAGATTGCGTACGACCAAGTCGTTCCGTTTGGTGGGGCATACTCAGTTCCGAGGTGAATCGGGTCATTGTTTTTCCTATTTTTGGATCGCGCTTTGCGATCGCCACAGGACGCGATGCTCCGAGCGGGTTGCACGGGCACCGAGGTGGTTACATAGTCTACACGACGCAACTGACGAAATCGGAAACAGAGCTACGAGGTGAGAGAAAAATATACCTGAACAGGGCTCCGTGGAAACTGAATTTTGCGTGTCCGACTCATGTCCGACACGACACAAAGTGTCCGTGTCCGAGTCGAATCCAACCCTAGAGTTGCTGGAGACGTCGCCGGAGGATGGCGAGGTCGGGCCAGGGCCGGAGGTGGCCGAGGCGGGCTGGGGGAGCGGGGGCGGCGCTGGCACGGCGGCCGGAGGGCTCGGGGTCGGATTTTGGATTGCTGCGGCTGGGAAGAAGGGGAGGAAGGAGGAGAAGAGCCCGGCGGGCGGAGCTGGGCAGGGTGGAGGAGGAGGAACTGGGGAGGAGGAGGCCGAGGGTCGGGTGGCGGAGGCGGCCGCCGCGGGGGAGGGGAGTGACTGGCCGCCGCGGGGGACGCTTGGGGGAAGGAGGAGCTAGGGAGAGAGAGAGCGGAGAGGAGAAAGAGAGCCAGGGGGAGAGGGTCGGGCCAGCGGGGGGGGGAAAACTCCGGCGAGGCGGAGCGGCTCCGGCGGCGGGGTCGGCTGCCGCTCCGGCCGGGGGGGGCTACGGCCTGGGCTTGGGTTTTTTTTTCTTTTATTTTCTTTTTCTTTTTCTTTTAGTTTCTTTTATAGAAAATTATATTATTAAATAAATAAAAATATCTATAGATATTTTTAGGATATTTTGGGATATTTTCGGGATATTTCCGGGATCTTTTCGGGTGAGTCCCGCCTCCCAATGGACGGCGCAGGTTCACCGGCCAATGAGGGGGTGCCACCTCGCACTGAAATTTACAGGAAAGTCCCTGTAATTTAATAAATTACGTAAGAGTCCTATTTTGGGAAATTGCACAATTTACAAAATTGTCTGGAAAAATATCCGATTTCTGAAAATTCTAAAATGCACAGAACTGAGGGAAATTGCTATGTGAGGGCCCTGGGGGAATGGGGGTGAGTCTGGACAGGGGTTGGACCTAGTTTCCTTGGGTGATACGACCATCGTATTTATTAATTAATAAATACTGCGCACGATGTTCTCTAATTATTTAGAGGCAGGTAGGGTCATAATTTTTCTACGGTGTCAATACACTAAATGTAGAATAATTAGAGTAGAATATTATCATATTTTTGGTTGGACAAAATAGGTGCATGTTGGGCCTCAAATCTCTATTGGTACAGAGGTGGGTAAAGAGCAGGAAATTAAATAGGAAATAAATACGGTCTTTTGTAACGATATTTGTGCGTCTCAAACGAGGCTCAAAATAAAGCATCTGGGAGTTGCACAAAATTCAGGAAAATAGTCTAGCATGTCTATGACAGGTATGTGAACTTCGTTCGGGGATAACAGTCAAGGTAAAGCTCCAAATAATTCGGTGATGGACAGGTGCACAAGTCAATAGGATATGTAAGCAAAATAATTTAAAATATTGCCATAAATCCTAAATTGTTAAAATAATCCTAAAAATACTGAATTCTGGTCGAGGGGGTTTACAATCTACCCAACTTATAAAAATTTTGTCCTCGAAATTAAAATTAAGCCACGGTAGAAGTCAAAGATGGCAATAGATATAATTTCACAAAGTAATTTATATCTTGGTTTACGAATAGGTTCGAAAAATGTCTACGCATGTCGTATTCGCACTTCCAAGTTGATTCTCCTGGCGCGTCATGCTTCCATGCTACGTGGGCCAAGGGAATAGGCTGATTCCTCAATATCTTTTCTCGATGATCGAGGATTCCCATGAGTTGCTCTTGATACGACAGGTCTCGTCCTAATGGTGATCTCCGGATGGTTGAAAACATGACTGCTGTCTGTCACATATCGCCTGAGTTGCGACACGTGGAATACTTCAAGTACTCCCTCAAGTGACGGTGGTAGCGCAAATTGATATGTCACTACTCCCACTCTTTCTAGCACATCAATGGTCCAATATACCTTGGACTCAACTTGCTGCGTCCTCTGAATCGAATGGTGTCTCTAGTAGGTGATATCCTCAAAAAGACATTATCGTCCTCTTTGAATTCC
This sequence comes from Iris macrosiphon, assembly GCA_036927795.1. Lineage (NCBI taxonomy): Eukaryota > Viridiplantae > Streptophyta > Magnoliopsida > Asparagales > Iridaceae > Iris > Iris macrosiphon. The sequence continues at coordinate 105,055,970 of JAYESA010000009.1, read as the reverse complement.
AAGGGATGATGACGACGGTCTGTCTACTGCTTCTGCCTGTCTTGTACTGCTCGCCAGTATCCTTGTATTTACTTAACTGTCTCTTCGGTTGACCATCAACTCTGGTCACGCGAATCCTTGTCTGGTATAATGCTGATTGGTATACCGTGCAATCTTATGATGCCTCAAAATAAATAATGTCTTCATATCTTCAGAGTAATTACGACGGTTGCAAGTTCCAAATTCTTCTCATGTACTCATAATTGTCTGGATGCATATGCCATTGCCTTGCCATCCTGTATTAATATGCATCCCAAACTTTTTTCCTGATGCGTCTGTAGATCACAACCGTCTGATACGGATGAAATAGTCAATACGGGTGCTGTGGTCAGTCGCTTCTTCAACTCCTCGAAAGCGGCTTGACACTCGTTGGTCCATAGGAATTCTTAATCCTAAAAAGTCAACCTAGTCATAGGTGCTGCTATCCTTTCAGGAGTTAATCAATTGTTTATCCAGGTGAAATCCATTTAGACTTCTGTCAACCAAATGATACATTCCTCATCGTAATACTTGGGTTCTGAACTTGACCTAAGTTACGAGGCAAAAATTTTACATTGCCATAGTGATGCACGTATCAGGAATGTAATAAAACGTTAGGTAGGTAGCGAAGGTCATTCTAAAGATAGTACAATTTTAAATTGCAATCTAATCTAATAATAGGGTTTGGTAATTACCCAAGAAACAAACAGAAATGGCTACAGAAATAATACACTTTCGTATTTATACAAAATACGAGGTTTCGTCTTTTCGAAATAAGGGAAGACGGAAAACAGTAATCAAGAGTTCAAGGAGAAGGTAATAGATTAGAAGTGTGGGGATCAAGGCGTTTAAAGAATTCAAATGGGAATTGTCAAAACAGTTGTGGATTGAAATATTATTTTTGGTAATCCCTATTCACATGCTCGTATCAGTACAGTTATGTAACTGATACGATATGCTCATACATATCTAGAGGACAAGTACATCTGTCTACTAATCACTATATATCTCAATCCACGTAAAGTAGTTATGCGAAGGGCGAATCAAAATACACTAAGGTTGATCAGACCGTAATACACTGATTCTGAATAGACACTTGTATTAGTGGGGTGGATCAGGCCTCAATAACACATATGTCATGAACAAGCTCGATAAAGAATAAGCTTGCAAAACTAGGCTATAATAGCAGTATAAGTCAAGGTAGTATAGCAAATATAAGTACGCTAGGTTATGATATGAGAATAAACAAAACAATTCAAATTCACAAAAAGAGAAGACTCTACAATATCTACAGTTATTATTCTAACTCCTTGTCTAAGTCGCTAGTTGACCAAAAAGAGGTATAGCCTTCTAAGTTCTACAATCTTAATATACACTATAGGTTGTCTGCCTAAAACAGAGATTTCAAGGAAGTCTGCGTAAAGTAGGGGTTCGAGGTTGTCTTCGTAAAGCAGAGATAAAATAAATTGGCGTAACGCATGGCTTCAGGGCTATCCGCGTAAAACAGAGAAGCGTAAGGTAGAGCTTCAGAGTTGTCCGCGTAAAAAGTCTGTGCTTAACAGTCTGCGTAAAAGTCTGGGTGAAAGTCTGAGTGTAAAAGTTTTGCGCTAAAATCTGCGCAAAAATATCTCCTGCGTAAAGTCTAACATTCGTTGCAGCGTAAAGTTGTACGAGTAACTCATGAGTTTGTCAGTCAAATTAATGAATCCTGACATCTGACAAAAGTACTTGTACAACGATCGAGGGGATAGTTATGGTGATAAATTTGCACGGAGATCTAGGTTTGTCGTTAAGTGACAGATTGGATACAAATCATTATTACGTTCGTGGTGAGATAAAACCAGATATCCCGTCAAAAGCTGTCTCTTTTTGCACAGGGCTCGAGGCGTATCTCTGCGCAAGATTTGGTCAACTGGGGAAAGCTAAGGCCGTAATAATTACGCTCACATTATATCCTTATGTTACACCTAATCAGGTTACTCTACGCTGGTTATCTATTATCATCAGGTTTGCGCAGGACAGTTACCTAAGTGGCTCGCATGACTCAGGATAAGGAAGACTAAGGGATCGTGGTTAGTGGTTGTCATAACTGTGGCGTAAAGGGGACAAGCTTCTGCAAAATTTGGCTTTTACGCCAACTAGGCAGGGGTTTGGCTCTTACGCTAACAACGGTCAAATAGGTTTTACGCCAACAAGGGTAAAGAGTCTCTGGCGTAAAACTCTGGTTTATCCAAACTTAGGATGGGGTTTCGGTCCTAGTATTCAATCTTAGATTTCTATGGGTTTCTCAAGACTAGGGTCAATACTATAGTCAAATCTCTAATAATCCTATCTCTAACTAATCCTAGTAGTGTTTATACTACTCTCAAGTCATATATAAATCGTCAAGGGATAAGGATAAGTTAACTATAGGTAAGTGACGCTAGGGTTCATTAAGTAATACGGAAGACTATGGTTCATTAGGTATCCGAACTTAAGGATATGTCAAAGCCCTAGTGGTATTCTTATTAGGAATGCTACCTTAATTATCATCCTATCAACAGGGATTTCTATATTCTAGCAGGGGCTAAACTCAAGAAATTATCAGGGAAGCACATGAATCAAGCAGGATGCAATTATGTAAGTAGGACAGACTGTAAAGAAGATTAAGTCATAGTCAATTTTGGATGAGATCCTATACTTTAATCCTAGGTGCAGGCTTGCTCGGTTCAGTAACGTAACCGAGACAATATGCTCTGAGACGCAGGCTTGCTCGGTACAGTAACGTAACCGAGATAATATGCTCTCGACCTGCATGGGCCACCACTAAAAACATTGTCACGCCCCAATCCCAAAATACGTAGGACTAGGATACTTAACGATGCCAGCCGCCCGTATATATGGCAACTCCAATATATGGAAACCATATATACGTGCGTACGCTGTATAATGAACAACAATTCACCAGTGGTATAATTAATCACAAGTCACAGGGTAATATCTAAATCTCATCCACAAAATCAAATATGAATAAACAATAACCATGTAGCTAGATCTCAATGATAAGTATCTAAAGAATGACAGTCGGATGGAAATAAATCTACTGCCGAAATAGAATATGAAAATAAACCAGATACACACCATATAAGAACCACATCTGACAATCACGAGGCTCGAAGAGAAGACCTCCTCGGAATATACGTAACATGTCCGGATCTGTGCTCCTGCGAGTACACAAGAACATATACACCTGGCAGGGAACCAGGTCCTCAGAGGGACATAGCAAGATACAGAAAAATGACATACCATAATATAAATACTGAATAAATAAATGGGGTGTGCTAACCATCTAAGTGAATGCAATTTAAAGACCTTATAGTACGCATGGGGATGTGTAGGCCTGACATATGCTGACGTAATTCACCAATCGTCGGGACTGGCTAGTATATGTGTCATATGCCCCCGGACGCACGGGTAACAGGAATACCCCATCCTCCTCGGAGCACAGTAACGGGAACAAGAAAAACCACTACCCCATCTCCGAGAAGCATGGTACAGGAAAACCCCATCTCCGAAGAGTATGGTACAGGAATATAAGGAGGGGGTGTCCCATACGCCTACTAGATGTCTTTCCCACCCAATGTAGATATACAAGTCGTAAAAACGACGTGGACATCTCAAACTATAATGCAAGTCTCAATAAAATAAACAACTGAGCTAAATACCGCTACACGTGTTGCTCACACTGATGGCCAGTCGCGCATGAGGCACGCGTCCCTACATGTACTCACTCTGTGACGTGTAATGATACGTGTCAAGGCCTGAGAAGTTATATCAATAACTTCACAACTTTAGGTGGGTCTACTAGACACTAGGTCAGACACAAGTCCTAACGTCAACGCCTTCGTTGACTGCACCCGAGTTTTCTCGGACGCGCACATTTATATAATATAAAAATAGATAAACATGTAACTAGCAATAACTGAATTTAAACAGTACAACAAGGCAAGGTATACTTGCCTGGCAGGAGAGCTGTAAATATAATATCCAGATGTCAAATGCTAAAAGCCAGAAACTATGGCCTCAGAAAGAAAGTCTCCAGATGCTGAAATAAATATCACTAACAGTCTCAGAAAATATCAAATAGCTAGAAATGCCTGTCCTTAAGTCCAATTTGGACACAGGGGCAAAAATGACAGTTTTCGGTCAAAGCGGGGTCCACATGTGGGCCGCTTTGCACCAAAAAATGTGTCAGGGTCAAAGGTCTCCAAATTTGCCAAACTTAGTATCAACAAGTCAGGAATGATGATACGAACCCAACAGAACTTTCAGAATTGGATTCCGATGAGCCGGTCACAAAATCGCCCGTCAAGTGGAGCCTGTGGGGCCCACGATACGGAATTTTATCAACGTTCTCAGAATCGAACCAAACTTGGCTCACAGGACCAGCGTATTGCTACGAGTCCGATGGCACAAGTTTCGTTTCGATCCGACGTGTGTACACAAAGTTATAGTGTGTTCCAGAACTGACGGATACGGGGCGGTGTCGGCGGATACGCGTTGATTCCGGTGTGCACGCACATCCAAATCAACTTCTACGATATCCCACATGTCCGTATTAACGTCGCACACGTTTCGGTAAAGACCGCGTGCGACCAAGTCGTTCCGTTTGGCGGGGCGTACTCAGTTCCGAGGTGAATCGGGTCGTTGTTTTTCCTGTTTTTGGATCGCGCTTTGCGATCGCTACAGGACGCGATGCTCCGAGCGGTTTACACGGGCACCGAGGTGGTTACATAGTCTACACGACGCAACTGACGGAATCGGAAATAGAGCTACGAGGTGAGAGAAAAATATACCTGAACAGGGCTCTGTGGAAACTGAATTTCGCGTGTCCGACTCGTGTCCGACACGACACAAAGTGTCCGTGTCCGAGTCGAATCCAACCCTAGAGTTGCTGGAGACGTCGCCGGAGGATGGCGAGGTCGGGCCGGGGCCGGAGGTGGCCGAGGCGGGCTGGGGGAGCACGGTCGACGCTGGCACGGCGGCCGGAGGGCTCGGGGTCGGATTTTGGATTGCTGCGGCTGGGAAGAAGGGGAGGAAGGAGGAGAAGAGCTCGGCGGGCGGAGCTGGGCAGGGTGGAGGAGGAGGAGGCCGAGGGTCGGGTGGCGGAGGCGGCCGCCACGGGGGAGGGGAGTGACTGGCCGCCGCGGGGGACGCTTGGGGGAAGGAGGAGCTAGGGAGAGAGAGAGCGGGGAGGAGAGAGAGCCAGGGGAAGAGGGTCGGGCCAACGGGGGGGGAAAACTCCGGCGAGGCGGAGCGGCTCCGGCGGCGGGGTCGGCTGCCGCTCCGGCCGGGGGGGGGCTACGGCCTGGGCTTGGGTTTTTTTTTCTTTTATTTTCTTTTTCTTTTTCTTTTAGTTTCTTTTATAGAAAATTATATTATTAAATAAATAAAAATATCTATAGATATTTTTAGGATATTTTGGGATATTTTTGGGATATTTTCGGGATCTTTTCGGGGGAGTCCCGCCTCCCAATGGACGGCGCAGGTTCACCGGCCAATGAGGGGGTGCCACCTCGCACTGAAATTTGCAGGAAAGTCCCTATAATTTCATAAATTGCGTAAAAGTCCTATTTTGGGAAATTGCACAAATTACGAAATTGTCTGGAAAAATACCCGATTTTTGAACATGCTAAAATGCACAGAACTGAGGGAAATTGCTATGTGAGGGCCCTGGGGGAATGGGGGTGAGTCTGGGCAGGGGTTGGACCTGGTTTCCTTGGGTGATACGGCCATCGTATTTATTAATTAATAAATACTGCGCACGATGTTCTCTAATTATTTAGAGGCAGGTAGGGTCATAATTTTTCTACGGTGTCAATACACTCAATGTAGAATAATTAGAGTAGAATATTATCGTATTTTTGTTTGGGCAAAATAGGTGCATGTTGGGCCTCAAATCTCTATTGGTACAGAGGTGGGTAAAGAGCAGGAAATTAAATAGGAAATAAATACGGTCTTTTGTAACGATATTTGTGCGTCTCAAACGAGGCTCAAAATAAAACATCTGGGAGTTGCACAAAATTCAAAAAAATAGTCTAGTATGTCTATGACAGGTATGTGAACTTCGTTCGGGGATAACAGTCAAGGTAAAGCTCCAAATAATTCGGTGATGGACAGGTGCACAAGTCAATAGGATATGTAAGCAAAATAATTTAAAATATTGCCATAAATCCTAAATTGTTAAAATAATCCTAAAAATACTGAATTCTGGTCGAGGGGGTTTACAACTGGGCTTGCTCCCTGCCATGGTGTGTCGTATACAGGCTGGCCTGAGAGCCATGACTGATGGACTGCTCGTCGATGAATCTCGGCGTGATAGCTTTCCCCGGGTAGAGTTACCATACCTGTACTTGATGGGATGGTTAATTCTCCACAACCCCCGGGTGATGTCTCCCGGCCTTGGCAGTAGCTCGTGGGGTAGTTTCTTGCTGAACTACAAGGACTCTCCCTGGAATGTGAATACAGTTTTAGACTGTCGGCTGGTGCTGAGCCTCAGTCACGGCTGGAAGCTCCTCTGCACTGTACCCTCTGTGCATCACAATCAGTCGGGGATTAGGCTTGAGGATTTAGGTGGAGAGAAGACTAATCTTTCTTCGGAAGCTTTTAATTGGTTGGTCTGCATCAGACCCTCCCATTTGCTGTACAGAAGCGAAGATCATTGCTTCTTCGAGCCCTACTTGCCCAGTCGGTTCGCCAGGCAGTTTGGGTACGATCAGCTGCACGTGGGCAATGCCGTCACCAGCTTCAGGTCCAAGGGCGGACTCATTGATGGAGCCAGAGGATGGCGGTATTTTATCATGGGTTGCACGGGAGCAATCTTTATCGTGCCGGTCGTCACACTCTCCACGGAGCTGCGCATCCTCCATTCGTATGCCCAGTTCTACGTGGCGATCAACACCTTCCATCGCGATTTTGACATGCGTGGAAGCTTTAGGGTGCCTTCTCCCAAGCCTGGGGGAAGAGTCGAAGTCCTCTCGATTTCATCTAACGAGGGTGAGGAGTCCGTCACTCCGGATGAGCCTCTGGTGTCGGTGCCGAGGTGTGAAGTGCCTTCGCCTGTGGGGGCTTTGACAGTCTCTGGGAAGCGAAGGGCTCCTGCTTCGAAGCAGACTTCCCTTCGCAAGAGGAAGAAGAAGACGGTTAATCGTTCTCTCCGGATTCCTGGTATTGAGGCTCCTAGAGAGGAACCTGTTGTCTCCCCTGTTGGGGATGTATCTTTGATTGGAGGTTCCTCGCCTTTCGGAGAGGGACCCTCAATTTCGGCTGGCGGTGCCGGAGAACCCCTGCTTGAGTCTGCCGTTGTTGTCACTGCCTCCGGTAGTGGAACAAAATCGCCTGCGTGGCCGAGGCAAATGAGAGAATCTTTCCCTAGACCAGCAACGGATGAAACTCCTGCCGTGTTCGTGAGCACGCCTAGCGAGATTCCAGCTGACGAACCTCGACCGCGTCTTGGTGAAGGCTCGGTAGAGCACCTGGCGATGTCGGTTGGCCCACCCCCTTCTCCAGGTATGACAGTTCGTATTGCGTCATTAAGGCGTGATTTAGCTACATCGGCTGCAGATGCGACATATATACCGTTGGCTACGGGTAAATATCATCTTTATGTCTCCTCTTAGAAAGATTACCATCATATTGATATCAACTTTCTTGTCCTCTTCTCAGGGGACGGCGTCCACGGGGAGTATAGCGTTGAAGCGCCTTCTGGCTCTGCTCGGGCTCCTGGCGATGATACGGAGGCGCCCGACTTCAAGGAGGAAATATCTTTGGGGGCCAGCTCGCCCGGAGTGGTTTTATCACCTCAAGAGGAGGACGAACCCGTTATCGTGACCTCGCCTCTCGCGAGTATGCCGATGACTTCGACCGTCGTTGTCGCACCTCCTTCGGTCGTACCACCCGTCGAGGCGGCGGCTGTGGCCACCTCGTTTGCAATTATTCCTGGAGGGGGACTTGCCAATATTGCGGCCACTCCTGGCGTCCAATCGAATCTAGTTGCGCTGACCAAGCAATATACCAGCCTCTTTTACACCAGCTTGAAAACGCTGATATCAATGGTGTTGGCGAAGAATCTAGACTTCGAGCGTCTGAAGAAGGCTTCTCAGTTTTCGATCGGGGCGGTCAGGGAGTTCGGTGATTCTGGGGTAGCTGACGCCCTGGAGGCGATGGTTAATGGTTTGGAGCAACCTATTAACGAATACTTGCAGCTGACTCGGGGCAGGCTTGAAGCTGAGGTCCAGGCCAGATATGACCTCATGACTGCGCGGCTTACTAAACAGCTGGAAAGCCTAGATAACTCCATCAAAGCACATAAGCTGGAGATGGATGAAAGAAAAGCTGTCGTGGAGGAGGCTCTTGCTCTTCAGACGAAGTGCCAATCCGAGCATGAAGGGAACGTAGCGAGGGCCCGCAAGTTGAAGGAAAAACTTGCTCTGGCAGAGGAGTGGGCTTATCAGTCGTTGGTCGGTCTAGATATAGCGACTGGTCGACTGAGCACAGCACGACGGGATCTGGAGCGTGCAGAAGCTGCCCGTGTTGGCTCTCTTCGGGCAAGGGCCGAGCTGTCCTTTATGAACAATCCCGAGGCACGGCTGGAGCGGGCCCGTGCTGATGCCTTGGTTTCTAGGGATGAGAGGATAGCTGTACTGGTACAGCTGATTCGTGATCTGACCACTCCCCCACAATGATGTACCCTTTCTTCTTTTTGCTTCCTAAATATAATTCTGCTCTTTTTGGGAATAAATAAAGCGAATCTTTTCTGACTTTGTGGACCCATCATTTCGGAATGTAAATGACAGGTTTGGGCGAGAGTGATATCAGAGGTAGTATGGACGTGATAGACTCTCGATAAACTTTTAGCAGGACATATCTATTCAGAGGTTATATGGACATGATAGAATATGACCCAACTAGTTTCGTTTTGGAAGTAGTTTTGTCAGAATTGAGATTCTCGCTATATTCCAATTGAGCAGAGGAGGTTAAGCATAGTACCTTTTCAGGAATTTACCGTTGTTAGGAGCCATTAATAGGTCTCCATTAGGCTGGGCTAACCTGTAAGCGCCATTTGAGAACGTTGTCTCGATCACATAAGGGCCTTCCCACTTGGGCTGGAATTTGCCTTTACTCCTGTGAGTAAGGATCATCGGCCTTCTTACGGCTAAAACTAGCTCGCCGACTTTGAACACCCTTTTCTTTACTTTATGATTGAAAGTTCTGGAAATACGTGCTTGGTAGAGCGCGATGCGCTGTTGATCTTGGAGGCGTTTCTCGTCTAATCCTTCTAGCACTTGAAGCCTTAACAGGTCATTCTTTTCTTGAGTCAGCTCATTAGTCACGGCTATTCTGAGTGACGGGATCTAGATTTCAATGGAGAGAACTACTTCGCTCCCGTAGACCAGTAAAAATAGGGTACAACCTGTCGGTGTTCGTACCATTGTGCGGTATGCCCAGAGACATTCGCCCAGCTTCTCATTCCAATCTCTTTTGTTTGAAGAGACGAACTTCTTCAAGAGTTTGATAATGGTTTTGTTGAAAGCTTCCGCCAAACCATTAGCAGCTGGATAATATACCGTAGAGGCAATATTATGTATCCGATTTTTATCGCAAAATTGATGAAACGCTTGGCTGATGAATTGAGGCCCATTGTCATGGATTATCCTTCGGGGAATCCCAAAGCGATAAATGACGTGATGCTTGATGAAGCTGATTACATTAGACGTCTTTACCTCAGCAAGAGGGATTGCCTCTGCCCATTTGGAGAAGTAATCCGTGATGGCCAGTATGAACCGGTGACCTCTGGAAGAAGACGGGTGAATAGGACCAATGATATCCATACCCCATGCTTCGAAAGGCCAGGATGCAACCATAGGATGTAGATATTCAGACGATTGATGTATGAAGTCTGCATGAACCTGGCAGGCTCTGCATTGTCTTGCATAGTTGATCGCATCTGCGATCATAGTGGGCCAGTAATAGCCCATTCTCCTGATACGATCATGTAGCTTAGGACCGGGTTGATGCGCTCCGCACACGCCGTTGTGAGCTTCCCGGATAATCTGTTGTGCTTCATTATTAGAGAGACATCTCAATAGCAGTCCTTCGTAGGTCCGGCGATATAGGCATTGTGAAGATGCATCGAAGTAGAAGCGTAATGATCGTCTTTTGACGGATACTGCTTCTTTGGGGTCCTCCGACAAGATTTCGTATGCAACAAAATCTATGAAGGGACTTCTCCAGTCTCTTCTAGGGGGATCTGTGTTCACAGCGTAGCTGCGTTCTACGTGAAAGTTGTTCTTCACACAGAATAAATCTCTGTTAAGAAGGATTACCGAATCCTGCCTTCTTATAGGAGTGGCTAAATCTGCAGCTAGACTGGCTAGGGCATCAGCTTCCAGATTCTGAGATTGAGGTACATGCTCTAGGAAGAACCCTTTGAATGTCATGGCTATCTCGACCGTTGCTTTGTGATAGGGGATGAGGTCTGGATTCCGGACTTCATATATTCCCCTGACTTGATTGACGATAAGCAGAGAATCACCGAAAGCTTCCAGGGACTCGACCCCCAGCTATTTGGCGACTTGGAGCCCGATTAGCAGAGCGTTGTACTCTGCCACATTGTTGGAGCATGGCTCGCTAAAAGAATATGCTCGGTAGATGACGAGTTTATCAGGAGTGACCAGGATGATTCCTACCCCTGAAACCATGTTTCCCTTGGGACCAGTCCTGGAGGCGCCATCGAAGAACAGTTGCCATGCGTCACTTTCCATTACGAAATTACATTCTGCAACTTCGTCGGGAATGTCCTCGTATAATTTGGAGGCCTCCGGGATCGGATGAGCAGCTAGGAAGTCGGCCAGCGCTTGGCCTTTGATGGACTTCTGCGGGATGTATACCATGTCATATGGTGTTAACAGCATCGCCCAAGTCACGAGTCGGGAATTAAGAGCAGTTGGCTTGCTCATCAGTACTCGAAGAGGGTTGATCCTGGAGATGATATGAATAGTCTGGCTGGTGACATAGTGCCGCATCTTCTGGATAGAGAACATCAGAGCCAAGCATTCTTTCTCCACTGGTTTGTACCGGTGTTCGGCTCCGACCATCATCCTGCTGAGGTAGTAGATAGCCTGTTCATGACCCATATCATTCTTCTGTGCGAGAAGAGCTCCTAGCAAATGATCCATCGCTCGAACGTACAGCAAGAATGGTCTTCCCATGACGGGAGGCACCAGAACTGGCGGACTGGTGAGATAGCGCTTGATATCTTCGAACGCTTGCTGACAGGTTTCGTCCCATACGAAGGATACACCTTTCTTCATGAGATGCGATAAGGGCTAACATCTTCCCGAGAGGTTGGATATGAACCTCCGGATATAAGCCAGACGGCCTTGAAATCCCCGGAGTTCCCTCAGATTGTGGGGCGGTCGCATTTCTACGATGGCCTGGACTTTGTCAGGGTCCACTTGGATGCCTTTGGCGGTGATGACAAATCCCAGAAATTTGCCACTAGATACACCCAGAAAGGACTTCGTAGGGTTCATCTTGAGTTGATGTTGGCGCATTAACTCGAATACCGTCCTCAAGTCTTGAATGTGATCATCTTTGAGGCGGCTCTTGACGGCTATGTCGTCCACATAACATTCTACTGTTTTGCGTAAATGCTCATGGAATATGTTACTCATAGCCCATTGGTATGTAGCCCCGGCATTCTTCAATCCGAAGGACATGACCGTATAGCAATATACCCCCAACGGGGCCCAGAAGGTAGTGTGTTTCTCGTCTTCAGGATGCATCTTGATCTGATTGTATCCTGAGAATTCGTCCATGAAAGATATGCATTCAAAACCGCAGGTGTTGTCGATCATGATGTCCGTGATGGCAAGAGGGAACTCATCCTTAGGACAGGCCGCATTCAGATCTCGGTAATCGATGCAGATACATATTTTCCCATTTTTCTTTATGACTGGGACAACGTTGGCGACCCAGTCGGGATGTTGTTCTTCTCGGATGAAACCGCAGGCTATCAACTTCTTGACTTCAGCTTCGATGGCGTCCATCATATTCGGGCGGAACCGGCGTTGGTGCTGCTTCACAGGCTTGGAATCGGTCAATATGTTGAGTTTGTGAGTAGCCACTTTTGGGTCAAGGCTCGGCATGTCCTCATAATCCCATGCAAAGACGTCGATATACTCTTTTATCAGCTGGTTAACTTCTTCTCTTTCAGCTGGAAAAAGATTGTTACTGATAAATATCGGCTTTGGCGAAAGTTCATCCCCAACATCCACCTGGATAACTTCGTCTTTGGTGGGAGGTTCCCTTTGCTCGAAGCGGAATTCCCACTGCGTATCCATTTGTTGGGCCCAAGAGTCATTCTCAAACGGCTCAGAATCCTGTTCATCTGCTTCAAAGGGATCTGCCACTACCATATTCACTGATAGTGTTTGTTCGAGAGCATCAGGTGAGTCAGAGGGTGATGAGCCATTCTGAGAAGAGGATGGCGCTGAGTTGAGATGTCAACCGATGTGATAATCGATAGCCAAAGAACTCAGAGAGTTTGTTCGGAGGCAATATGAACATGACAAACTTCTTGGATGCAATTCTATCGGGGATGGAAGTGCATATCTGCTCAGAGGTAATATGGACATGGCAGTCTTTGTGGACCTAACACTACTGGCGTACTTAGAGTTAAGTACGGGTGCTAAGTTGAGATGACAAGCGATGTGATAATCGATAGCCAAAAACTCGGAGAGTTTGTTCGGAGGTAATATGAACATGACAAACTTCTTGGATGCAATTTCATCGGGGATGGAAGTGCATATCTGCTCAGAGGTAATATGGACATGGCAGTCTTTGTGGACCTAACACCACTGGCGTACTTAGAGTTAAGTACGGGTGCTAAGTTGAGATGACAACCGATGTGATAATCGATAGCTAAAAACTCGAAGAGTTTGTTCGGAGGTAATATGAATATGACAAACTTCTTGGATGCAATTCCATCGGAGATAGAAGTGCATATCTGCTCAGAGGTAATATGGACATGGCAGTCTTTGTGGACCTAACACCACTGGCGTACTTAGAGTTAAGTACGGGTGCTAAGTTGAGATGACAACCGATGTGATAATCGATAGCCAAAAACTCGGAGAGTTTGTTCGGAGGTAATATGAACATGACAAACTTCTTGGATGCAATTCTATCGGGGATGGAAGTGCATATCTGCTCAGAGGTAATATGGAGGGGGTCTTATAGAAGAAGAAGACGACGGCTTGTTTCTTCTGTTCCCATCAGTGGGCATGCAGAGATTGGGCACCATGGTTTTCCCTGTGCCACCTGTGTACAACAGGTTGGCCATCTGGATGGCGGATAATCCCCGGGGAGGGTGTCTTTCCGTAACCTGAGCTTGCTTTACGCTGTGGGACTTCGCCTGGCGTAATTTGGAGATTTGCTCAGACTGGCGTAGAGCTGAAGAGGTACTCAGTCGGCCATCGGCTTCCTGCAAAATCCGAAAGGTAGGCAGATTGCTCCCTCGCTGGCGTAAAGGCCGAGAAGTTGAGTACCCTGCCGCTTGCTTTCCCTTGCGGAGATCACAGCGCTCATCTGGTTCCCCGTAGAGGTCAGATGTTATCTTGCGCACGGAGCATGATTTGTACTTTCGATTTGGCGCTGAGACATTATCAGAAGTTTTGTCTGTACCGCGCGTAGCGGAAGACTGGTTTCTATGCGTAGAGCACAGTGGATACTTCTGGGTTAGCACTGAGGCTTTGCCCGAAGTTTTGTCTGTACCGCGCGTAGCGGAAGACTGGTTTCTACGCGTAGAGCGCAGTGGATACTTCTGGGTTAGCGCTGAGGCTTTGCCCGAAGTTTCGTCTGTACCGCGCGTAGCGGGAGACTGAATTTTATGTGCGGGGCACGGAGGGAGCAATGCTATAACCTTATTGGTCGGAGAGATCGGAGAGATCGGAGAGTCCACAGGAATGGTAGAGGAGGTCTTGGGCATCCAGACCTTGCACAGCTTCCTGTTGTCTTGGACGGAAAGAGGGTGAGAGCTACCCCCGGTTCGAAGCATGTCTTCGTAGGCAGACTGGTCGAATTGGACGACCAGTGTCTTCTTCACGGTTCCTACAGATACCGTATCGTGTTGAGCAATTACTTCCTCATCAGAAGAGAAAGACGTCCCCAGCAGAGTCGCTATCTTTGTTTGTAAACTAAAGAAGGCGGGTTTCGTGTAAACCCCATCTTGAATACATTTTCATTCTTTCGTTTTCTACCACAAACAATTTATTGTAGCATAGATCTATGCATTTTTATGTTTACTAATATAATGTATAAATATATATGTAGCTTTCTTTACATGCATTTATATATGTTATAATTTATGTTAATAAAATAAATTATATATAAATATTTTATAAAATATATTTATGTGTTTAAATAAGTAATTATATTAATTATAATTATTATATAATTAATTGTATATAAATGAATGTATTTTTATGTGTGCATTTAGCCATGTTAAAATATGTACATTAGTACATGGAATGTGTATTGTAGCTTTTAATATATATATTTATATGTATAGGATTATGTATATATATAAGTATATATTTATTTATTTGTTTTATATATATATATATATATATATATATATATATATATATATATATATATATATTGATTTATATATTAATATATATATATTTTTATATACTTTTTAGCTTTATGACAGCAGCATTTAATGACAGATACTGTCATTAAAGCAGCAGCCGCTGTAGCAGTTATTAGGGCATTAATGACAGTTCTGTCATTAATGTAGTGGGCGGGAATAAGCGACAGCAGCAGCGACGGTCATTCTGTGACAGTCGAACTGTCACCAATAAGTGACAGCAGTAGATTTTTATACAGCGATTTTGGTGACGATTTTGCAGTGACAGTTGGAACTGTCACTAAAGGGTCTGTTTATTGAAAATCAGTGTTTTAACACACTGTTTTCAGTGACAGTTAGGCAGTTTTAGTTTATATTTTATATATGATAATTATATATATATATATATATATATATATATATATATATATATATATATATATATATATATGTATATATATATATATATATATATATATATATATATATATATGTATTGTGAGATATAATACTAGTATTGTTATAATTTTAATTATATAATATATTAGTTTATATATAATATATTATGTATAAGAGTAAATACTATATCTATGTATCTTGAGCATTACTTTGTGTGGGTACCAAGATGGTTCAAAACCATGGTTCCTAATTATTGTAAATTAATATTCTATATTGTTGTATACTTTATTGATTGATATTTAGGTATTGTGAGGTTTACCTTGGATTCCCGTATCCTAAGATACGGTATCCTAATATTTAAGGATGTAGTTTTATGACTTAGATCTTAGTATTTTGATCCAAGATTTTGGTGCTAGATTTGTGCAACCTAGAAATAGATAGTTGACCTTGGTTTGACCATAGTTGACTTTAGTTGACTTTAGAGTTGATCATAGTTGACTTTTGACTTAGAATTGACTTATTGACCTAGAAGTTGACTAGTTTAACTTGTTCTCTTTTCGGGACCTTGTATTGATGTTGTATTCCACATCTAGGTCTTCGAGGCACCGAGTCAGACATCTGTGAGACTGTTTATTGGACTTCAGGCGAGTACATTCTCTGATAGTTTATCATTTACGATATCCTCTATGTTCACTGTATTTAGTGTAGATATCCATGTTCTCTTGACACTATGGTTACACGGATTGGTATATCCGGATCTCGTCATGAGATGTTATTCCTTAGTATATGGTGTATATGGTGCAAGTATTATTTCATTGATTATCTTGTACATGTACAGACACTGATTCTCGGGAAGACTAGCTATCTTCTTGGGGAATCTCGTGCCATAGCATACCGTGGTTGGATCTATTATACCAGTCGGGGGTGGGGAGTATTAGTATAGATATGTGATCAATATCCCTATTGATTAAAGTACAGATTACAGAATAGTGTTGATCATGCACCGCACGTATAATTAGCCAGGCCGCATTGCATCTTGCCCAAGCCGATCACATGTTAAGCTAGTACTCACACACTTAGTCATTAGTATTATTGTTCCATTGGCATATTGTTCATTATTGTATTTATTTCCAGTATTTCCTTATTGTACATATATCTCTTGTATCTATTGTGCATCTTGTTTATCCACAGCTATTTACTATTACATAGTTTTTATCATTAATAAGAACTGCTGTTAGAGATGTACTCTGCTCCTTTCCTGACTGGATATATTTTTCCAGATGACACTGAGGAGTGGTACCCTACCTATTATGGACCCCAGGATGTTGTGGGTTTAGATTCTGAGACCCTGGCTCAAGAGGGACTTATCACAACTGAGACAGTTGACCCAGGAGTTGTAGTTTCGTAGTATTCTTTTGTACTGGATTTGTCTCCAGCTTATTTCTGTATTTCTTCAGACTCATTGATGTATTATTTTAGACTCACGAGTTGTATTGTGACTATTCTATTCTTATCTGATTTTGCTCATTTCTATCTTAGTTCTGTGATTGAGTATACTATCATTATTGGTGGTTCATTATATTCATAGATAGATTATCTAGACAGCGTTCTACCACCGATTCTGCGGCGTAGGCTGGACGTTGTTTCCGACTAGTACCCTTACACCGGGTGCGGGTCGTGACACAAGTCGTCCAGTTTGGCGGGACGCACTCAGTTCCGGAGTAAAACAGGGCATTATTTTTCCTATTTTTGGATCGCGGTTTGCGATCACCACAGGACGCGATGTACCGAGCGGGTTGCACGGCCACCGAGAGGCTTACACAGTCTACGCGTTGCAATAGACGGAATCGAAAACGGAATCACGAGAAGAAAGGAAATGTTACCTGAACTGGCTCCGAGAAGTCTGAATTCTCGTGTCCTGCTCGTGTCCTGGTCGAGTTCTTTTGTCTGTGTCCGCTGCTCGCATCCTGGTCGAGAGCTCTCGTGTCCGCTGCTAGGGCTGCGTCGACCGGCAGAGAGGAGCTCGTGGCGGCAGCGGCGAGGTCGGCAGCGGCTTGGGGCTGCTGCGGAGTCGCTCGACGGTTCAGCGGGGTCGAGATGACCGGACAGTTCCGGGGTGTCGTTCAGGCGGTGAGCGGCTAGGATCAGGCGGTGATCGGCGGGGTCGGGATCGGCTCCGGCGAGTATAGGGAAAGGGGGGTGGCGGCCACGGCTACGCCGGCGAGTGCTGCGGTCGACGGAATGAGGGTGGTTGGGTTCAGTCGATAGGTGGTCCAGTGTATAGGGAGAGGGAGATGGTGATGGTCGACCGCGGCTTGGGGGACGGCGCTACGGTGGAAGAGGGATGTGCAGAAGGCGGCGGCGGCGGATTCCTAGGGTTGCGGCTGGGCACGCACGCCAAGGGGGGATTTTATACATGCTACAGTAAATCCGGCGGGAGGGAATCTAGGGTTCTGTGGGTGTTGCGGGTCCGGGTCGGGTTGACTCAGATCCGACCCGACCCGACCCGCTAAGCTGGGTTAACCTGGTCGGTTCAGTTAGCGGTTCGGTTTGGTTCAAGGTTGGTTTGGTTCAGTCAGGTTTGGTTCGGTTTAAATATCCAATAGCTTTTAGGGCTTTAAACGCGTTTCCGGAGTCCAATAAATTCACAGAAAATTATCCTATGTCCAATTTTCTATTTTACACCATAAAATATTATTTCTATAATATTTTAACATCAATTATCAGCATATAAAAATCTTTTAATCATAAATTCCTAAGTTTTAATTCCAGAAAAATATCAAAAAGTTGGAAAAAATTATATTAAAATTATTCTGAAAAATCAGGGTGTTTACACTGGCTTATAGAGCAGTGTCCCATATCCTACAGATCGCAGGACGACCTACCTTTAGAGGATACTCTTATTGACCAGGTGAACTTAGTTGCAGAGCCTGAGGAGGTCTAGCTTATCTATATTGGATTATATTAGACTATTCTTTGGTGAATTTACAGTATTGTATTATTATTTTATATTGTGGATTGTATCTTACTTTTTCCTTCGTTATTCCATTCGGGTATTATTCTTCCTTAGTTTGTTTTGTGATTGAGATTAGTTATACTTGTAAGATACCATATTGCTCCTCCGTTTGGAGTTGAGATGATTGATAGGTACCATATTATATTGTTGAGATGTTAAAAAGTTAAAAATGACCCAAACAGCGCTCTACCGTCGATTCTGTGGCATAGGCTGGGCGTAACCACGTACTCATGCCCGAATATCCGGGTACGGATCATGACACGTTTTTAGTGGTGCCCTATGCAGGTCTAGATAAATATCATAGTTATGCTCGACTAAAGTACAGCTACGAGCCTACTTTAGGTGTAACCTCTATCTCCTAAAATTCTTGCTTAAATATTATTATTAGGTTAATTTGGGGCTATTGGGATTTTTTCATAATTTTTAGTTAATTAAAAACTGGTAACCCTAATTTCTTAGTACTTTCAAAAATTTATTTTAGGGTCACATATAATTAAAAATATTCCAAACTTTTATTTTAGGTTCTAAATAGTCAAATATATTTTCTAGAATTTTTTGAGAATTTTTGGATTATTTTTAGCATTTATTTTGAGTTAATTATGAAAAATAGAATTAAAAACTAATTTTTAAAAAAAACCAATAAAAGTAATTATTCTGTCCAGTCAGTCAACAGGGGCCCACCTGTCAGCCTCCCGCAGTAAATTGGGCGGGGCCCGCCTGTCAGCGACTGTTGGCGTGGGTGCGGGTGTAACCAAGCCGAGTGGGAGCCAAGCCGAGCCGCGTCCTAGTCCGAGTCAGACTCAGCTGAGCCGAGCCGGGTCAAACCCTGACCGTCCGATCTGGGCGAGGCTGCTTGGATGCACGCCATATGGCAGACTCCGAGCCGCGGTTGCTCTCTCCTCTCTATATATAATAGTTTAGGTTATAATTCCTAAGGTTTTTCTTTAAGACGGATTCTGGAGAATTGTCATCTAGGGTTCCTTCATCTTCCAGAAGCCATTACGTATAGCTCTGGACTCCAAACGTAGCCCACTTTATTGCGTTAGAACCATATTAAGGTTAGATTTCTAAATATATAAATTGTTTTACGAAATTATGAGTATTAACTTCTGGAAAATTCGTAGAGCATAGCATGTCCGAAAATAGATGCGTCTCGGTGTTTTCACGATTCTGGGAGAACCAGGAATCAGAATTATGAACCGTTTCAAGTTTCAGAAATCTAATGATGAGATAATTGACATATGTTTTTTCCAAAATTTAATTCGAAATATTTATATAGGTTAGAATTTAACCATCGGTGCATAATACAAAATTTGTATGTGCCTTAATTCCCAAACGAATTTGAATTCGGACGATCATAAATTCTAGCATATTTTTAATGCTAAAATCTAAAGGAAAACATGCATGAAAGTTGAGTTTCTGTCGGTTGACTTTTTGGTCAACAGATCGCCTCGATTTGCGTGTCAAGAGTCTCGAGTTGATAAAATTTAGTTTCTTTAAACAAAATTTAGGAATTAACCTAAAAATAAGAATAATAAAATTAAAATATGATTTTAGAGTAATTATTCTAGAATTAAATAAATTAAAATAAAATATCTTTTGATATGTTAAATTCGTAATACATAGGCTATTTGGACTTTGACTTGGATTCTGACTCGTACCAGCTAAGGACTACAGACGAGTACATTCTCTGATAGTTTCCATTATTTGATATTTTTTATGATGCATATTTATAGTATTGTTTTACCTAATTTTTGATACGATGGATACACGGATTGGTATTACATTGATTTATTTTCCTGAGATACATATTTCAGGTCTATTGACTTTTTCTGGACTAATGAATTACTGAACTAATGTATTTTCTGGCCTCTTGACATCTTCTAGACTATTGAGATTATTCGTGTCTGAACTTGGATCCATGAGTACTTGTCGGGTGGGGAAATACCTAGGAGATGTGTGAACTATCCTTTCCATCCCATGGTCTTTCTGGAATAATAGCAACCACACACGACACGTGTGGTTTGTCGGATATTATCCCCTAGCCGTTCACATATCAACTTGGTATTTCAAAACACTAGTTAGATACAGTCATTCTGGATTAACCTATACTTGCTGATTGTACACTTGCATGACAGATTTCCTAGTTCACATATATGTCTGTCTATACATGCTTCTCTGTTCTTATTTCTTGTCTTTTATTATTTCTTTATTTAACTGTTCCTCTATGATGTGCCTTATTCTATTATTATATGCTCATCAAGTATTTTGTAACTATTTATTGTTTATAGTACTTGTCAATTAACTGGAGCTATTATTGGGTTATACTCGTTCCATCCTGACTGGGTAAATATTTTTAGGTGACTTGCTATCTTGCTCATTGGATTTGGTTGGAGGTCGAGATGCTTGTCGAGGCCAATATTAGAATTTAGATAGTTTAGTAACTTCTTTGGATTTGATGTTTAGCGGGTTTGTTCCTGAGTTATGATTTAATTATAAATTGATAATCTTGTAAAACTATGTAAATGTTGTGAATGAGCAATAGATTTAAAATTATGTAAATATTATCTATTTGGATTGATTGACCATTATTATCATAGACAGCGTACTACCGCCAATGTTGCAACGTAGGCTGGACTTGGCTACGTACTCGTAGCCAAAAAGCGGGTGCGGGTCGTGATAAGTTTTTAGTGGTGGCCCATGTAGGTCCATTTTTGCATCAAGTGTGATGTCATGGTTAGTACTTCAACTTAGTAGTACTAGTTGTGAGCCTGCGACTAGGAGATGCTCATTCACAATTAGGATTGATTTGAATTTAGGAGAATGGCTAGGACTAGGTATACAATTGGAAGGCCTTATTTTAATTTTATTGCTTGGGTAGCTAAGGTGTTACATAGGCTACGTGATTAAAATAGATATACATGTTGAACTTTTAGGTAAACTCTAGTAGATAAACTTAAAAAAATTAAGTGATTATATATTATGATATTTTATAAGTTGGTATGATCAAAGTTAGGGGTAGACTGCTCGATTGGTAAATTATTTCCTTAAGGTTACACAATTATTGAAAATGAGAATTATTAAAAAAAATTGCTTTGAGGTTTAAATTTCTTTATAGCTTGATGATTATAATTTTCTTGCTAAAACATGGTTAAAATTTAAAAAAAAAAGAAAAAAAAAAGAAAGAAAAAGATAAAAGAAAAATAGTTTTAAATTAAATGATGATAAAGACAAGAAGTTGAAGATTTATGGAATTTTAGATTTTTGCAGATTATTATAGTGGATTTAAGTTTAAGTTTGAAGAATTTAAATTTTGAGTATTTGATTTAAAATTTTGAGTATGGGTTTATTACTTTGTGTTTTGTCCAAAAAAAGGAGATTAACATTAGAGCTATTGGACTACAAGATGTGGATTTAAATTTATAATTTGAAGATGGAAAATAAATTTTAAGTTTTGAGAATTTTTGAGGAGTTGAGATTTTATGTATTTAAAATTTTTTTGATGATTCAAATTCAATTCAATAAACATAGTCAAAGCTATAAAAAAGTTATTAAAATTTTATTTTAATATTTAAATATTTGACTTTTGAGGAAAGTATATACATTTTATTTTAATTGTTCAAGAAGTTAAATTTTGAGGATTTTATTTTGTGGATAAAATTTTATGGTGGGTAGAAGTTGTCATATTTGATTATTGACAACAACAACAACAACAAAAATGTGAGGATAATGTTGAAAGTTTTCGAAATTGAGGATAATCTTGAAAGTTTTGAGATATAATTCGAGGAATTCAAGGATAATGTAGAGAATTTGAGTGTTAGAAGTTCAATATAATATTGAGATTTGGTTTATGGGTTGAGTTAGACCAAAAGAATAACAATACAAAGATTAATTTTATAACTTCTTGAATTCGACTTTTAAGGACTTAATTTGAATTCAAAATTTAAATTTGTTCGAGAGAAAAGATTGATGGAGTAAATTTAAAATTCAAATTTTGATGATGAAACTTTGAATTTTTTTTAAATATTTTATGAAATATAAATTAGTAGGATTTACTTTGAAGATTAGAATTAACTTTTAAATTTTTAGGATTGAATCATTAATCGATATTTACGCAGGTCAAGCTTCGCAAGTTGTGCAATGTCGTAGTAGTGCGACAACTTAGTTGTACTACCGCGAGCCTGCGATAGGATATAGGACATAGGACAATAGGATGAGAGAGGGATACTCAATCACAAATTTTTGAGAGATTGCTGGGACGACCCTTGAGAATCTTATTATAAATTCTAATTCAAATCTTTTTCCTTATTTTTGTCCGTTCTCACTTGTTGTTATTAAACCTGATTCTTGGTGATCGGTTGTTAAATTTAATTTTTGGTGTCGTTGTTGAGTTTGATTTCATATCGAGATAAATTTTACGGATAAAATTACGGTATCATCTGATGACATATGTTGATGAGGACAATGAGAAAGGTGAAATATCTGCTTTGGTTATGGAGCCTAGAGTTTATCGCAGCCATATTAGCTCTCATGGCGAAAACGTAGGAACCTGACTTCGGATGTACATATCTTAGTTATAAAATTTAGAATTTCTTGTAGCCATACCGGTTGGCGTGGTGAGGGTTCTAGATGACATGATTATAGAGTTGCATACCTTAGTTATGGAACCTATCCTTTATCGCAGCTATGCTTACTGGCGTGGCGAGGATTCTGAGTGTCACGCCCCAGTCCCAAAATATCAAGGGACTAGACACGTGGCAATGGCCAGCAGCACGCACCGATGGACAAACCCAATTTAATGGATCCATCGGGGCATACTTAAGCTGTAAATATAGGTCTACAACATCAAGTCTAAACTAATCTCATCCACTCACAAATAATAAGAACAACAGCAAATAAAGAAAGTACATCAATGTCCAATCTCATCAAAGTATGTCGGGGAACAACCCGATAAAAGTCTAAAATACTAATTCATCAGACCAGAACAAAGGAGTCCAAAATAAAGTATCTGATGAGTACAAATAACATAAACTCAAGCAAAGTCTTCAGCCATCACCTCTGCTTCTAAGTTTGGTTCAGCTTCAGCAACAGCTTCTGGTACAGCTTCAGCTCCTGTCCCGTAAACCTCGGGATAATGCTCTTCTGCTAAACCTGGGGACATCATCCGGATCCAGGTCCTCAGGGGACATAGCAAGGTACAAATAATACAAGCCAAAATAATACAGTGGAATAGTAAATGAAATAAGCAGGGTAACTACATAACCATCTATGTAAAAATGCAACTGAGAGCATCACTAGTACTCAGGCTGAGACTGCTACAAGCTCTGTGTCGGGGAGCCGGTAGCAGTAATAACAAGTAATGGGTCTAGCTCTGCTCGAGAGTCTACAACCTCACAATAATAGTAGATATATATGGAATAGCCTGTAGCCTGTGTGTCTCTCCCCACCCAATGTAACCACACGTCTCATGTCCATAACGTCTCATGTCCATGTCACGTGAGATCAGAGCTAATGCAACAAGTCATAATCTAAGAATATAATGTCTATGTCCATCCTGTATCCTACACAGAATCACCTTGAATATATCAGGAAGATTCTGTCATATGTATGGTGTCAAGTGTCCTAGGTTATAATGTACTTGATACAACAAGTACGAGAATGTAAAGGGTCTCGAATGTCCATCTCTAAATGACGTAGCCAACTCCGCGTACGGGGTTGGTACCCGAATATTAATCGGACGCTAAGTAGGTCATACGGTCCTAGGTTTAAGCATAATCAACAATATAAATAAGCAAGGAAATAAATATCAAAACTACATAATTTGGCAAGGTACACTTGCCTGGATTTGGAATACCAGTAGCGGTCCCTGTATCAGTGGGTTCAGTAAATACTCCTCCAAAAGCTGAAATAAACATTACCAACAGTCTCAGAACATATGAAATAGCTAGAAATGCCTGTCCTTAAGTCCAGTTTGGACACAATGGCAAAAACGACATTTATGGGCCAAAGCGGGGTCCCTATGTGGGCCGTTTTGCACCGAAAACCGGATCAAGGTCAAAGGCCTCCAAAATCGTCCAACTTAGTGTCAACAAGTCAGGAACGTTGATACGAACCCAACGGAACTCCCAGAATTGGATTCCGATGAGCCGTTCTCAAAATCGTCCGTCAAGTGGAGCCTATGGGGCCCACGATACGCGATTTTGTCAACGTTCTCAGAATCGAACCAAACTTGGCTCACAGGACCAGCGTATTGCTACGAGTCCGATGGCGTAAGTTTCGTCTTGATCCGACATGTATACACTAAGTTACAGCGGAATACAGAAAAGTCAGATACGGGGCGTTGTCCGCGGATACGCACTGATTCCGGTGTGCACGCACATCCGAATCAGCTTCTGCGAAATCCCACACGTCCGTATCAACGATGAGCACGTATCGGTGAAGACCGCACGTGACAAAGTCATCCCGTTTGGCGGGGCATACTCGGTTCCGGGGTGAAACAGGGCGTTGGTTTTCCTATTTTTGGATCGCGGTTCGGGATCACCACAGGTCGCGATGCACCGAGCGGTTTACAAGGGCACCGAGGGGGTCATTCAGGCTACGCGTCACAACTGACGAAAACAAAAACAGAGATACGAGGAGAAAGTTACGAGTACCTGAACAGGGCTCAAAAGTCCGATTCACGCGTGTCCAATTCAAGTTTCTGTGTCCTGGACATTGTGTCCAAGCCGTGTCCTGGCTTGTACTCGGCTTCTGGGTCGTGCCTGAGCTCGCCGGAGTCAGCCTGGGGTGCGGGTGGAGGCGGCGCCGGCACTGGTGTGGTCGGCGACGGTCTGGGTGGCCGGATCTGATGCCGCGGGCGGCAGGACGTCGGCTGGACGGAGAAAAATGGGGCTCGGGTTCGACAGCTGGGTTGGGGCCGGGGATGGCCGGACTGGAAAGGGCGGAGGTCTGCTGGAGGTGCGGCGGGAAGTTCCGGGTGGTCTGGGCGGTGGCGTCGGGTGGTCGGAGACTGGAGGGAGGTCGCCGGAGATGATGGGTCTGAAGGGGGATTTCCGGCGGGTTAGCTAGGTTTTTATAGAGGTCTAGGGGGAGAGAGACCGCCGAAGGTTAGCCGGAATCCAAAGGGGAGAGGTCGGGGGTTCCGGGGAAGATGAACGGGGGGGTCTGCCGGCGGCCACGGCGGCGGAAACGGCCGCCGGCAGTGGAAGAGTCGGGCCTGTTCGAATTTTGGGGGTTAGGGTTGCCACCGGGTCGGGTCGGGTACTGGCGGGTCGGGTCTGACCCGGATCCGACCCGCTAGCTGAGCGGTCCGGTTCGGGTAGACCGGCCGGTCCGGACCGGTTCAAGCTTTGGGTTCGGTTCGGTTTTATTTTATTGGTTTAATTAATTTAGTTAAATTAATCAATAGTTTTTAATGCTCTAAAAATTCATCCGGGATCCAATAAATTCCCGGAAAATTACCCCATGTCCGGTTTTTAATTTTACACTAGAAAATATAATTTTTATCACATTTTAATATTATATAATATCTTTTAAAAATTCATTTCAAATCAGACTACCTTAGTTTATTGGTTTAAAATTACAGAAAATGCTAATTAATTCCAGAATATTTAATTTTAAAACACTAAAATTTTCAGGTGATTACAATCTATCCTCCTTAAGAAAATTGCATCCTCGCAATTAAAGATTAAGCTACTAAAGAACAGAATTATGGGATTTACAAAAATTACTTAGGATATACCTGCACCCTCGAATAAATGGGGATATCGCTGGCGCATGATATCCTCCCTCTCCCAGGTTGATTCACCAGGTGAGTGCTGCTTCCAAGCCACACGAACTAGTTTAATTGTCTACCCTCGCAGTATCTTCTCACTGGTGCCGAGTATACCCACTGGTTGTTCTTCATATCTCAGGCTTGGGCCTACTGCGATCTCAGAATGATCAACTATGTGACTTGGGTCAGTCACATACCTTCTCAACTGTGAGACATGGAATACATCATGCACTCCCTCTAAAGATAGAGGTAATGCAAGACGATAAGCCACCTCACCAATGCGCTCCAGAATATCAAAGGGCCCAATGTACCTTGGACTCAACTTGCCTCTGCTCCCAAAGCGAATTGTACCTCGAGTAGGTGAAATCCTCAAGAATACATGTTCTCTTTCCTTGAACTCCAGGGGACGTCGGTGTGTATCAGCCCAATGCTTCTGTCTGTCCTGAGCTACACGAAGATGATTCTGGATTTGTTTTACCTTCTCCACTGTTTGTATTACCAACTCTGGACCCAATATTTGACGCTCTCCGACGTCACTCCAGCATATCGGCGATCTACACTTCCTACCGTATAACGTCTCGAAAGGTGCCATCTTGATGCTTGCCTGATAACTGTTGTTGTATGAGAACTCTACCAAATGTAAATGATCTTCCCAAGACCCTCCAAAGCCTAACATACATGATCGCAGCATATCCTCGAAGATCTGGATTGTACGTTCTGATTGACCATTTGTCTGTGGATGATAGGCAGTACTGAATTTGAGTCTGGTGCCAAGACTCTCTTGCATGCTTCGCCAGAAATGAGATGTGAATCTTGAGTCTCGATCTGATACAATACTAACCGGCACTCCATGCAATCTTACTATTTGTCGCATATACATGTCGACTAGTATCTCTGTGGACTGTTTAACTCTAAACGGCAAGAAATATGCCGATTTAGTGAGTCAATCCACGATAACCCATACCGCATCTCTTCCGCTGGGGCTCCTTGGGAATCCTGTGATGAAATCCATGGTAATATGTTCCCACTTCCATTCTGGTATGGGAAGCGGCTGCAACATACCTGCAGTCCTCTGATGCTCAGCTTTTACTTGTTGGCAGACTAAACATTTAGCCACAAATCTTGCAATCTTCCTCTTCATTCCATGCCACCAATAATACTGCCTTAGATCTCGATACATCTTTGTTCCTCCTGGATGAACAGAGTACATGGATCTATGTGCTTCAGTCATTAACTCCTGTCTCAATTCTCCATTTGGAACATATAGGCGATCTCCGCACCTAAATATCCCATCCTCATGTATGCGAAGTCACGTCTGCATGCCTGCTTCTGTCTTCTCTTTGAATCTTCGAAATCTAGCATCAGTAGGCAAAGCTTCCTTAATCCTCTCCACAAGCGATGACTTCACTTCTAGATTAGCCAGCAAGCCACTTTGTCTTGGTAGAATAACCTCTATCTGGAGCTCCTGTAGATCTTTCAATAGCTCAGGCTGCATCGTCAAGAAATAAGCTGTAGGCTTCCTACTGAGTGCGTCTGCTACTACATTCGCCTTCCCTGGGTGGTACTGCAGATCTATATCAAAGTCCACCATCAACTCAAGCCAGCGTCTTTGCCTCATGTTAAGCTCCTTCTGAGTATATACATACTTCAGACTTTTGTGATCAGTGAAGATTTCCACCTTCTCACCATAAAGATAATGCCTCCAAATCTTCAGTGCAAATATTACTGCAGCTAACTCCAGATCATGCGTTGGGTAGTTCTTCTCATGAACCTTCAACTGTCTTGATGCATAAGCAATAACTTTGCCATGTTACATCAAAACATATCCTAGGCCACTACCTGACGCATCACTATAAACAACAAAACCGCCTGACCCTGAAGGAAGAGTCAAAGCTGGTGCTGTTGTTATACGCCTCTTTAATTCTTCAAAGGCCTTCTGATATTCTTTTGTCCATGCAAACTCCTGATCTTTCCGTGTCAACTTTGTCATCGGCTCCGCAATCCTTGAGAAATTTTCTACGAACCTTCTGTAATATCCAGCAAGTCCTAGAAAACTTCTCACCTCAGCAACTGATGTTGGTGTAGGCCAAGTCTCAATGGCAGCAACCTTCTCTGGATCAACTGACAGTCCTTCTCCTGAGATAATATACCCTAAGAATGGCACCTTATCTATACAAAACTCATATTTCCTGAGCTTAGCATATAGCTTCTCCTGCCTCAACGTCTCTAGCATGATTCTGAGATGCTCCTCGTGCTCTTCGTGGCTTTTGGAATATACCAGAATGTCATCAATAAACACAACCACAAATTTATCCAAGTACTGATGGAAAACTCGGTTCATCAAACTCATGAACACAGCAGGCGCGTTGGTTAAACCAAACGGCATTACTAAGAACTCATAGTGTCCATACTTGGTTCTGAAGGCTGTCTTCGGGATATCTTTCTTCCTCACTCTAATCTGGTGATAACCAGATCTAAGGTCAATCTTCGAGAATACCCTAGCTCCACTCAATTGATCAAATAAATCATCAATGCGTGACAAGAGATACCGGTTCTTAATGGTCACAGCGTTTAACGCCCTATAATTAATACACAGGCGAACTGTTCCATCCTTCTTCGGTACAAAAAGTATGGGTGCTCCCCAAGGTGAAACACTGGGCCGGATGAAATCCTTCTCCAGAAGATCATCAACTTGATTCTTCAACTCCACTAACTCCTTAGGTGCTAGCCGATATACCGATGAAGTGATAGGCTCTGCTCCTGGAGTTAAGTCTATTGTGAATTCTATTTCCCGATCAGGTGGTAAAACTGGAAGATCATCGGGAAATACATCTACAAACTCTGATATGACTCTTGGATAACCTGACTCCCCTTCTACAGATAATACCCTAAGAGTTGGCTGAACACCCTGCTCTACAGCTCCCTGAAGAAACTCAAACTCTGAATGTCCAGGTGGTCTAAATATAACCTTTCCAAGCCGACAATCAAGAGTCGCATGATACTGACTTAACCAGTCCATACCAAGTACAACATCATAGTCAGGCATAGAAAAGATCAGAAATTGAGCTCGCATCTCTCTTCCACAGACTACTACCGAACATGATCTACAGATATCACTAACCGGTATAATTCCACCTCCCGTAAGAATTCTCTTAGTCTTCGGAAGGGGTGTAGTAGCTACTCTATGGGTGGCTACGAAGCTAGCAGCTATGAATGAATGCGATGCTCCAGAATCAAATAAAGCTACAGCAGGTATTGAAGCTACTAAAATAGTACCTGCTATAACTTCTCCAGCAATAGCTTCTTCCTGAACAGCCAATGCAAATGCCTGACCTCGTCCCTGAGCTGGACCCCTCTGCTGACGAGCCTGCTGGAATAGTGCTGCCTGAGGTGGCAAAGGTAGTCTCTGCTGATATCCTCCTGGAGCTGGTGGTCTGACCCCTCCAACTCCTGTCTGCTGGGCTCCCACTGCTGGATAATCTGGCCTTGGTGCAGGTAAAGCTAGTCGTGGTGCTCCCTCTCTGCGTTCAGAGCAGTCCCTGGATAGATGCTGGTTGGATCCACAAACCAGGCATAGTCCCAATTTGCGTCTGCACTCCTTTTCAATGTGGCTTAACTTGCCGCAGAAATGACAAGTAGGTAGGGTTCTTGGTGCTGCTCTCTGAGGTAGATTCTTCTGGAGTCGTTTTGCAGAATCCCCCTGTGATGTCTTGGATGGTACTGAGGTAAATGGCCATTTCAGACTTGACTCCCTCCTGGTGACGCGCTCCATGCGTCATGCTGCGGCAAGGACATCGGTGTACGACATAGGTGCAATAGATCCGATCAACCTCTGAAGCTCGAACCTGAGTCCGTCAAAGAACTTCTTCGCCTTCTCCTCTTCGGTAGGAATTAGAGAAGGGGCGAAACGACTCAGACGAATAAATTCGGTATTGTACTCCTCCACCGTCATATTGCCTTGGATGAGTCGGTTGAACTTGTCTCGGAGTTCTGACCGAGCAACAGCTGGGATATACATCTCTTGGAAGAGTCTGGAGAACTCCTCCCAAGTGACTCGGTCATGTCCGAGCCTTCTTTCTTCGGCTAGCCACCAATGGTGCGCATTGTCCGTCAGTTGCATCCTGACAGCAGTCATCCATCTCTCCCGCGGAAGTTCAGCTGCTTCCAACTAATGTTGTGTGTTTGTGAGCCACTCGTGCACTTCAGTTGGTCCTTCCTTGGCCGAAAAGGTACGGGGCTTGAGTTGACAGAAATCAGTGATAGATCCCGTCGCTGGTCGCCTAGCTTGCGGGTTTGCCTGCTCCAATGCATTTACTAGGCTGGTTCTCAGGTACTCTGTCTCCTGACGCTGCGCCTCCTGTTGAACTTGCTGTTGGGCTTGCATCATGGCGTAAAACATCTGGAACATCTGTTGCCCGTCCATTGCTTGCCCTGGTGGGAAGACATGCATCTGTGGAGTGAACTGTGGTGGAGGTGGGATGTCATCACGCCTGAACCTTGAGTTATGCTGCTCAGCTTGTCCACTTTGAGAGGATTGCCCTCTGTTCTCTGGTGTAACTCCATCTCCATAGGTAACCACAGCGTCTTGTGGTGTACTCAAAGGAATTTTATCTCCAATTCTTGGATCCATTTTTCTCTCTCTGCATCCACAATAAACTTTATGAGAACATTCAGTAGAATCAAAGCAAGATGCAAATCAAGTACTTAATTCGAATACGATATAGAGTTTCAAAAATGATTCAACAAATGGATGAGATCCTATAACCTATTCTATCCTTTTACAGGCTTGTTCGGTCCCTAAGTTGAAACCGAACAATTTTGTCGTAGACCTGCATGGGCCACCACAAAAACTATGTCACGCCCCAGTCCCAAAATACCAAGGGACTAGACACGTGGCAATGGCCAGCAGCATGCACCGATGGACAAACCCAATTTAATGGATCCATCGGGGCATACTTAAGCTGTAAATATAGGTCTACAACATCAAGTCTAAACTAATCTCATCCACTCACAAATAATAAGAACAACAGCAAATAAAGAAAGTACATCAATGTCCAATCTCATCAAAGTATGTCGGGGAACAACCCGATAAAAGTCTAAAATACTGGTTCATCAGACCAGAACAAAGGAGTCCAAAATAAAGTATCTGATGAGTACAAATAACATAAACTCAAGCAAAGTCTTCAGCCATCACCTCTGCTTCTAAGTTTGGTTCAGCTTCAGCAACAGCTTCTGGTACAGCTTCAGCTCCTGTCCCGTAAACCTCGGGATAATGCTCTTCTGCTAAACCTGGGGACATCATCCGGATCCAGGTCCTCAGGGGACATAGCAAGGTACAAATAATACAAGCCAAAATAATGCAGTGGAATAGTAAATAAAATAAGCAGGGTAACTACATAACCATCTATGTAAAAATGCAACTGAGAGCATCACTAGTACTCGGGCTGAGACTGCTACAAGCTCTGTGTCGGGGAGCCGGTAGCAGTAATAACAAGTAATGGGTCTAGCTCTGCTCGAGAGTCTACAACCTTACAATAATAGTAGATATATATAAAACAGCCTGTAGCCTGTGTGTCTCTCTCCACCCAATGTAACCACACGTCTCATGTCCATAACGTCTCATGTCCATGTCACGTGAGATCAGAGCTAATGCAGCAAGTCATAATCTAAGAATATAATGTCTATGTCCATCCTGTATCCTACACAGAATCACCTTGAATATATCAGGAAGATTCTGTCATATGTATGGTGTCAAGTGTCCTAGGTTATAATGTACTTGATACAACAAGTACGAGAATGTAAAGGGTCTCGAATGTCCATCTCTAAATGACGTACCCAACTCCGCGTACGGGGTTGGCACCCGACTATTAATCGGACGCTAAGTAGGTCATACGGTCCTAGGTTTAAGCATAATCAACAATATAAATAAGCAAGGAAATAAATATCAAAACTACATAATTTGGCAAGGTACACTTGCTTGGGTTTGGAATACCAGTAGCGGTCCCTGTATCAGTGGGTTCAATAAATACTCCTCCAAAAGCTGAAATGAACATCACCAACAGTCTCAGAACATATGAAATAGCTAGAAACGCCTGTCCTTAAGTCCAGTTTGGACACAAGGGCAAAAACGACATTTTTGGGCCAAAGCGGGGTCCCTATGTGGGCCGCTTTGCACCAAAAACCGGATCAAGGTCAAAGGCCTCCAAAATCTTCCAACTTAGTGTCAACAAGTCAGGAACGTTGATACGAACCCAACGGAACTCCCAGAATTGGATTCCGATGAGCCGTTCTCAAAATCGCACGTCAAGTAGAGCCTATGAGGCCCACGATACGCGATTTTATCAACGTTCTCAGAATCGAACCAAACTTGGCTCACAGGACCAGCGTATTGCTACGAGTCCGATGGCGTAAGTTTCGTCTCGATCCGACGTGTATACACTAAGTTACAACGGAATACAGAAAAGTCGGATACGGGGCATTATCCGCGGATACGCACTGATTCCGGTGTGCACGCACATCCGAATCAGCTTCTGCGAAATCCCACACGTCCGTATCAACGACGCGCACGTATCGGTGATGACCGCACGTGACCAAGTCGTCCCGTTTGGCGGGGCATACTCGGTTCCGTGGTAAAACAGGGCGTTGGTTTTCCTGTTTTTGGATCGCGGTTCGCGATCACCACAGGTCGCGATGCACCGAGCGGTTTGCACGGGCACCGAGGGGGTCATTCAGGCTACGCATCATAACTGACGGAAACAAAAACAGAGATACGAGAAGAAAGTTATGAGTACCTGAACAGGGCTCAAAAGTCCGATTCACGCGTGTCCAATTCAAGTTTCTGTGTCCTGGACACTGTGTCCAAGCCGTGTCCTGGCTTGTACTCCGCTTCTGGATCGTGCCTGAGCTCGCCGAAGTCGGCCTGGGTGCGGGTGGAGGCGGCGCCGGCACTGGTGTGGTCGACGACGGTCTGGGCGGCCGGATCTGATGCCGCGGGCGGCCGGACGTCGGCTGGACGGAGAAAAATGGGGCTCGGGTTCGACAGCTGGGTTGGGGCCGGGGATGGCCGAACTGGAAAGGGCGGAGGTCTGCTGGAGGTACGGCGGGAAGTTCCGGGTGGTCTGGGCGTGGCGCCGGGTGGTCGGAGACTGGAGGGAGGTCGCCGGAGATGATGGGTCTGAAGGGGGATTTCCGGCGGGTTAGCTAGGTTTTTATAGAGGTCTAGGGGGAGAGAGACCGCCGGAAGTTAGCCGGAATTCGAAGGGGAGAGGTCGGGGGTCCGGGGAAGATGAACGGGGGGTTTGCCGGCGGCCACGGCGGCGGAAACGGCTGCCGACAGTGGAAGAGTCGGGCCTGGTCGAATTTTGGGGGTTAGGGTTGCCACCGGGTCGGGTCGGGTACTGGCGGGTCGGGTCTGACCCGGATCCGACCCGCTAGCTGAGCGGTCCGGTTCGGGTAGACCGGCCGGTCCGGTCCGGTTCAAGCTTTGGGTTCGGTTCGATTTTATTTTATTGGTTTAATTAATTTAGTTAAATTAATCAATAGTTTTTAATGCTCTAAAAATTCATCCGGGATCCAATAAATTCCCGGAAAATTACCCCATGTTCGGTTTTTAATTTTACACTAGAAAATATAATTTTTATCACATTTTAATATTATATAATATCTTTTAAAAATTCATTTCAAATTAGACTACCTTAGTTTATTGGTTTAAAATTACAGAAAATGCTAATTAATTCCAGAATATTTAATTTTAAAATACTAAAATTTTTAGGTGATTACACTGAGTGTCATGATTTCGGACAGACATGTATGATTATCAGGTTGTATCTTAAATTGGTTCTTAAAGTATTATCTCAATACTTATCCACTCATGTTATTGTAGGATTTGTTCTATCATTCTTTAGCTTAGAAGTAGAGCCTTGATGTGAGTAGATAGGAGTGTACCAGTATATGACTAGTGATAGGTATATCACCTGATATTTAGGTCAATGATGTGTTGGAAGCAATATGTGGAAGAAGTGTCTAAAAATTGTGTAGCAACTATTCTTTTAAAAAACTGAAGTACAGTCGTTAAACGTCGCTATGTGTCGCCAACAGCGACGTATAACAACGTTTATTTTTGGAGTCACTCAAGTCTTTAATATTAGCGATATTTTATGATAACGTCGCTAAAAATATCGTTATTTCATCATATTTTGGTAGTGGGTACTTCCTCGCAGTCACCGCCCCACCTAGTTTCGTCGGCTAACGAGTTATGGTAAACCGCCGCTGGTGGTCTTCAGAGGGGTACGTACTACGGTACGGGATCCTACGGTACCTATGTTGCGATGCAGGCTCTAGGATCCCCTCTGCCCCTGCGCATATCCTACAGCCTTTCCAAGAGTCGGTACGAGTCCAGCAGGAGAGAGTTGACCCTCAGATTATGTCTCTGCGTGATGAGATGATGAGATTGATTTTGCAGCAGCCCTAGTCCCAGTCGCAGATGGACGATGCGAGGATCTTAGCACATTTTGATGCGCTCGAGCAAAACATTTTGGAGCTCAGGTCTATGACGGAGGTGACACATTGGGACATTAAGGATCTGGCATCATTGACACAGTGTTCCGTCACTCGAATTATAGGTGTCATGGAATCATATAATGATCGCCTATCAACATTAGAGCGGATACGTCCTCCTGGTTCGTCGCCATCAACACCGACTCCACCGACGATACTGCCTTCTAGTTTGACATCGGTGGCACTTTCACAGGGCCAGTTGGACTATATCGTATCCCAGTTGCGCGGTGGTGTTCCTCCTCCTCCTCCTGATCAGCATTAGTCCTAGGTTGGACAGATAGTTATGAGTTTGTGTAAATTTGGCCCATTTTTGGGAATTTTTGTGACATTGGCCCATTTTTGGGTCTGTTGTATATATTCTTTTTGTGACATGAGGATATTTATTTCAGACTTTTATGTATGTATGAATTTATATGACATTGGCCAACAGTGACAGTAGATTTGAATTTATTGGTGTTTAATAATTTTTTTATGTGTGATAATCTATTTTTATAAACTATGAATATATTTGTATAAACTGCAGGCTGAATATTGTTATATAAATTATTATGTAATAATCTGCATTTTTTTAAATTTTTTACAATAATTTAGAGACGTTTAGCGACGTATAAATACGTCGCAGAGAGGTAACAGAACGTCGCTATCACTGTACCAAGACGTCGCAAATATGTTGCTAATAGTTGCTAATTTGCTGACTTGGCAATCTCTGCAATGTTATCAAGATGTGACTAAAATATGTTGCTAAGCGTCGCTACATTCAAAAATATTAGCGACGTACATGCGTTACCAAACGTCGTTAACAAAAGAATGTCAGCGATATTTAGTGACACAGTAAACGTCACTAAGTATAAAAATATCAGCGATGTTTTGCGACTAAATTTGTGTCGCTCATATACCGACGTTGCGCCGCAGAACGTCGCTAATTGGTGAAAATTCTGCGACGTTCATACGCACTAAGATACGTCGCAAGTTGCAACGTATAGCGACGTATTTTCAGTCAGTGACTAGCTAGACCGCGACAATTATAAAACGTCGCTAATAACGTCGGTATTTTATTTCAGCGACGTAATTTTACGATTTAGCGACGTTTTGTAGCGTCGCTAAGCCCTCAATTTTTAGTAGTGGACGATGAATCTAGATTATAGTATTTAACTTTAGAGTTGTGGAAAGAACAAAAAAAAAATTATATACTTTCTTCTTTGGCACATGAACTTCTAATGCTCACGGTGTCCAAGGTAGCATGAGAATCTTGTTTTAGTTAAAGAATGCTAAGAAAGAAGAGAAGCATGATGTTACCAGATATTCTAAAAGTTTGTATTTGCGTTCAAGATTGGGTTCGTGTGAAAAAAAATAGACTCAACACTTAAGAGAGCAAAGTCTCGACACTAATGAACTGGACTTTAAAGCTCTTATTATAGAGGAGGATACAAAAGCTGAAGAATGAAGATTTGAAGATATTAAAGACCACAATAAAAATTCAAAAAACTGGATGAAGACCAAAGATCAAATTGAAGATAAAATCTATATTTTCACTCTTTCGTCTTTTTAAAAAATAAATAAATATGTCATATTAAAATTTCCAAATAAATAAAATTAAGAAAGTTTATTTATTTACATTAATTATTCTTTTTATATAAGCCCGTAGGCCTAACCCCCCCCCCCCCCCCCCCCCCCAACCACCAAAGTCTAACAATTTTTGGGACTTTTTTCAAAAAAATTTGGGCCAACCCGGGTCCAGTCCATACTCGACTAAAACTCATTCAACTCGACCTGATTTTTTTTTCGAATAATAGGTCGTACTAGATTTGGGTCCTTCTCTTGGAGATCAACCCAACCCGAACCGAATTTTTCTAATCAGACTAGAACGACCTGGCCCAGACCTAGTTAAACCCGATCAAAGTCGGGCTGGTCCAACCTGCCAAGCTCAACATCTTGAGACATTGTTGACCTCTAGATGTGACGCACTAAAATATCAATGAATGAAGTATTCTATCACATATGATAAGATATTATTAATTAATTAGTTGAACTTCCTAATAAGTAAAAATAAAACAAGTTGAGGAAAAGGAAAGGAAAGGAAAAAATAAGTAAAAAAATAACACAAAATCGAGGAAAGGAAAGGAAAGGAAAAGGAGGTTTCTTAGAATCTTACCTTGTTTGGTCGGAACAACCCCACCATGAGAATATAACTGCTAACCTAATTGAGACTGCCTACCTCCTATGGACAAAGCCTACGCACCAGAGCCAAATGGATTGGAACCATTAAATAAATCAAGAATTTCTTTGTTTTATGCATAACAGTCACTTCAATCTAATTTTTTTTGCATATAAGTTCTTTAAATTTATCTCATTATTACAGTGTCCCCCAAATCTTGTTATCTAATTAAAGTGACTTGGATAACTTGCAATAGCCAATACTTAAGTTCTTGGAAAAAAAAAAAATATATATTTTATTATTTTAAGTGTAAGTGTTAATTAGTTTCTCTCTCATAATAGACGAATAAAGAAAGAGCGAGACTAGTACTCCATATTTGTTGTATTAATTATTTAAAACAAATTTAAACAAATGATAAATTATTGAACTGATAAAAATATAGATTTTGCATGCAGAGACATCTAAAACTTGGTTGGACAATAACATAACATAAGAATCGAACTTAAAATTTCGATAGTGCTGAATAAAAGAATCATCACTTTAAGGATTAATAATTATTCTTAATAACGCATCTATGCGAGTTAATAATTTTCATAGAATGATTGGACACGTGGATATTTGCTCCTCAGCTAACTCATGAAAAAAGAAAAAAACATAACTCATGGGACGCTTGTAAAAGAAAATATTGTACCTTCAAGGGAGTTCTATGCAAGGAACACATAAATCAACGAACCAATCATTGTCATTATGTATATAATATAAGAACAGCCGCAGCAGTACTGAAGACCAAATCCAACCAAGTTACTTACTAGGTTAAAAATAATGAGAAAATCTCAGACTTAATGGACCGTACTGTTGAACTGTTCGTACTTCCAACTCCCTCCTCGAAATCCCCAATTTTAGCTCCAACTTTCCCCAAAATTTTGATCTCCTATTGATGAAGAAGACATTGACGAGGCCTCTGGAGGCCTTTCTGGTGCTGTTGTTGATCGATTTATGCGCAGCTATGAACGATGAAGGTTTGGATTTCTCTGGAATTTTATCTGGTTTGTGATTTTTTTTTTTTTTCGCTTCTTTTTTTAGGGTTTTGATTTTGAATTTTTTTTTTTTTTGAGTTTGGTTTTGTTGTAGGGAGGGCTTTGCTGAGGTTTAGGGAGAAGGTGGAATTGGATCCTTATGGCGCGCTGTCGGATTGGGACGAAAACAATGGGTTTGATCCGTGCTGGTGGTTTGGAGTCGAGTGCTCCCGTGAAAGAAGAGTTGTTGCTCTGTGAGTAAACTGCAAATTCCACTGTCTTTCTGTGTGGGATTAGCTGTAGTTTCTGTATCATTAAGTAGATATCTTCTCTAGGGGATGCCTAAGCCTAAGCAAATGGGTAATTAGGCAAGCCTAGGTACAAGTCTAGGTTTGTTGAGTGTTTTATGCAGCTTTTTTTTATGGACTTTGTTTAGGTTTTCTTATAAGTTTATTGGCTTGATTGATTTTATTAGTGTTTAAAGTTGTAGGTTTAAGTTTTAAAGGCCAAAATAGAATTTTTTTTTTTTTTTTTTTAGGATTAAATACTATAAGCTATTAAAGATGATAATACCGTGGAGTAGAGCCTAGTCCTAATTTGTGAGCTCAATGTACATCTAAGGTTTCAAAGGGAAACACAATAATAGGGTTCTCTCCAAAATCAAAACCACCCTCTTTAAAATGTTAATCTTCTTCAACACTAGTACCATGCATGTCCACTAAGGGACTGTTTGGTTGCACGAAAGTTTATGAAAGTGCGAAAGTGGAAAAACGAAGTTTGCGTGCACATAAATTTTGACTTTCCAAAAGTTGTTTGGTTGGTAGAATTGAAAAATATGAAAGTGGAGGAAAAAGAAATTTCGTTGTTTGGATAGTTGTTGAAAGTGGAGAAAAAATGAGTTTCGTTGTTTGGATGGTTGTTTAAAGTTGATGTTGATTGGAGGTATGGTAACTCTAAGTAGGCTTACCCCTAAATTTGTTTGGATTGTTGATTGAAGAAAATATAATTAATGAATGTAGAATTTCTAAAATAAAAATAATAATTTCTCATAAATGAACAAAAAGATATTGAAGACAAATTAAATTAATTATTATAATTAAATTAATTATCATAATTAAACATATAAAATTGTAATTAAATTTTTATTGAATTAAAATTCAAAAATCTTTTAAATCCATTTAAAACACTTACCATAATTAAACATATCATTATTATATTATTGCCATAGCATAACTATAATTAAACATATCATAATTAAACACTTTTAATCTATAATATATATATATATATATATATATATATATATGTGTGTGTGTGTGTGTGTGTGTGTGTGTGTCTACAAATTAAACACTTTTATTAGATAAATTAAATAAATTAAACAAATCAATTAAACAAACAAGAGCAGCCAAACTGAACGAATATATCTATAATATCTCTCTCTTTGTACTCATAATCTATAATAGTATAATCTCTCTCTCTCTCTCTCTCTCTTCCTCTCTCTGTGTACTCTTCTTCTTCCCCGGAGCATCATCTATTCTCTCTCTCTACCCATCTCCTCTCCGTCTCTTTCCCGGAGCTCACGGTTGGACGACCCGACCTCCGCCGCCGACGACCGGGAGGATGCCCCATCCTCTGTTGTCTTCTACGAAGAAGACGGGTGCCTTGCGAGGATCTGGAACTGCTGCATGCGGAGGTCTCCAGCGATGCCTTCGCCATCACCGTCTTCACCGATCGGTGAACTCACTTCGGGCAGTTTCTGCCCACTTTTCTGACACACTTTTCTCATGAGTTCCTTGAAAATTTTGGGGAGGTGAAAGTGATCAAAAAGCGGGAGGATAGGAACTGTGATCCGTCACTTCAATGAGTTCTAGAAAATTTCGAAGGGTTCAACCAAACGCTTGAACTCGAAAAAGTTTCGGACAGTTGCATATTTTTGTGCAGTTTTATCTCACTTTCAGCGAACCAAACAGGCCCTAAGACTTTTGGATGAGAAAGAAGAGACGAAGAATAATGAGATAAAAGAGAAAAATGATGAAAAAAATATATCAATCAATGAGGACGAATATTTCATTTTCGATGATGATATTAATGATAATGTTTAGGATGATCTCTTAGACTTAGATGATGAAGATGAATGATGGATGATTGAGTAGGAAGAAAAATGATTCGTTAAGTCATTTGGGAATGTGGAACATTTACTCGTTGATTATCTTATGTGTTTTTTTTAATTTGAACAATTTGTCTTCTATCGTAATAACTTATATGTGATATTATTGTTTTAAAACTTAATGTTGTGTTTGATGGAATATTTTATGATCTTGTTAAGTTACATTGTTCTTCTCTATTAGTAATTTGGTATTGTTCTTTTCTTTAGTTTTTTGTCTAAAAATTTAAATTTGATGAGTTTTTAGGAATATAGGACATATTCAAATAACCTAACATGAGTTACAAAAGTGACAAAAGGTATTATGAAAAGGGAATTTGAGAAACTACCTAGGTGTTGCTTTTCTTCTCCAGACATGGCTAGGCGCTCCTAGGCGATGAGGTGATGCAGCTCCCTAGGAATGTCTAGAGCTTTTTGAGGCAATTTTATCGTTTTTTTGCTATAATTAGAAAAGTTCAGTTTTTTTTATTAACATTCAAAAGATTAAGAAAATATTTTATATTTAATAACAAACATGTGCAATTATAGCCTAGAAAAGGATTTCTTTGGCAAAAGTTTAGATTCAACACTAAAAGGGCAATTTGTACTGCAATAATATAAATATGTAACCTTTATCACAACTTTATTATTTTGAATTTTGGTGTATTGCCACTGACTAGGATTTTAACATGGAACCAGAGCAACCCTGATTATGATCTCTTTTGGGCATGCCATTTTAAGCGGGTTTTAAAATACTTGTACCATTACAAATCCAACTCCTATTTATAGATGAGCATTCATCCAACAAGGGCATATCCGAATAGTAGTTTAGACTATTACATTTAAAATATCGTTGATCTGATTTGAGTATATATGAGGAGAACCTTCCTCGTATAACTCTGTCCAATATGAAAATAAAGTACACATACAGACGCAGTAAATCTACACCCCCTCTAAAAGTGGAGCACGTTAGACATAACTGGGTTGTGCAAAAATTGGAGAAGAACACTAGTAGAACTGTGAAAGACATAATCAACATCGTCAAAGCTGGTTATTAAGTAGTAGTCTTTGGCTTTAGTCCCACATCGGATAGATCCAATAATGAGAGGCCGACTCTCTCCTATAAATATGTACTCTCTCATCAATGAAATCATCACATTATTCATTCCACATAGAACCAGAGCCAAAACCCTAATCCTAACCCACCACCCCTATTTTCTCTCTCTCTCTCTCTCTCTCCACTCAAAACCATAATCCTAGCCGGCTTTATTTTGTATAGCCGCTGCCCCTACTCCCCATCTGTTGTTGCTGCCACCCCTCCTCTATCTGCTATTGTTGCTGCCTGCCCTTCCTCTCAATCTGCTGCTGCTGCTGCCTGCCCCAACCACCTAAGTCCTCCACCCGCCTCCATCTACTGATGTTAGCCCGCAGCCACCGCCATCTCTCTATCCCGGACCGCCCCCTCCACCACTCACCCTTCATGACCCCCCCCCCCAGCCGCCAACGTCCCCCTCCCCCCTCTCATGGCACCCTAACCCCCTTTACACCCCAAAACCCTAACCCCTCTTCACAACCAACAAGCAGCCGCCCTCCAAACCCTAACCCTAGTTTAAAAAAATTGTTAGAGTTTGAGATCTTCAGAGAACAAACTGTGATCGTTTGTGTGAACATCTGAACCTCAACAATGACATCATGAGTTAACATAGAGCAAACTTGATTGTTTGTGTGAATATTTGTTCCTGATCCGGTATCTACATCATGATCTAACAGAGATCAAACTAGTTTTGTGTGAATCTCTGTCCTGACTTGTGTGATCCACCTTCGATCTCTGCCAAGAATGTTCGAGCCAGTATTGGCAAAGTTGATGTGAACATCGCGCATTGGCGAGGTTGATATCGGGCTGCGATGATCAACGATAGTCGAATCAAGAACCTGAAGGATGTCGAGCACTGAGGTGAATAGCAGTGCTAACAACATCAGTGATGGAAAACAGAGGCGGAAACATCAAGTACCGGTACGACAGTTTTATCGATCTGACTTGTCGATCGGAGCCTAGATTGTCAGGATGGCTACTCTAAGTGGCACAAGAAGGTCGAGAAGACACTTTGGAGAATGTGGTTGTTAAAGCATCTCACTGTGAACCCTCCGAAGGAGGAGGATCCTATATACGAGCAGTGGAAGACGGATGATAGCAGATTGTTTACACAGTTGATGAACTCAATGGAAGACATCAGTCGAGGATATGGTTCAGAATACGAATTCGGTGAAGGAATTGTGGAAGGTCCTAGCGGCTGCGTTTGATGGAGTGAAGTTTGGAGATGGAGATGGAGAGGAGAGGAGAAAACTAGGAGAAGCATGCGATTAATTAGATAATATGCAGTAAGAACAGAATCTGTCCAATACTGTTTAGGGACATGCATATTGAACATGAGAGTTTGAGCCACATCTAAAATGTGTCGATATTTGCATTCGGCTATACCATTTTGTTTAGAGGTGTTGACACAACTGATTTGATGAATCATACCACGATCAACACAGAAAATGCGCACAGAAGATTGAGTATACTCCAAAGCATTATCAAAATACAGAATTTTGATTCGTTTATCAAACTGAACATAGACTTTATTATAAAAGGCAGATAACACATTTAGAAACTCAGATCTTTCTTTCATTAAATAATACCAAGTTATTTTAGAATAATCATCAATAAAAATAACGAAATATTAAAATCATTTCGGACTTTTGACTTTAGACGGACCCCAAATACCAAAATGAACAAGATTAAAAGGCTGTAACTGATGACTCTCAATAGGAAAGGAACTACGGTGATACTTGCCTAACTGACAAGCCTCACATTCAAGACTAGAAACATGACTCAAAATAGGAACAACTTGACACAACTTACCAAAGACGGATATCCCAAACGATAATGTCACTGCAACGGAGAAGTAGAAACAGAAGTGAAAGCCTTTCCAGGTAAATTCAAGTAATACAGTCTATCTTTTTCATGTCCCGAACCATCTTCTTTTTCTTGGGGTCCTAAAAAACACAAGAATTGGAAGAAAATGTCACAGAACATTGAAGAGATTTGGTTAACTGACTCACAGATAGCAAATTAAATAAAAAAATTAGGCACATATAATGAATCAAATAATGAGAGATTGAGTAGGGTGAATAACATCTTTCCCAAGCACATGACGAGTTGACCCATAAGTCAAGATAATATTATGTTTCATGGGACTACGATTATGAAAGATAGGTTATACCAGACATGTGAGAACTTGCTCCTGAGTCGATGACCCAAGAGGTAGATGGTGACTGGGTTGCCACAAAAGCAGGATTACTTATATGTGCCATTGTTGCAGTAGGTTGGGATGTGGTACTAGCAAGCGCGTTATACTTCTGGAGGATTTGTTCAAATGGAGATGAGATATTAGACATTGAAGTCTGGTTGAAACCGGAAGTATTATCTCTGGGAGAAGAAGTGGTAACGTGGGACTGCATATTTTTATCATGCACTTGATGTGCATATTCTGGTTTACCCTACTTGTCCTAACATTAGTTTTCGATATGACCGAGCATTCCATAATAGTTACACTTCCGTAGTTGTCCACAGCCACCACCACAACTATTGTCTCTGCCACCATGGCCTCCTCCTTAACTAAAACTACGACCTCCATCTATACCACCACGTCCACCACCACGACCAGCAACACTAGTAACTAGGGCAGAAGAGTCAGTATTCGGTACCACAGAACTCTGTCCTAGAAA
This sequence comes from Iris macrosiphon, assembly GCA_036927795.1. Classification (NCBI taxonomy): domain Eukaryota; kingdom Viridiplantae; phylum Streptophyta; class Magnoliopsida; order Asparagales; family Iridaceae; genus Iris; species Iris macrosiphon. The sequence goes on along the minus strand of JAYESA010000009.1, from coordinate 105,012,451 downwards.
GGAACGATTGAGACGGAAGAAAGTATCTACCACCGTAAGTAACTGCTTTCCAACAAGGATCTGAGCTTTATAAGATTCTAGCATAGGATCCAAGCCGGCTAGGATAAGTGAAACATGAAACTCTTCCTTCTGTCACTGAGCTTCCTTAAAATCAGTATAGCAGTCCCTCCCACAAAGCCTTCTTTGAAGCCAGACATTCATTCACAGGTCTCCTAATTTTGCATTGTATTAAACAATAACTCGTACAACTCATAGATACGGGCAACGTTCCGCTTCTGCGAATATGATTCTTCCAGATATGCCCAAATTTGTTTGGAGGATTCACACTACTGAACATTAGCAGCGATGTGCGGCTCCATACTATGCCACAATCACGACATAATGTATGCATCTGCACTCATCCAATCTGTATACTCAGCGGACATTTCAGTCGGGAGTTCTTCCGTAAAAAAATTCAACTTCTTTCCTCAACACCACTTTGATAGACTTGGACCAGGCAAGGTAGTTCGTACCATTGAGTTTCACCGCAGTAATCGATTTTCCCAATTCATCATTTTGAATAACAATAAAAGGAGAACCACCTCCGCTACCACCACCACTAGCACTATTAACCTCGTCAGAAGATTCGGTCACCACCATACTTGCAGATGCAACAGAAAAACGAAATCTCTGGAACCCTAGATCTCATAACGAACCACAACTGACGAAACGAACAACCAACGGAGATTTGTAGAAACCCTATATCTCATAAATGAACCACGAACGACCACAAACAAAGAATGACAAATGGCGAATAATGAAAAGTGGACGAAAAACAGCTGAAAGATGCTTTGAATTGGAAAAACTAAATTTTACTAAAAACGTGAAAGGAAGAATACAAACTCTTGTTAGTTCTGTTGAGTGCTAGTGCTGTTACTGCTCTACTAGTTCGCTTGATTATGTTTTAACTTGTTTATTTTGGTTTTAATATGTTATTTGGTTTTATTCTTATATTAGTAATTTATTTATTTATCTTTGTATAGTATTATTATTTTAATTTTTATGTCTTGATTCGCTCGGGCCAGCGTCTTTAGTTCGTCTTGTGCCTCGGGCAATATGGATCATTTGTGTGCCTCGAGTGCGCCTTGTTCCTTTGACTACCTTGCCTAAAGACGGAGAAGACTATTGGTAGGGGTATGTGGCTGGAGGCTTGTACCTAGTTGAGTTGAATTTGTTTGTTGTCTGTGCCGGCGTGTCCCGCAACTCGTTTGAGTTGCACTGTCGGCTTGGTCATCCGTCTATCCAAGCTCTCCAGAAATTGTGTCCATCTTTAGATCTTCAGATTTTTTTTAATTGTGAGTCATGTAGTCTAGCTAAACATCATCGTGCACCTTATCCAGTAAGTTTGAATAAAGTTGTCTTAGGTCCCTTTGATCTAGTTCACTCTGATATATATGGTCTGTCCTGTTGAATCGGTGTTGGGGCTCAAATATTTTGTTTTCTTTGTTGATAACTACTCACGAGTCACTTATGTCTACCTAATGAAGGATCGTTACGAAGTATTTGATATCTGGTGTAATTTATTTACTGAAATAAAAATCCAATTTGGAATTTTTATTAAGTGTCTTCGGAGTGACAATGGTCGTGAATATGTATCTCGGGAGTTCACTTCTCATCTTGCTAGACATTGGTTTATCTACCAAACTTTGTCCTTAAACACCACTACAAAATGTGTAGCGAAACGAGAGAATCGTCACCTCTTGGAAACAACTCGAGCACTTATGTTTCATGTCGGTACATCCAGAAAATTTTGGTCGGATGCTGTGCTTACGGCTTGTTATCTGATTAATCATATGTCGTCTCGTGTCTTTGATGGCGCTACTCCTTTTTCTAGATTATATCCCAATTGTATGCCATTTCCTCCACCTCTTAAAATTTTGGGTGTTCGTGTTACGTTTGTGATACTCGTCCTACACTTTCTAAATTGGATCTGAAGACAATCAAGTGTATTTTTCTTGGATATCCTAAGGATCAGAAATGGTATTGTTGTTTTTTCTAACTTTGAGGAGGTATAATGTGTCTCGGGATGTTACCTTTGTCGATGCTGAGTTTCCCTCATCCTCTCCAGTAGTAGTCCAGTTAAAAATTATCCTCGAAACTTATCCTGATAAGAATTGTCTTATGTATCCAATTCAACCACAACAGCCACCCGTAAGGGTTCCCTCCCCTTTCAAGCCAGTCTCACCGTCGGCCGTCCTATGGTCTGCTAACACCAGCTCCATCAGAACATGCATTACCAATGGTGCCCACAACCGTAGAGCCGTACCGTTATCAAAGTCCTCCTCCGGCTCCACAGATTCACCACCACCTGATATACTGACTCGTTCTCATTGGCATGCCGCGACTATCCTTTGTATGTTGACAACTATAAAGGGCTCGCGAGTCACACTCCGTCCTTGGTAGCTACTATTGATAGGATTCATATCCCACAATCTATCGAGGGACTCCAACATCCTGATTGGCGCACCGCTATGGAAGAGGAGATGCGAGCACTTCGGGAGAACCGTACATGGGACTTGGCGGATTTGCCTACTAGTAAAATAACGGTAAGTTGCAAATGGGTGTCCATAATCAAGGTGAAATCAGATGCCACTCTTGATCGTCTGAAGGCTCGTCTTGAGGCAAAAGAGTATTCTCGGACTTACAGCGTAGATTATTTTGAAACTTTCTCCCCGGTTGCCAGGATAACCTCTGTACGATTGCTCCTATTGTTAGCCATCCGATATTATTGGCCCTTACTTCAGTTGGATGTAAAGAATGTCTTTCTTCATGGTGATCTTGATGAGAAAGTATATGTGATGCAACCTCCTGGGTTCATTGCAAGGGAGGGTAAAGTGTGTCATCTGTGCAAGGCACTCTATAGTCTCAAACTTTTACCTCATACTTGGTTTGGTTGATTTTCACATGTAGTTAATCAGTTTGGTATGTACCAATCGAAGAAGGATCATTTAGTAATTTATCGACGGACATCAGTCGGACGGATACTACTTGGGGTCTATGTTGATGACATCGTGATTATGGGGGATGCAAGTCAAGGTATTGCCGAGCTGAAAAATTTTCTGGACGAAAAGTTTCAAACCAAATATATAGGAACATTGAAGTACATCTTGGGCATCGAAGTCATACGAGACGAGCAAGACATTGTACTGTCTCGGAGGAAGTATGTTCTTGAGATACTAACTGAAGCAGGAATGATGCAAACTAAGGGAGCAACCTCACCCATGGATCCAGGAATAAAGTTACTTCTTGATGAAAAAATATTGATGACCAATCCTGATCAGTATTGTCGATTGGTCGAAAAACTCAATTACTTGGCGGTTATGATTCGTTCGGACATTTCCTTTGTTGTAAGTGTAGTTAGTAGGTTTATGACTTCTCCACGAGTTCCGCATTGGTAGGCAGTTCTCGAGATTTTGCTCTATCTAGCTCAGAATCCGGAAAAAAAAATCGTATGGAGAATTAGGGTTATACCAGTCTTAAGTATTTTACATATGCTGACTGGGGTGCGAGTCTTCCATATCGACGTTCTATATCCGGCTATTCAGTATTTATTGGCAGGAACTTAGTGTCGTGGAAGAGCAAGAAACAAAGTATGGTCTCATGATCGAGTTCAGTAGCGAAATACAAGACATTGCTTGTGACACAGCAGAGGAGTTATATTTGCAACATCTGCTAAAGGAACTGGAATAAGAAGCAGAATCGGAAGCAGCAAATATGTGGTGTGATAACCAGTCAGCCATCCACATTACTACCAATCATTTATTCTATGAAAGGACGAAACACGACATCCACTTCGGCCGTGATGAATACCAATAATATTTCACCATGTGAGAACCGAAGATCAGATAACAGATATCTTTACGAAATGTCTTTTAGGCCCTCGTATTCGTTTTTTTGTAACAAGTTTGGCATGATTGGCATTTATGCTTCAGCTTGAGGGAGGGTGTTAAGTATTAGTCTTTGGCTTTAGTCTCACATCGAGTAGATCCAATAATGAGAGTCTGACTCTCTCCTATAAATATGTACTCACTCATCAACGAAATCATCATAGTATTCATTCCACACCGGTCAACAAAGTCGCTAGCATGGGTGAAAACAACAACCTTAGCAAAGTCACCATCATGAGTAGAAAGCAACATCAATGAACAACAGTACCAAGGGTCCTCACACGACTCGAGAGAGCAATTGTATATGATAAAGGGTTAATCAGGTTGAACATGCAAACACCCTTGAATCCGCTGGGAAAGTAATCATGGAATCCACCATAGAAAGAAAAATCTTTGTAGAATTTCGTTGAATGAGATAAATTGATTACAAAAACTTGTGTATGCTCTTATTTATAGCATTCAAGTAAATCTTAATCCTCCTACTAATAAAAACAATTCTAATGATATAAATAAATTCTACAAGAAATCAAATTATAATCTAATCAAATTGATGAATCAAGTGCAAACTAATCCTACTGAGATAAGCCCTTGAAGTTATCCTTCCAACTTGGGGTGGTACAACCGAAACAAATATTGTGCTGGAAGCCTGGAAGATATGCCTCATTTACTAAAACTGGGCAGTGCTAATCCGAATTTGAATACACTGATCTAAATTGTGCTGCATCACAATTTGGAATCATTATTCAAAATAATATATTTCCCTATTGTGTCACAGGGACACATGAGAGGTGAGCCTACTATCTATTATAAAAATGGGTATGATGAGCTGAGGCAGAAAATAGACGGAAAGGATTGTGAGTGTGAAAAGAAAAAAAGAGACTTTGGCTAAGTTAATGGCTGAACGAATCAACGCTGGAGAAGGAAAATGAGAAGACCAAGAGTTAACTGGAACTTGATTAACAGTTGTGGATGAGAATAGCCTTTAACATAGACATGCTCATATATATGATGAGTTGGAAGGAAACCCTATGCGGATCAGTTTTGTTGAACTATGAGTCCAAGATGGCTAATCTAATTAGTAACATCAGCAATTCTAGTTGCATGAGCTTAAACTCTCCAAAATATAGGTCAACCCTCCTGCTAACTGGTCACCGAGTTTTTATGGCATGACCCTATCATGCACAATAGCTACCTTGACAAGGAATTTGGCACTAAGATAAATGGTTGACATGAGGTCGAGAGCCAATCATAAGAACTTCGTCAAACCTTTTATGGAGCTTTGTTATGCTTCATAGCCGATCATATTCTGATCATATTCTGATGGGGAAGGCTTTGGATAGTGATGATGCGCATTAGTAGATCCTACTTCAAAATTTGATTTTTGGCGACAAACATAACTGAAGATCAGTCATAATGACCTCAGATCTCGTTTGTTATTAAAAAATCATCTTGGATCCTCTATTAATAACTGTAGCTATAGTGCTAACTTGATTCTGAGGGTTTTAAAGTTTGATATTTGATTTTATACTCTTATTTTTCAAATATCTGTAAAACCTAAAAGCTTACATATCTAGATATTTTATATGATTCAAATTTACATAATGCTCATACTACCATTTTCTTAGCTGGACTTTCTTAAAGGCCTGTTTAGTTGCAAGGATTTACATAATGCTCATACTACTATATTTTTCTTATTATGTAGCTGGACTTCCTTAAAGGCCTGTTTGGTAGCAAGGAAATGCAATTCTAGGAAATTATTGAGTTTTCTTTTAATTGAGATTTTTGATGTTGCAATTCCAGATTATTTTCTAAGGTTCACATGGTTGGACTCATGGAATTTCAATTCCTTGTTTAGTTGGAGAGATTCCAGGAATTTGTTTTGACCTGGATATCATGTGGGCTCCTCCAAGATTTGCAATATAGGGTGTGTTTCTCAAAATTTATGAGAGAACTCCAATTCCCAGCTTTAGTATAGAAAAGTGGGAATTCAAATTCTTACTGAGAGTTGCAATTCTCAGAATCCTGACAACCAAATGCCAATTTTTGATAAGATTAGCAAGTCATTTTCCTCACTGCACCTCCTTCCTCTCTTCTGCAGTGATAACCGTATTTTCTCATTTTGTTATTTGTGAAGCTATATGATTTATTACTTAATACTTGAGGAGATTGCCTAGTATCTGAGGATCCAATATTACTGGACTGATTGTTCTTAAGCTGTTGTTAGACTTTCTCATCGGTGACTTTGTTTCCTTGTAGGAATTTAAGACACCGTAGTCTTAAAGGGACTCTTGCAGCTGAACTTGGGAAACTGATTCACTTGAAGTTCCTGTAAGCATATCTGATCCAATGACTTGATTATTAAGTACCTTGTATGTTGTAATGATGTTATCTTGTCTAGAACATTACGACTATCTTTTCCTATTGCGAACTTTCTATCGAGGCAAATTCCCTTTACCTGTTGACTGTGAGTGGAAACAAATGAAAGAAGTCATTCAATAATATTGTCATATATTTAAGTTTGGAATTTCTTTACATAAATATTTCGATATTATGCAGAACTTGAAAAAAAAACATAAAATGCACATATTTGTTATCACAATAGTATATCTAAGTCGGACGTTCAAAATGTGGAGTTAGAGGTTGCATCAAAAGAGGAAGCTGTTCATTGTGGTTGCATGCATCATTTTTCACAACTTACCTTAATTGTAGATTAAGTTTTCAATCAAAAAACAAATGAATAATAATAATAATATATATGGATCTTTCTCACCATAACTCAATACTAAATAGATTGTAATTGAGGTTCTAAAATAAAGAATAACAAGGAAAATTCTACAAAGTGAGAGGAAGGTCAGAGCAGCACAGGGAACACCCTCATGAGAAGAGGACAAAAATTTGTTTTGAAAAAAAAAGGAAATTGTGAGTGAGACAGATGGAGAGAGGGAGAAAGATAAAGTTACCAAAGAGAGTCTCGATCACCAATTAGGGATCCTAGGACCTTGCCATGGGAGAAAAATAAATAAAAAGAGATCGAAACGGTGTGAAAGGAAGACCAAGAGAGAGAAAGAGATTTACCAGTGTCTGTCATAGTAGGAAATTGAGATGGGATTCGTTGTGCTAGGAAAGACAAAAGATAAGGTAATAGGAAGGAGAAAGGTTATTTTCCTTTCATCTTCTATAATATTTTATGTTAATTTGGGCCTAGGCCAAATTTCAGAATTAAAATAAAAATTGGCCTAGGCTAGGTCACACTAAGTCAAGGCGGGTTGAGGTGGCTGCCTCACGTGCCAAGGCAGCCATCTCAAGACCTCATCGCCTAACTACTACTTGCCTAGTCGTCAGAGCTTCTGAAATCCCTTGGTGGACACCTTTTAAAACAGCAGGGATGACAAAGGAAGTTTAGCAGCATATCAAAGGAGGATAAAGTGGGAGAGCCCATTGAAATGCTCTTAATATATGCAGTAGTTGTTGTGGAGTTGCATAAGAGGTAGTCAGTGTGCTCTAAAAGATTGACTCCACTCCTACTGGACTAGAAAAAGCAAGCATTTTGCTAAGCTCAAACCTAAATGTCATCATCAGAATCTAGCTTTAAGACATGTTCTCTTCTCCACCGGATTGATCATCCTGCACATTCTTTTCTTCAATATCTTCTGGATCAGCCTCTTCCACAAAACATTGTTGTGAACTTAAGATTATATTTTGATCTATTTTGGAACGTAATGTTTTTTTTTCTTCATCATTTAATAGCAGCTGCATTTGCTACAACATTTTGAACCTACTCATTTAACTCGGGGGCAGATTATTTGCACCTAATAGCCTAAAAGGCGTGCACTCCATTAGAGGCGCCTCACCTGAAGGGATATAAGGCGCTATGCCTCATTGGGCTTCGTCTTTGCGCCTAGGTGCTCCTTACAACACTGTATGTAACCACTACATATAATGGTGGAGATTAATCCTATGTTTAGAATCAACATACAGAGGGTTTGTGAGTCCTAACTCTCTTAAGTCCTCATTGTAACTATCATTGGAAGATTGGAAGTTTTGTTTTCTTTACACTTTTTTCGAAGTGGAAGAAGATCATTGGTAAAGTAATTGGAAACTTCTTCCCTCCAAACCCAATTGTTTGCCTCTTTTTATTCTTTCTTTAACAATCAACTGCATCCCATCCATCAGATTGTGGATCCATCTTCCTACTTCGCTAAATTGGGATGATAAGTTTACCAATAAGCATGCTAATTATTCTGATCCTTAGTATCACTCTTGCTTTTTCACTGAAGGATAAATGAAAATATTTTCATCTGAATATCCCAATTATTGGAAACCTACTGACTTTATATAGAAATGGGCGCAGCTCCCACAACATTGGAATCTACATGCTTTGTGGAGGAGTGTATTGATATTCTAAAATTAAGTTCCACTTCTAGTAAAAGCCTTTATATAGGCATTATAAGCATATTCAACCAATAAATATAAGGAAAGTCAAATAAAAACTAAGCATAAAATCAACAAAAGATTAACATAAACCAATTCAATCCAAATCAAATTATGAACCACTCAAAACTCAATCACCCGTGCATTGCCCCTTGGGGCACGCTAGAGAAGCCCAATGGGTGGCATCTCCCGCATAAGACTACTGCCTTATAGATAGTATGTGGAAATACCCATGGTGTTCCCACCCAAACCTGTGTGTGACTTGGGTAGTTCCTCTCCTCTTCCCTCATGCAAGCAGCTAAATTCCTTCATCATTCCTCCCTCTACATCACTTTCAATGCCGTTCATTACTGGAAAAAAACATTTTGTTGCCCGTTTCTTTTTCTTTCTTTTTTTTTTGTTGACATGGATATAAACCTTCTCTTGTGCAGTATTTTAAAGAACAATTCCTTTTCTGGAAACATCCCTAAAGAATTTGGAGATTTGCATAAGCTGGAGGTATTGGATTTAGGACACAATAATCTTAGTGGTTCACTTCCATCTGATCTTGGCAGGAGTTCGTCACTGGAATTCCTGTGAGTGCAACTGTGACATAATTTTACTTGTCAATTTTGTGCTCCGCAAACCTTAAATCTAATATCATGATTAATCTGTTGCAGGGTACTCAGGGGCAACAGACTTATTATAGACAGCCTGCCGCCAGAATTACATGAGCTCAGTATACTTTCTGAGCTACAGATTCATGGAGGTGTACTATACTCTGACAAGAGATGTGTTACAAGGTAAATCAATGTGGCTCTCATTCATTGAATAGCCTCTTGAGAAAAACTAGTACATTTAAGCATCTTACCAATTTTGAAAAGCATATAGAAATCTCCTATTTCTGACTTATTTCTTAAGGTTGGCTTTTCATATTCATGTTCAATGGACTTTGAGAGTATTTGCAGTTGGCCCAATAATTTTATCGACTAGTAAATATCTGGCTCTCTTCTCATTTGTTCATATGTAAAATCACAGGCCACCTGTCCACAACCACACGGTTTGAGGACGGAAACTAGCAACCACATAAAGATAATTGCAATCTACCAGGCTAATTTCATGAATTCTAGTATCTCATAAATTGGGATTGAGCACTATACAGTTTGAACCAAATTACAGACCTAAACAGACCCAATTTGGTTTTTTCGGTTTTTTTCCAACTCAATGTGATGTTGTAATGAGCTTTGTCACAGTAACCATGAGATACGGTTAATCAAAAACCTGCAACAAAACATGCTGAATATTATAGTAAACTTTTATAAACTGTTGAAGTGCTTTTACAAGATCTGTTTAAAACCTGTCCTTAAGTTCATAAGACGTGTCTTACCTGTTGGTTTCCTTTATTGGTCTAACAACTATTTTGATTGTGCATCTAGAATTTTTATCCTTTATTGGTTGACGTCAGGTCGATGTTCAAACAATTCCTTTATTGATCATTCTTTTGCCTATAGCCAGCCCCATTCTGATGATTTAGAATTTTTATCCTGTACATATGGCACTGGATTTCCATTACATTGAGCTTGCTGCATCTGAGCCAAGCTTAAAGGATAAGTCAAGTGAGTATCAAATTAAGTCAGTCAAGTGAGGGAATCTCAATGCAGCAACAACCTTGAACTATTGTGATCTCCCAATGTTGACTGCCCAAAGCACATATGAATATATGCGCTCATGCGAGCCAGCCGACATCGTCCCCTTAGGCTTACTTACCCCTGAAATCCTGAGTGTGAGAAAGAGCCGACAGCAGTGGAGCCATTTGTTTGCAAATATAAATGTATTTTTAAGGGTTTTTCATGTCTCTTTTAAAATTTGTCAAACATCTAACATGAGGGGTTAAGTGATGAAAAATTCATGTAGAATGTTAGTTGATACCTTGGCAAATGTTAGGAGAGTTTCTGGCAATTTACCAAAAACTAAATAATAACAGTCTTTTGGTTAGTCCGGCTTCTTTTATCTGTTTTATCCAAAATATAATGGCGGGGGTTAATGACTAAAAGATAAACATGGAGTTTAGTTGATAACAACACAGAAATTAGGGAATTTTCTCATAAACACAACTAAATGTCAATAAAGTTTTTCGGTAATAGTTCCTACTGAGCAATGTCAATAAGCACTTTCATGTTCTTAATACACCTTCTTATAACTAAAATTGCTGTTATGGACAATAGGAGTGCAGGGAATATACGGAGACTTCTACAAGTTGGTGGTGAGGACAGAGTTTGGCATCACAGAAATGAGAACAATAAGATTAAACCCCATGTATCCTTACTTGCAGAATCTCCATCTCCTACCGCATTGGGTAATGGGCATGCACCATTGACATCACCTGCCTTTTCTCCATTCCTTCCACCGGTAGTTTCACCGTCACCCTCGGTATTTTCTCCATCAATGTTATTTCCACCATCGCCAGGTATTCAGATTCCTACTCCTGGGCCTTCCCTTTCACCAGCAACTGATCCCCAATCTCCTGTGCAAGAACCTAACGTAGTTGGACCACCTTTAACTTTCCCACCATCGCCTTCTCAGAGTCCAACTACACAAACAGTTAGTAAAAGAAAGAGTACAAAGACCTTGACAATCTACACACCAATTATTTTAGGAGTTTCGTCCGTCCTTGCCTTTTGTGCTGTATACTTCTTCTGTTGTCGAGCCGACAGTCGTGTCACAGTTAGACCTTGGGCAACAGGCTTAAGTGGGCAGTTGCAGAAAGCTTTTGTGACAGGTTAGTTTTTCTTCTAAATGTTTAAAGGCTTCGCTTTCCAGCTTGTATACCTTCAATGTTACTACTTTCCAATGCAGGCGTACCAGCCCTTAGAAGATCAGAAGTGGTAACAGCTTGTGAAGATTTCAGCAATATTATTGGTTCCTTATCAGATTGCAATGTTTACAAGGGAACCCTGTCAAGTGGAGTTGAAATAGCAGTGGTATCTACCGTGATTACATCAGCAAAAGATTGGTCAAAACAATCTGAATCTCAATTTAGGATGAAGGTAATCACAGAATTATATTCTGCCTTTAAACCTGCAACTCTTGACCACTCGCCGTTGGGTTTTTGGTAACAGATATCAACCTTGTCTAAAGTGAATCACAAGAATTTTATGAACCTTATTGGCTACTGTGAGGAACAAGAGCCTTTCACGAGGATGATGGTGTTTGAGTATGCGCCTAACGGGACCCTTTTTGAGCATTTGCATGGTGAGTCTGAGTTTTAATTATATGTGTCCACCTCCAAAAGTACATTACTACTGTCATCATCGGCCTAGGCGCCTACTACACGCCCGATGCCTGCCTAGGCCCCTCCGACCCCCGACTATGCATGTTTTGGGGTTTTATGGACTTTTTTAGCAATTTCCAATAGGTTTTTTTGCGTTTATTTATTTATTTTTTTAAACCGCGGCCACCTAAGCAACCCCCCCCCCCCCCCCCCCCCCCTTTTCCCCAGGTGGGCTAGGCGTCCGATGCCCAGCCGACTAGCGCCTTTGACAACCTTGGTCATCATTCTACGACACTTGACTATTCTACCCAGAACAAGACAATATGATAGTATATTTTATTAGTACCCCTGAAAATGTAATCTTTGTCCTTTTTTAAGAACAAGGGCCAGTCAATTACTGTCCCCGATGGGCTTCGAACGCAAGATCTCCCCTCCCCAAACCAATGTCTTTACTATTGGATTCCCAACTTTTGGTGAAAATGTAAATCTTTTAAAATGCCTTCATAGGCAGATACCTTTAACCCCAGTTATATGGAGTCAGCATACACGTAACCCAGAATTCTGTATATGTAGTCTCTTATATAGAAAGGAGATCACCGAGGCATGTAGTGAAGTAGTGGAAAGTATTTCATCACTATTTTTGTATTCTCATCGAGGAAAGGGATAATGAGCAAAGAAAATGTGCTCTTCTGCTTGGTCACAGAACTGGGGAGAAACTTTAGGGGTTATTCAGCTCTACTAAACAGGGTATCCCAGTGCCTCGAGGCTTCCTGCTAAATGCTAATGTAGGGTCTGTGGAGATTCAACTCTTGTATTACTGACACTACTTTTCCTACTGTTGATGATGAATAAGAACCATTTTTCTTGCTAACTCTTTTTATCTCAAGTATTTGTTTCGTAACACTTAGATGTGTTGCAGTTAAAGAAGCAGAGCACTTGGACTGGGGAGCACGGCTGCGGGTAGCTATGGGAGTAGCATATTGTCTGGAGCACCTGCACCAGCTTAACCCACCTGTAATTCTAAGCCATCTGGACTCATCTACCATCTATCTAACTGATGATTATGCATCCAAGGTCGGAGATATTAGATTCTGGAACAAAGTAAGGGAAAGTCAGTCTCAGTCGGAGTACTCAGGCCCATTGGACGTACCCATGTCCACTCGGGAATTTATTGTATACAAGTTTGGAATGTTGATGCTGGAGATCCTGTCAGGTACACATCCATCTTCGGAGGAAAGTCTCATACTGGATCACTGGGTTTCAAGTTACTTAGACAGGACAAAGGCAATCAAAGACATGATAGACCCAACCCTTGCATCTTTCCAAGAAGAGGATGTTGAACCATTGTTTGAAGTGGTAAGGTCTTGCATGAATCCAAACCCGGAAAGTAGACCGACAATGGGTGAAGTTGCCGCCATGTTGAAGGAAATCACTGCAGTGCCACCCAATGGAGCAACACCAAGAGTATCGCCATTATGGTGGGCCGAGCTAGAAATTCTTTCTTCGGAGGCCAGCTAGGTATGAAGATATTGTTGGTTGTGAGTAGAAGAGCAATGTTTTTTGTTATATTTATTTTTTTAGGTTGGAATTCAAAATCTGCGAGTGAAGAAGTACATATGGTTGTTACATGATCGGAAGCACAAACACTTGAAAATCCATCCCGTACTTGCCCTGTCAAACAAGCAGCTGACCAGACAAGGGCACTCCTTAATGCAGTAGGAGATTGCAAAATCTGTGTCGCGTCCATGTTGGTGTGTCCGTACTGTGTTTTATTCGTCTCCCTGCAGTATAGGTTACAGGAGACCACAGGTGGCTGCTGTTTACTGTGTTGTGTTTGAGTGATATTTGGGGAGTTTGATTGGATAGTTTTTAAGAATGCAATTTGACCAAAAAAAAAAAAAACTAGCATGTTGATTGGGATTGATGTATCTTTTCAATTTCGTCGTTGCTTCAATTTAAACTTTTCTGTATTTCATTGTTCCATACAACAAATACCATCTAAAAAATTGAAACTGGTTGTAATTGTTTTTGAATGAAAAGAAAACTATTTTGTAAAAGTTGTTGCCAAGCATTTCTGGCACCAAAATGGCTTTTATTCATCTTTCACTTATGACCATTTTACTTTTCTTTATCGACTTCTCTTACCAGAACTTTCAATTTGTATTTATGCATTGTATATAGCACATTCTCCAAAAGAAAATGAATTGTAAATAGATTTGCGTCTGGATTGCTACTAAATACCCTGACGATTTGCAAGTTTCTATTCTATATTAATAATAAACAAAAGTTTTAATTTAAACTTGGTAAGTTAAGAATTGACTATTCATTTTGCAAGGTTGAAAAAATGTACGATTATTGGTCAAATGTCTTTTATTTCTTTGGAAATTTATCTCAAACCATTCTGAAAGAACTAATTTTCTAGGCTGGATGATCCATCTATTTCATATCACAGAAGCGTGTAAAGATTTCCCAGATGGCCTAGTAATCTGATTGCAACGAAATCGCTCATCAGTCATCACAATAAAAAAAATCACGCAGAACAGACATAACACAACTGAAAGAAAAAAATGTAAGTATATTATTGTGTTGAAATTAACACCAATAATTTCAATCCATGTTGAGACAACAAAGTATATTAGCCGCAATTAATGACAAGCCTACTGACTGCATTGCTAGATTTTGCAGCTGACTCAGAAAGAGACCTTAAAATTGACATAATAGATGGAACTGTAAAAACTTCATAATACAAATTATTATAGAATATGTTCCCTATATCATTCTAGTTCATCACAAACTCATTTAACATTGCTTGTATACTAAAGTAGATATCATTTTCACAAGTAACATACCCAGTTCAGAGATCACATGCGTTCTCCAAAGATGACTAGAAAAGAATAACCTCAAGTCACGAAGGACTAAATAGCCACAGGCTAGTGGCCAATGAACTCTTAAGGGACCGACACAATCATGACTAGTATAACAATGGCAGAGCGTGCCAAAACTGCGTCTAACAGGACCTGGGGAATCAGAAACGGATACTGGACATGGAAGGACCCAATTACACTAATAGGCCCCTTGGGACCACTTGACTGATTTGAAATATGAAGAACTACTGAAAGAAGTATACCACGGAGGGACCTCTGCAAGCTTCATGAGGCATTAACTTATGAAACCATGACACGCCCGATCATTCCTTGAGTCCAGGTGGCAGTCTCCTTCAGTTGGTCATCATCAGACTGGAGACACTCCCCAAGCAAATCGACATAGAAAGTGCAGTCCTTGAATAAGATCTTTATGTTAGGACCAAGTGAGTCGGCAAGGTCCCCCATCACAGCAACCGCAGATTTAGTCACTCCCTCATCCCTACATATGATATTTTGTCAAGGAACTTAAACTATGAAGAACAATTAGTAATATTTAACAAAGAAATAAATAGTAAAACTAAATAAGCACCTGTTTTTGTCCCGGAAGACCGACTCTATGAACTGCAAAAGGTGGGCGGCATAGGGCAACATCAGATTGGCCTTCGAACTTTTGAATCCTTGGAGTATGCCTGAGTAAGCCTCAAAGATACCTCGCCTCAGTTGGTTACCATATTCAATCATATCTTCATCTGAATCATCCAAAGAAACGCAGTGCTCCGCAGCCCCTTGCAGCATTGGCAGTGCATACTGGACATACTTCTCAAAATGCTCTCCGATGGCAAGTGCAATGTCCCCAAAGCACGAGAATATAGGAGGCTTTACAGACCGATGAAGCATAGGATTCGAGAGGTCCTTGAGAAGATTACTCATAATACTATCACAAAAGGGAAGAATCTTTTCCTCCAAGGCACGACACACGTCTCCGACAACACCAACAGAAATGGAGCACACTTGATACTCCTCAAAATTTTGTAGACCCATATCCAAATACTTTTGGAACTCGGTCATATACTTGGCAAATTCCGGCCCTGTAGCATACGCAAGGGCTCCAATAGCAAGCATTGCTTCTTCATGCACAGTAGAACTTCTGCATGCAAAGACTTGGAGAAATAAAACCATCATGCGATCAGCAGACTGTAGTATTATAGATTTGGTTTCCTCATAAGCACTCAATTTCTGAACTATCACTTGAAGAACGCCACACAATAGAGCCTGCAGATCACTTTGTTTCTCCCTATCATCAGAGGATATGATCTGAATCTCTATGGTTTTACCTAACCTGGTCATGATTTCAATGAGTAGATGAGCTATCATATTTGATGTCTCAGGCACTTTGCTGCACCGGACTATCTCATTCAAAGTCTCATAGGCAGCTGCCCGAAGTTTAGAACTGTTGGTGTCTGTACGATCAGCAGCCGAAAGGAGAGCTGAAATAATATTGCCAAGGTAGGGTGTAAGCAGTGAAGCTGACTCTGCATCTTCAAACCCCTGGGCTAGAAAATAAATGGCTCCGGAAACCTTTTCAGCAACATTCATGCCATAATTAATGCTTGTCAATAATACAGATATGATACAAGGAAAGTTGTCAGTTGTTATCACTGGATAAGCAGTATTGGGAGAATGAAGAATCTCAAAAATCCTTCCAAGAGTCCAGGCTGTAGTATCCTTCACATGGGTGTTCAGATCTTCCATAGCATCGAGCAGAAAACCAAGTCCAGCATGAACCAAAGGCGATAGCTTCTCGACAGAAGGACCTTCAAGAATGGACCCAAATGCAAAAGTTGCTGCCTCACGATTCCTCCATTCAGGTTTGGTTATGTTACCTTCCACAAATGGCATCACCAGGGGCACAATTGAATCTCCAACAGTCCTTGCAACAAGTCCAAGGCAGGTCCCACCAGCCATGGACAGGTTCCATGTTCCATCATCTTGGTCTTGATCCTCCTCCTGCTTCAATAATGTTTCAAGCAACATTGGCGCAAGCAAAGGCAGAACCTTTTCAATGAAATGTGAATGTGGAGCTACTGAGCTCCCTTCGTCCTCATATGTCTCTTGTATTTCGATCTCCTCATCACAGATAGAGCTCCAAAACTCAACAGCTTGAAGGGCAACAGGCTCTTCATCTCCTTTCACAGCATTTGCCGTCAACGTAAAAAGTGTGTCCATGTAAGGCTCTAGAATATCATAGTACATAGAAGATATGGAAACAAGACACTCAAAAGCTGCTTGTCTAATCTCCGACTCATTTGATACAGCAGCCTGGCACACAACCTGCATTATAAAGTTCCTCTCCATCTCATTCCTAAAGTTAGTTTGGGCAAAATCAAGTGCATTATACAGAGATTTAACAGCAGCCAGACGGACTTCAGAACTGTGCTCTGGCTGAGTCATCCCCTGCACCACAGCAGTAAGGACAGCATTCACTTGTTCCTGCTCTAAGTCTTGATCAGATACCTCCTCGCAGACATACCCTAATGACTCCAATGTCGCTTGTTTCAATGCAGCTGTTGCAGCCGGATGCTTCATGTTGTTCAGTAAGCACTCAATGAGGTCCTGCCATTCCCGGCGAGGAATCTCAATGGATGCAATCTTGGCAACGACTTGTGATGATGTATGCCATGCCTCCGACACGGATGAGCCAAGGGTCTGTAATAGAGAGTCCTTGATTTGGGCTTTGATGGAAGGATCGACGCTGACCCACCGCTGGGCCAGCTCCTCCTTCCTACCAGAGTCCTTGGCATCAAGGGAGTTCTTAAGGATGATGCCAGCAAGTCTCCGAGATTCAGGAGGCTTCTGGTCATTTGATAACTCTACAGATAAGGACAGGAGGAAGTGTGGGAAATTCTGCTCCTGAAACTGCTGAAGGGTTTCCTCTGCAGCTGTCCGGACCTGCCCGTCAGGAGATTGGGCGGACAATAGGATCTGGGTAACATCCATCGCTATGTTGCTACAAGTAGAATTTTATAATGCCTGAAATGCATTACAACAATTAATACAGAATGTCTCGAACAAAAAGAAGACCTAGTTCTAAGTTTTCGGTCTTGGTTGCATGAAAACATCATGGGAACATCGGATATTGGGCTAGTTTGGTTCCGAATTTGAAATGACAAATACTCCATGTCAGATGGAAAATGTCAAATGGTGCTCTTACGAGCATTTGACATTTGCCTTTTCGGTCATTTCGGTATGGTGAAAACAAAAAAACTGAGAACCAAACAAGGCTCTGTTTGCTGTCTTGGCCAAAAAACCAAGAGAAATGTCAAACACCACAGCTCAAAAGGGAAACAATGTAGTGTTTAGGAAGTACTCACATCAGAAGAAAAAATTCACACACTAATTACAGAACAAGTTGTGCTAATAAGGAATATAATTTAGAAAGCAAAAAGGCATATACATGTGCAACATAGGATTATAAACACATACGTAAAATCTAGTTATTATTACTTCAACATGAGAAATAAAGACCAAACACACAACAGTAGCTCATCATGCATGAATTACTTAGGGCATGTTTGGATTGTAGTTACTTTTCATCCAGGGCTCAATTTCATGCCAAGGATTCCATTCAGGATGGGCGTTTTTTTCATGAGTGCCCTTCATTTCGGGGTTCAGATGGGCATATTTCTAAAACGCCAGCCCAACAAGCATTAAAAAAACTGGCATTTGAGCAAATAGGATGAACTGTGACTATAATCCAAACTAACCCTTACTTTACATATCCTTTTCCGTTCTTGGACCTTACTTGAATCATGTAATCTCTTAGATAGAGCAGCTGACTTCTTTTTCTTTTTTTTCTTTTTCGTTGCTCTCTAAAAATTACAGTTTGTGCATAATGTCATACTTTAACAATCAACAAGTTTTATACTAAACCCCAAACTTGAAGATTTGAAACCAAAAATCCTAATAAATAGAGACAAACAGTTCATGAATCAAAACCCTAAGTAAATAATGAATGGCGAGAATAAGTGAACCACAGCAAGCAACAAACAAGAAATCAAATCAATCCCCGAAATCTAATGATAACTATTTCTTCAGTATCAACGACAAGTTGTATATAAAAGATCCGCCAACAAAATCAAAATCAAAATTTACGAACTCCGGAAGATCCCTAAAGTTAAGTAAAATTTCTTCATGATATGAACAAAATAGAAATCAATAGAGATCAAATATAGTGCTAAAATCCACTGATAAGGTGTAAATAAAGCCCTAGATCCGAGTTCGGGAGTTGATACCTTTAGGGTTTTGGAGTTTCGGATTTCCTAGCTAGGGTTTCGCTCCCGACGACTCCCACACCTTCACGGAGTCTGTCAATTTTGGGGGAAATGGAGGAAACGGCTAGGGATTTGGGGGTTTTTATAGAAAGCCGCGATTTCATTTTTTATTTGATTTCGAACGGCTTCGAGAAAAGCGGGAGACGGAAACCCTAATATTTTTGAAATGCATCTGGTCCGATTTACTCGCATGGCCCGGCCCAAATTAACTTGGTTGCGCTGGATTCAGTTTGTTGCAAGGTTGGAAGGATTTGAATTTGTACTTTCATAAAAAAAAAAGCATAGATTTTTTGTCTTTTGTGTAGCTACCAGATACCAAAACCTTCGGTTGAATGAGAAAAAAAAATGGAAGGAAAAAAGAAAGTATATTAGAATAATATTAAATTAATGGTCGGGACACAAGTATTGTGTGTGCAAATCTATCAGCATGATCCTTCCGCTGTCTCTCCTCCTACCGTGTGCCGCCAACATGACCAACCAAAATGATACAATTGGTACAACAAATGTTGTATCAATTCTCCAACTATCGCAACATTTGTTGCAGTCAAAATGCTTACACCATTTACGAAACAAATGCAACATCATTTCAAATGATTCTCTCTTCATTCAATGAAATAAAGTTACAACAAAACAATTGATCTCCAATTAGCAACAAAAGTTGCAACCATTCATGCTAATTACAACATTTCAACTAATGAAATTGTAAATCCCATAACACCATACATGGAACCAAATGGATTAATAACATTTACAACAACAAATGCTACATGTAACATATGTTGCATGAAATTTTCATTTACGGACAACCAAGCAGTCCATATGAATCTTTATTGCAATAGTAACTACTAATAAAGTTTTACTTCAACATATTAAGACTAAAATCTGTGTTGGTTCATTTAGTTTGATATTAAGAAATATTAAATTAGTAGGACTCAATGTAGATTAAAGACTTGTTTATATATTTTATTGATGTTTTAAATTGTGATAGGTTTATTAATATTCCATACGACTCAAATTTTACACATTTGATTGTCTATAATTATTAATAATAATATTATTTTATTATTATTATTATTATTATTATTATTATTATTATTACTTTGTGTCATTGAGTCGAACAGTTAGAGTCAATTTTTAGCTTTTTGTGTCTCTTTATGGATTTCATCGTCTATAGGTCTATGCATCTTCACCATGTAACTTAGATGTATTTTCACCATTTAGGTCTCCGACAGGGACGGTTGGGTTTCAAAGCTTTGCTCATGGGAAGGTTCTTCAATCATTTTTCCTCTCTCTTATAGTGTCGACCTTGCATTCACTACTTTTAATAGTTTCACCTACTGCATCCATAGGAACAATATGCAATTGGATGGACTCATCAAGTTCGACAAATTTAGGTTCCATTGAGCTTTTCGTAACAACCTAAGTTTGTTTTGATTCCAAAGCCTTGTCAATAAGCTTTCTTTCTTCAATCATCAACTCGGATGTCGTTCTTTCTTGTGCTTCAACCTCTACATTATTGTTGGTCTCTTTGGTCACAGTTGTAATGTCCTGCTCTGCTTGGTGCATTGAGATAGTTTACTTGCTCAAATGGCCGTTTGGACTTAGGTTCATGCAGAAAATTTATTCAGATATATGCTTGATCGAGGCAGATAGGCTTTTCTTCAAGGTGGGTGGTTTTGATCTTCTCTCATTTACCTTCACAGTAAATGATATGGATGATGCATGTTTAATTCTTATGCTATGAGTTTTTTTGCATGCTAATAAAAACAAAAGAACCAAGATAGATAAAAGAGAGTAATCTCATAACTCATTTATGTAACTTGCTGCTATGGAACATGAAATTATTAAACTGTTGATATAGACTCTTGTAATGTTGATACATATCACATAGATTATTAACTTGTTATATATATATGTGGATTTTGTATCTTTGTAGTAGGTTATCATATGGAGTATAGTTTTGTTGCTATATTTTAGATGTGGAATATAGTATTATAGTGATGTATCTTATGGAGTATATTACTATAGTTTCAAAGGAATAGAAATGTGGAAAAGTTTGGGACCGTTGAGTCGTCAAGGTAGAATCCCCAGACTGGAAAGAATATTGCGAGCGATGGCTCGAGGATTGTGGTAATGGAAAGAAGAGATGTGTTGTACAGTTATTTTAGTTTTTTACCATGCATATTCTTTATAGTTTAACTGTTCACGCATTTGCATGGTCATGGACAACTTGTGCATAAGGTTTTTGGCTTCTCGAACGATCATCGGAGCACTAGGATCGTGTCAGCCTAGGAGGACCCAGGATATTTGTGCTAACATACTAGCATGAGTGATTCAGAAACTTTTAGTGGGGCTTACTACCTATGTTGAAAAGATCGTCGTCTAACCAATTTATGGTCCAGGATGACTTGTAATGCTAATGACCTTCATATAGATAGGTTGTGTGCTAGCGTCATCTGCTTGCAGCCGTAATAGCTTAATAAATTGATGGATGGATGGAGTGTTTATGAATTGGCACTTGCCTTGGGCACTTGACATGTTATATATTTCCTGAAGGCTAATGAAAATCTTATGTAGGGACATACTTATGACACACTTTTACATTATGAAAGATATCGTTGGGTTAACATAAAAGGATGGTAAGTATTACGTAAGATCAACTATGTTATGTGACACTTTTATGGCTTTGGGGACATATATGCCCATGAATTGTTAACTGATCCTAAGGCAAGATTAGAAAGACCACATATATTTTCCTGCACTTACTTAATCAAGGTGTTGTTTGAGTTGACTTGGCTAGAGGTCACTCACTAGTACACGATAATGTATTGACTCCCCACCAGATCTTCTCAGATGTAGAGTTTGCTTGGACATGATGAGGCGTTGGAGCTAGGTTGACAACTTGTAGCGGAATGGATGAATATGATTTATTTTGCATATAGAGGACGTAATGTATGGAACATCATTTCTTTGTATAGTTCTTGAGATGTAAGTGTCATATCCAAGAACCAGAATACTAGAGAGATGGGACGAAACAAGGCCACATACATATATCAGAGTACTCCAGTACCACAAGATACAGTCACGACTATAAAGACATAGGAGATTATTCTATAAACCAACAGTCAATACTAGGTCAAAAAAATCCTAGGTGTCTCAATCGCCAGCAAATAACTAAAGAGCAAAATATATAATCATCAGACATATAAAACAGTTAAGCATCCCAAACTATAATACACAGATGATCATGAAGCTAGTAATACGAAAATGAGATACTAGCAAGAGTAAACAATAATACATTATCAACTCTAGCTGCAATCTAGACTATATACAATCATGATTGCCCTTGGATAGAAAGTCAACTCCAAAACATGAGATAAACACGTGCTCGGTAGTTAAATGCCACAAAAGAATATACAGATATATAGTGGATAATATATAGAAGGAATGAAAATTCACTCAAGTGCTCGGCTGGGGTTCTCCTGGTGGTCGTCATCAAGAGAAAGGTACGGAATATCCTCCGACTCTGCTACAAGATTTGGTCATACAAAATCAGTAGGGTCAAAATTTTAAATAGCAAGTACCACAAAGAAAGCTATAAGAAGAACTAAAAACTAGTATGCAATCAAGTACAGGAAAAGCAGTAAACTTGAATCATAAAACATGTAAGTACAACATGAACAAGTAACGGGAACATGAAGCATGAACATAAACAATGATCAGGAAATACATGAACGTGATAAATAAACAGGGATATAAACTGGAACTGGACAATAACAGGTCTAGACAATAAATAATCAATCACTGCACGACCAATCATGGCATATGGATTGCTATCATTAACTAAATTGGGTTATCACATTCCTAATTACTAGCACATGCAATCGAGGTACCAAATGTCACACGTCCTGCAGTCTATCCAGCTATCCAGGAAAATTAATAATCATGAATCAATACTGAAATTGTAACACTTGACGGTGCGCTGGAAGTGTGCTCCGCACAACTGGGATCCCCAAATCCAAGGGTGTAGCCAAAATTACGGGACTACATGCAAGCTAAAAATCTTCCCTCTAAATGATTCTACGCGATCGATCTAGGCATTAATCCTAAGTAGTTTAATTAAGAATTCCCAAACGTGGCATCCGGAAATCTATCCTAGACATAAGGTTTTTTCCTTAGAAAAATGCAAGACTGGACAATAGCTTGACAATCACAATCAGGACTCTAGACATGAAAACAACCACTTGATACAATCAGTATATGAGTGGATGAGCCAATTCAAAAATTAGTACATGGATCATGAGTGCACTACTACGAGCTACTATTGAAAATTAATATAGGAATCATGAGTACGCTACTATGAGCAACTACCAGGAGTCAATACAGGAATTAGTACAGGAGTGCGCTACGACGAGCCACTATCGGGAACAAACATGAAAAAGTTAAATCCACGATGTTAGTAAAGGACATGCATTCGTGTCAAGTATATGGGGAATAACACTTCCCAAAACTACAAAAATCACAAGAATTAAATAAGAAATCAAAATAATTAAATATAAATAGCAAAATAGGCAAAAATGGTCTATAGACAGTATACTAGCAAGAACTAGCAAGTTTTTGTGTAAAAAATGGTACACTGGCGGTACACTGTGGTATACTATGGTATTCTTCTCTGATACAGCAGGCGAATTCTAATTTTTTTTCTCAAAAAATGTTTCAACCATAAAATTCTTATTTTAAATCAAAATTAGACGTTTTAAAGGTCAAAATTGCAAGATAATAAATTTTTCACATTATGGAAGCATTAGTGTTTACAAATTCTAAGATTTAAAAGATGATTACCTCGTAAATACTAAAAAATAATTTTTGGGAACCAAAAAGTGTTCCGATTTTACCAAACTCAAAACCAAAAAGATACAAAGTTAGGGGTGTAACGACCCGCTCCACATCAATGCAGATAGCCGATTCAAACGACACAAGTGCGACGATCCGTCCCGTCTAGCTCAGCCAGAAGACTCGCTTAAGACAAAGGAATTCTGACTTGGCCCTTCAAAAGATCTTACTTAGACTTTCAAAGGCGCGCTCAGAGTAGCGCTCGACCGAGGCGAATCATCACTAATGTGGGTGGCTCCGATGAACCTGTCTTTGCTTAGCCTGCACAACTTAAATATGGCTATACATGTGCGTTCACTAGAACGATAACCCTTGCATGCTAATAAATGAACTCAACGCACATAGCTAAGAGAATAATTCTAATTTGTATTACTTGTATAGAACATGAAAGTAAACTGGTCGAACGAAATGCATTCCCGCCTTGTTGTTTTAGAATGTTTCTAGTGAATTCCTTATGCTATTGATTATACACGAAATGCTTGTCACTTAGTTAACGCCACACTTGGAAAGCACGATACGGAACCTTGTTACACTACAAAAATGATCATTTACGGTGCACAAAATACGCTGTAAAAGATTTTTGACGGCGTACATTTGTGTGTCGTAAAAGGTCATGTCATAAATGACCATATTATTTACAACACGCATTCGAACGTTGTAAATGACCCCCTCTATCTTTTTTACAACGCACATGTGAACGATGTAATTGATCCTCTCCATCTTTTTTACAATGTGCATTTGAACGCTATAAATGACCATTTCCTTATTTTTTACAACACACATTCGAACGTTGTAAATGACCCTCTCCACCTTTTTTTAATTTATATGCATATGACCAATAACTATAGTAGAAACCAAGTTATAACCATTTTATCTTTTATTACTAAATTAATTTACACATATACTATAAACATTAAATTATTTATTAGATTACATAATTACATATTCAAAATATGTAATTGTAATTATGTAACAGAACACTCAACAACAGCAAAATTCATCAACCGAAGACGGAAGCAGAGCAAATTTCACCAACAACAAAACTCGATTACATAATTACATCAAATCAAAGTCCTCTTGTATACAGAACCACTCCCTCAGCAAAACTCGATTACATCAAATTAGAATTCAGAATATATGATGAGTATCTTTCTAGTATAGCTTAAGCAAAAACTCCAACACAAATTTAGATGGGACAACATGAGGAGTCTTAGTTCCTTCTTCTTCTTTTGAGTTGCTACTGGATTTGGAGTATCGGCTCCTTCTATTGCAACTTATTCTTGTTCAATTCTTCTTTGAGTGACTGCTTAAATGAAAAATTGTTCTTAGAGAACTCAAAAATGTACACACAGATTCTACATGCAACTAGTTAAATGCAACATGCATGCTTGTTTCAAATTAAAACATATACATCTTGATCACTACTACAAAGGGATGTACACATGTCCCATAGTTGCTTCACCATAGTAGAAGAAGTCACAACAATCTCTCTGATCCGCCACCAATTAACACCATCCATGTGCCACTCCATCGAGTCTTTTTTCGCAGTAGTACATTAAACAACAAGAAAATTTAACAAAAGTTCCCAAACAATGAAATGGATGAATAAAACAAAATTACAATCAAACCAAAACTAGCAAATCGAGAATGAGACGAAGCAAATTAATGTCGAAGGACCTCGAGGCGGCCATTGGCGGCGACGATGTGGAGGGCGGAGAGGCGATCGTAGACGGTGGTCCGGCCGAGGACGGCGTGGTCCCACCAAAGCGCGGATCCCACCGCGTCGACATCGTTGGACTGACCGGCACGGAAGAAGTCCATCTCACGGCTGTGCCCCGCGTAGCTTAGTCCCTGGCTCATTGACGAGAGGAAGGAGGAGAAGGAAGAGAAAGAGGAAGAGAGGGAGAGGTTTAAGTAATATTTTTTTTTTTAGTATTTAATAAGTGAATAAAGGCATATGGAAGTTTGAATAAAAATATAGAGGGAAATGAAAATTTGTACGGGATTTTTTTTTTGAAAACAATGTTTTTTACAACGTGCATTAACACGCCGTAAAAGAGGTGCAAATTTTAAATTAAAAAAAATACAAGGAGGAAAACTGGAAAGAATACCCGAGTAAATAATTAACCAACAAAATATGTGAATCATATCCCTTAAGAATATGTTGGTATTTTTTTTTCCAGGACAACTTTTTTTTTTTTACTTCTTCATTTTTTATCCTTTCTCGTTTTTTAAGGAAAACGATATTTTTCTATGGGTTAGGTAAGTTTCATTTTCCACCATTTTGGAGAAAAATATGAAAAGTTATAATTTTTTGAAAAATAATTCCATAAAAAATATAAGATATCAAACACTACAATTCATGAAAAA
The DNA here is from genome assembly GCA_036927795.1 of Iris macrosiphon. Classification (NCBI taxonomy): domain Eukaryota; kingdom Viridiplantae; phylum Streptophyta; class Magnoliopsida; order Asparagales; family Iridaceae; genus Iris; species Iris macrosiphon. The sequence continues at coordinate 104,986,386 of JAYESA010000009.1, read as the reverse complement.
AAATTATGATATCTTTCACAACGCGCAAAAATGCATGTCGTAAATGAGTCTTCTTTTACAACGTACAAAAATGTATGTCATAAATGAGTCTCCTTATACATCGTACAAAAATACATGTCGTAAGTGAGTCTTCTTTTACAACGCGCACAAATGTATTCGTAAATGAGCCTTCTTTTAGAACGTGCAATAACGTACGCCGTAAATGAGTCTTCAATTACAACGCGCAAAAATGCATGCCATTAATGAGTCTTCAATTACGACGTGCATGTCAAACATGCCACAAAAAAGGCAAAAAACAACTATTTTACGGCGCACATACTTGCACGCCGTAAAAGAGTGTCATTTACAACGCACAACAACTGTGCGCCGTAAATTGTGTGTCGTAAATGCTATATTTTCTTGTATTGTTATGAAATTGAGGCAGGAAGACTATCAAAATAGTCATTCCGAGCCAAATAATAAAAATATGAAAAGCCTTCGGGACCGTTGGGTCGCCAAGGCAGTTTCCGTACCGGGAGCCGCATAATAATAATAAAACATAGAATAAAAGAAATGAATGGATGAATAAATGAATATAAGTAAGAAATGAATGATGTGAAACGAAGGTTATAGACGGGTATGTTGGGGACGTACAGCGGGCCTCGCTACCCGCACTGCATGGAGCACCGCCAACCCAGTCGATAATCTGTCTTGGCTCAACTGAAGCGACTTGAACTGAATCGAATCGAATCGAACTGAACTAACTTGAATCGAACTAAGATGAACTTGAATTGAATTAAAATACTGAGAAAATATAATAATTCAAAATGGTCACGGACAACTCGTGTACAAGGATATGGATTTTAGGATTCCTCGGACGATCGCCTTGGGGTACCGGGATCATGTCGGCCTAGGAGGAATCATGGTTACAGACGACTTGCCTGGGTGTACGGCCACGCAAGCGACATAATCACGGTATCGCGTAGCCTATCAGGGTATACCTTCCATCACGCATGATAGGTAACATCACTACGAATACCCGTATGGACCAAAATGGGTTGTGATGCCAACGACCCGTCTGTTCATATAGATTAAGTTGGCTCGATTGCGGTAATCTGTGTGCGAGTTATTGCATTAAAACAATAATCTGAAACACCTGAATATGAGAAATATGAACTCTGAGTAGATCACAATTTAGCAATTAAATGGAACATATTAGAGTGACTTTAGTATAACTTAACCTAAGTATATTGTTCACGTGAGGCATAACCATGCTCGTAACACTTGTGTTTATTAAGCGATCCTTGGATTTTATTAGGTATATAATCGTGATGGTTAATTTGGTTTTATCTTTGGACAGGGAAGGATGGATGGTAAGTTGGTAAGTCTCGACGTGTTATTCTTATATCCCACGACGCACTGTCACACGAGTTAGGCTTACATCATATGCCATAAACTGATCCTAAGGCAAGACTAGAAAGATAACTTAATATATTATGCACGGAACTAATATAATGTGTTTGGATTTGTTGTGCGGGCGAGAAGCCTCCCCATTAGTGCATTCAATATACTGATAACCCACCAGGTTGCTTGCAAGGTACGGTAGAACCTCATTCGGTACGGAGTATCCATTCGTGCACGCTAAGGCGTGGAGTTCACTCTGGAGCCTTGGAGTTTTGAGTCCGAAACTGAAGAACATATATAAGACATAATGTTGGAACATCATGTCACGTCCCAGTCCCAAAATACCGAGGGACTAGTCACGTGGCAATGGCCAGCAGCACAACTCCAATGGGCAAACCTAATTTAATGGACCCGTTATAGTGCACTTAAGCTGTAATAAATATCAATGCAGTCTACACCATCTATCACAGAATAATTTTAAACTCATCCACAGAAAGAAACATAACTAGATATGATAGACTAATCAAGATATAGATAAAAGAAATATAGTCTATCATCAAGTCCAAATAAAAAGTGCCTCGGGGAACAACTCGATAAAATAAGTTAATACATCAATCCAAAAGTCAAGATATGAAATAACTGGAAGCAGAAATAACTAAGTATGTAACAGAATACTCAGGAGAATTCCTCTGGCAGAACCTCGTCCTCTGGTGCCAGTACTGCTATCACGCCGCAGTCCCAAAACACCGAGGGACTAGCCACGTGGCAATGGCCAGCAGCACACTCTAATGGGAAAACCCAATTTAATGGACCCATCAAGGTGTATTTAAGCTGTAACACAATAATAAAGTCTACTAAACATGTCACAATCTAATCTCATCCATGGAAGAATAATATGATCACAATAAGCAAAATAAAATATAACCATCATCAAGTCTTAATAAAGTAAATCGGGGAACAACCCGATAATAAGTCTGATATACTAGTTCAACAGACCAGAAATAAAAGAGTCTAATAATAGCAAAAATTGAGTATAGATAACAGATACTCAGGATAAATCCTCGGCCATCACCTCGTCCTCGGGAATCGGTTCAGCTCCAGTGTCTGCTCCTGCTCCTACTTCTACTCCTGCCCCGTATACCTCGGGATATAATTCCTCTGCTAAACCTGGGGACATATCCGGATCCAGGTCCTCAGGGGACATAGCAAGGTACAAAATAACTCAAGCCAAAATAAATACAGTACAATAATAAATGAAATAATAGGGTAAACTATGTAACCATCTATGTGTAATGCAAGTGAGAGCATCACTAATACTCAGGCTGAGACCACTACAAGCTCTGTGTCAGGGAGCCGGTAGCAGTAATATCACGTAATATGCCTAGCTCTGATGTAGAGTCAACGGCCTCACAATAATAAATACATATATAAAATTAGCATGTAGCCTGTGTGTCTCTCCCCACCCAATGTAATCACACGTCTCATGTCCATGTCACACAAGATCATATCTAATACAACAAGTCATATGATAGCTATGAATATAAAATCTATGTCACAAATCCTGTAGCCTATACAGAATCACCATGAATATCTTAGGAAGATTCTGTCTCATGAATAGTGTCAGGTGTCCTGAGGTATGACGTACTTGATAAGGCAAGCACGAGAATGTATAGGGTTTCGATATCCATCTCTAGGTGACGTTACACAACTCCGCGTACGGTGTTGACACCCGAATATTATTCGAATATTAAGTAATGTCATACGGTCCTAGGTTGAACAGATACAACATATAAATAAATCAAGAAAATAACATATAGCAATTAGTGCAAGATTGACAAGGTACACTTGCTTGGGGTTTGGATACCAACAGCTGCTCCGGTATCAACGAAATCTGCAGGTACTCCTCCGAATGCTGTAATAAACATTACCATCAGGTTCAGAAGATATCAAATAGCTAGAATTGCCTGTCCATAAGTCCAATTTGGACAAAGGGGCAAAAGTGACAGTTTCTAGTCAAAGCGGGGTCCACATGTGGCCCGCTTCGCACCAAAAATGTGCTAGAGACAATGTTATCTAAATTCATCAAACTTAGTGTCTACAAGTCCAGAACGATGATACGAACCCAACGGAATATCCAGAACTGGATTCCGATGAGCCGATCACAAAATTGCCCGTCAAGTGGAGCTGTGTGGCCCACGATACAGGATTTTGTCAACGTTCTCAGAATCGAACCAAACTTGGGTCACAGGACCAGCGTATTGCTATGAGTCCGATGGCGCAAGTTTTGTTTCGATACGACGAGCGTACACAAAGTTACAATGAGTTTCAGAATAAGGTCGATACGGGGTGTTGTCGACGGATATACGTTGATTCCGGTGTGCACGCACATCCAAATCAACTTTCGTGAAATCTCACACGTCCGTATTGATAGTGCGCACCTTTTGGTATAGTTTCTACACGACCAAGTCATCTCGTTTAGCGGGGCGCACCCAGTTCCGAGAAAATTTGGGTATTTAAATAACTAAGTTTTTGGTCATTTTTACCCTCAAATAAATTACAAATTACAACATGATACATTGAAATAATAAAGAGTTTTAAAACTTGGTCATATGGTCTAAATTACTGTTCAAGCCAATTTTGAAAATATTTAACAGGTTGGTCGCAAAACTGTTGCGAACTGGGGAGTTCGAGACATTTTCTGAATTTTCAGAAAAGGGGATTTATTTTCCTAATTTTTTGTCGCAGTTTGCGACCGACACAGGACGCGATACCCCAAACTAGTTGCACGGGGTTCGAGAGGGTCATACAGGGTACACGTACGATTTGACAGAATGGAAAACGAGAGGACGAGGAGAGAGAAAATCTCACCTGAGCAGGGCATCAGACACGACTGAAATACGCGTATACGCGGCGGCGTGATGGAGCTCGGCTGGTCGGAGGCGGCTGCTAGCTACTGGTGGTCGATCGTCGGCGGTGGGGTCGTCGCCTGAGAGTTCTCCGGAGGTCGTCGGAGGGGCTGGGTAGCTCGGGGTCGTCGGTCTTGGCAGCGGGGCGACCGAAGAATGGTGGTTATGTGGCTGATGGTGGAGGTGTTGGAGGGGGTCGGGTTTTATAGGAGGAGCGGGAGGTGGTTGGTCGATGGTTGGCGAAGGTGAAGGGGTCGGGGAGACGAAGGGATATGGTGGCCGGCGTTAGGGAAGGTAAAGGGGAAGGGCGGCCGGTGGCGAACGGCATAGAGGGGAGGCTGAGAGTCGGGGGGTTAGAATTTAGGATTTTACTGTAGATTTAGAAATAAAGGCTCGGGTCGGGTTAATGGGTACGGGTCCAAATCCGACCCGACCCATTAAGATTGGTTTGGGTTGGATTGGGTTGGTTCAGCATGGGTTCGGTTTGGTTTAGAATTAAACCGGTTTTATTTGGTTTATTTAAAAACTAAGTTTTGGGGTATTTAAAAATAGTTCTGGGGTCCAATAAATTCTAAAAAAATTGCTGTATGTCTAATTAATTATTTAACACCCAAAAATATTATTTTCATACTATTTTAATATTATTTTTAATACTTAAAAATATTTAATTTAGAAGAACATTTATTTTAATTATTTAAAAAATCACCGAAAATTCCCAAAAATTTATTTTTAATTTCTGAAAAATCCGTGTGTTTACAATCTACCCCCCTTAAGAGGATTGCGTCCTCGCAATCAAAGAATTAACTACTAAAGGAAATTAAAACATGGTAACTAAAAGAAATGCTTAGGTTATACCTGTATCATCAAATAGGTGAGGATAACGCTGGCGTATGATATCCTCTCGTTCCCAGGTAGATTCGCCGGGAGAGTCATGTTTTCAAGCTACTCGAACCAGTCTAATCGTCTGACCTTACAATATCTTCTTACTGATGTCGAGTATCCCAACTGGCTGCTCTTTATATCTCAAGCTAGGGCCCACTGTAATCTCAGAATGATCGACTATGTGGCTTGGGTCAGTCACGTACCTCCTCAGCTATGAGACATGGAATACATCATGCACTCCCTCTAAAGATGAGGGTAATGCAAGACGATAAGCCACCTCACCAATGCGCTCCAGAATATCAAATGACCCAATGTACCTTGGGCTCAGTTTGCCTCTGCTCCCAAATCGAATAGTACCCCGAGTAGGTGAGATCCTCAAGAATACGTGCTCTCCTTCTTTGAACTCCAAAGGTCGTCTGTGTGTATCAGCCCAATGCTTCTGTCTGTCCTGAGCTGCACGAAGATAATTTTGAATTTTCTTCACCTTCTCAACGGTCTGCATCACCAACTCTCGACCCAGTATTTGATGCTCGCCAACGTCACTCCAACATATTGGTGATCTGCACTTTATGCCGTACAAATCCTCGAATGGTGCCATCTGGATGCTCGCCTGGTAGTTGTTAATGTAAGAGAACTCCACCAAGTACAAATGATCTTCCCAAGATCCTCCAAAGTCTAACATACACGATCGCAGTATATCCTCCAAGATCTGAATCGTGCGCTTAGATTGACCATCTGTCTGTGGATGGTAAGCAGTGCTGAACTTGAGTCGGGTGCCGAGACTCTCTTGCATGCTTCACCAAAAATGGGATATAAATCTTGAGTCACGATCTGACACTATACTAACAGGTACTCCATGTAATCTTACGTTCTGTCGTATGTACATGTCAGCTAGAATTTCTGTGGACTGTCCAACTCTAAACGACAAGAAATGTGCCGATTTAGTGAGTCGATCCACGATAACCCATACTGTATCTTTTCCACCGGTGGCTTCTTGAAAATCCTATAACGAAATCCATAGTGATATATTCCCACTTCCATTCGGGTATGGGAAGCGGCTGTAACATACCAGCAGTTCTTTGATGCTCGACCTTAACTTGCTGGCAGACCAAATATTTTGCCACAAATCGTGCAATCTCCCTCTTCATTCCATGCCACCAATAATACTGTCTCAAATCTTGGTACATCTTTGTTCCTCCCGGATGAATAGAGTACATGGAGCTATGTGCTTCAGTCATCAACTCATATCTCAATTCCCCATTTGGAACATATAGGCGATTTCTGCACCTTAATGTCCCGTCCTCATGGATGCGAAGTCTTGTCTGCATGCCGGCTTCCGTCTTCTCGTTAAGTCTTCGGAACCTAGCATTGGTGGGCAATGCCGCCTTAATCCTCTCCACAAGTGATGACTTAACTTCAAGATTCGCCATCAAACAACTTTGTCGAGGCAAAACAATCTCTATATTGAGCTCCTGCATATCCTTTAATAGCTGGGACTGCATCGTCAAGAAATAAGTTGTAGGCTTCCTGCTGAGTGCATTTGCTACGATATTCGCCTTGCCCGGATGGTACTGCAGATCTATATCAATGTCGACCATCAACTCAAGCCAACGTCTTTGTCTCATATTGAGCTCTTTCTGAGTATATACATACTTCAGACTTTTGTGATCAGTAAAGATTTCTACCTTTTCTCCATAAAGATAGTGCCTCCATATCTTTAGTACAAATATTACTGCAGCTAGCTCAAGATTGTGCGTTGGGTAGTTCTTCTCATGGACCTTCAGCTATCTTGATGCATAAGCGATAACTTTGCCATGTTGCATCAAAACACATCCTAGTCCCCTGCCTGACGCACCACTATAAACAACAAAGCCTCCCGATCCTGAAGGAAGAGTCAAAACCGGTGCTGTTGTTAATCACCTCTTCAATTCTTCAAAGGCCTTATGACAATCTTTCATCCATGCAAACTCCTGGTCCTTACGCGTCAACCGCGTCATAGGCTCCATAATCCTTGAGAAATTTTCTACGAACCTCCGATATTATCCAACAAGTCCGAGAAAACTTCTCACTTCTGCAACTGATGTAGGTGTAGGCCAAGTTTCTATTGCAGCAACCTTCTTTGGATCAACTGAAAGTCCTTCTCCTGAGATGATATATCCCAGAAAAGGTACCTTATCAATACAAAACTCACATTTACTGAGTTTGGCATACAGCTTCTCCCGTCTCAGCGTCTCTAGCACGATTCTGAGATCCTCCTCGTGCTCTTCATGGCTCTTGGAATATATTAAGATATCATCAATAAACACAATCACGAACTTGTCCAAGTACTGATGAAAAACTATGTTCATCAAACTCATGAACACAGCTGGCACGTTGGTTAAACCAAACGGTATAACTAAGAACTCATAGTGTCCATACTTGGTCCTGAAGGTTGTCTTCGGTATATCCTCCTTCCTTACTCTAATCTGGTGATAACCGGATCTAAGGTCAATCTTTGAGAATATCCTAGATCCACTCAACTGATCGAATAGGTCGTCAATGTGTGGCAAGGGATACCAGTTCTTAATGGTTACAGCGTTCAGTGCCCTGTAGTCAATACACAGGCGTACTGTCCCATCCTTCTTTGGTACAAATAATATGGGTGCTCCCCATGGTGAAATACTGGGCCGAATAAAACCCTTCTCTAGAAGATCATCAACTTGCTCCTTCAATTTCACCAACTCCTTAGGTACTAGCCGGTACACTGATGAAGTGATAGGCTCTGCTCCTGGAGTCAAGTCTATTGTGAATTCTATTTCTCGATCAGGTGGTAAACCTGGAAGATCATCAGAAAATACATCCATAAACTCTGATATAACTCTTGGGTAACCTGATTCCCCTTCTACAAATAGTACCCTAAGAGTAGGCTGAACACCTTGTTCTATAGCTCCCCGAAGAAACTCAAACTCTGGATGTCCAGGCGGTCTAAATATAACCCGTCCAAGCCAGCAATCTAGGGTCGCATGGTACTGACTTAACCAGTCCATACCAAGTACAACATCATAATCCGGCATAAAAAAGATCAGAAATTGGGCTCACATCTCTCTTCCACAGACTAATACCGAACAAGATCTACAGATGTCACTAACTGGGATAATTTCACCTCCCGTAAGAATTTTCTTAGTCTTCGAAAGGGGTGCGGTAGCTACTCTATGTGTGGCTACGAAGCTAGTAGCTATGAATGAATACGATGCTCCAAAATCAAATAAAGCTACAGCAGGTAATGAAGCTACTAATATAGTACCTGATATAACCTCTCCTACAGTAGCTTCCTCCTCAACAGCCAATGCAAATGCCTGTCCTCGTCCCTGAGCTGGACCTCTCTGCTGATGAGCCTGCTGGAATAGTGCTGCCTGTGGTGCCAATGGTGGTCTCTGTTGATCCCCTCCTGGAGCTGATGGTCTGACTCCTCCAACTGCCATCTGTGGTGCTCCCAATGCTGGATAAGCTGGCCTTGGTGCTAGTAAAGCTGGTCAATCTACCGTTGGTGCTCCCTCTCGACGCTCAGAGCAGTCCTTGGCTGGATGCTGGTTAGATCCGCAAATCAGGCATAGTCCCAACTTGCGTCTGTACTCCCTCTCTATATGACCTACCTTGCCGTAATAGTGACAAGTAGGAAGGGATAAGATACGTAGGACTAGGAATACGTAACACGCCAGCCGTATGTATACGAACTCCAATATATGGAAACCATATACACACGTACGCTGTACATGAATATCCAATCCACAGTGGTAAATATATGTCACAACAAGTCACACGCAGTTCTATATCTCATCCACAGCACAAATAATAGAATAATAGAAATCAATAACTGAATATCAAAGAAGTAGTCTCAAATAGTAATCTCAAAGTGCAATAGTCGGGTGGAGACAAATCCACTGCAAATCGACTATAATAAACTACTAAAGAGAGAAGAGAATAAACTCTAATATAAGAATAAATGTCTAGAAGAGAATAGCAACTAGAATCTCTAAACAGCTGCAAATAAATCACATATAATCAGAAGATAAGATCGTCTCAGACTGATAGGTAGCGTCAGGTCCAGGTCCATACTCCTGTGGATACTCCTGCTCATCTATATCTGGAAAATGGACCAGGTCCTCAGAGGGACGTAACAAGTATACTTAAACACATGCCAATAAAGTACTGAAATTAAACATCCATTGGGGTCGCCTAACCATCTATGTGAATGCAGTTAAGAACACCTTTCCCCACAAGTGAGCTATCTGGCTGAAAACTGGGATTTGGCATGATTCTCTTTTGAAGAGCCAGGGGCCTAAAAGGCACGTCGTCTTTTGAACGCCGGTGGCCCGCCTGATAGTACATAATATATAGTGGTCATCATCACCCGTATCTCCAGCGGAGAATCCGGGCTTCACAGAAAAAGTACAAAGGAGCTCAAATGCGGTACTTGTTGTTCTCCCCACCCAATGCTCTAAGCATGTCATGTCCATGACACGATAAACCTCTAATAACCGCCAGGTCTACTAGCATGCAAAGTTTCTATTGGCAGTTATCCCTATCCGTCGCACGACCTATACGTACCAGTGGCCAGCCGAGTACGCAAGTCCGTGTCCTACATGTGACTCACACTCGTGTAAGAATAGTGTCATGGCCAATGAAACATAAATGCCTCATGAAGATGGGGTAGTCTCATAAAGTAGGTCCAATGCATGTACATAAATAAAAATATAGTACGACGACACCGTCGTTGCACCCAAGTTTCCTTGGACGCGCAGTTTATATAGCATTTAAAATAAATGAACTAAATAAGCAGAAAATAAACATGCATGTCTCATATGAAATGTAAAAATAGTACAATGGCAAGGTATACTTGCCTGGCAAGAAATCTGTAAAGTGTACGCGCCCAAATGTCAAGGACACTGAACCTGGAACTAAGGACTCCGAACAAACGTCTCCGGATGCTGAAATAAACATCACCAACGTTTCCGAAATGAGCAAAATAGCTAAAAAGCACATCCCTTTCGTCCCATTTGGACACAGGGGCAAAACGATAATTTTGGGCAAAAGTGGGGTCCACGTGTGGCCCACTTTGCACCGAAAAGCGTGCCGAGGATAACAGTCTCTAAATGGAATAAACTATGGGTCAAACAACTCTAGATGTCAATACGAACCCAACGGTATGTCCAAATTTGGATTCCGATGAGCCGAACAAAATTTGGTCAAAAAAGTCAACTGTAGGACCCGCCAATTGGCGATCTGGTCAACCGTCTCAGAAATGCGTGAAAATTGGGTCACAGGACCAGCGTGTTACCACGAGTCCAGTGGCGCAAGTTTCGTCGTAATCTGACAAGCGTGCACAAAATACGTGCGAGTTCCACAAAAGTGGCGACACGGGATGTGTCCGCGGATACGGCCTGATTCCGGCAAGCTCACGCGTCCGAATCAGTCCCCACGAATTTTCACGTGTCCCGTTATGCTGTGTGCACCATTTGGTACACTTGGCACACGTCGGGGCGGTCCCGTTTGGCGGAGCGCGCTCCGATCTCCAACTTTTGGAAAACCGGAAAAAGTGGGTGCGCACAGTTTTGTGACGAATATATTTTTGTCCACAGCAACTAATAGCACAAAGTTATAATACAGAAAATAAACTAGATCATGTAATCTACAGGTATCAAAAAGAATCACCGAATTCGGATCTCTGTGGTGGGAGATACGAACTCGGCAATATGGGTGGTCAATCTGGAATTCTGCGATTGCAGAATTCTGTCTGCTCGTCCAACTTTGGACGCTGTTTTTCACCTAGGGGCACACGTTTTCCGAGGTTGACTATAAAACAAATACTGGAGAGGGTTGAGGGAAGATCATACGTATGAAAATGGAACAGCGTTTGGTCGAGCGAGTCAACGGAAAAACATGCCGGAGCGAAGGTACCTCGAGTGGGAGACTGCAGTTCGCGATGTCGGCGTCGACAGGATGGTTGGATGGCTTGGAGAGGCTTCTCTGGCTGCGGTGACGGCTCTAGATGGGAAGAGGAAGTCTGGAGTTTCTAGGTTAGGGTTTTAGAGAGCTATAATATATATATATATTATATATATATTAAGAGAGAGAGAGAAACGGGTTGGAATCCGTGAGTTTCCGCGGGTGAAGTGGGCGCTGAAGGGTCAACTGGCTGCGGGTTAACGTGAAGTTGCTGCTGGTTCTAATTTCTAATGGGCGGCCTTGCTATTGCTGGATGGGAACTTAGCAACACTAAGTTGCTGCAAAAGGGATCCCTAGTAACTAATAGTATTATTACTATTATTATTATATTATTATTATTAGTATTATTAAATTAATTATTTTCATTCTTTAAATATATATATATACATATATATATTTGTATATACATATATATATATATATATATATATATACTCATAAGAAAAATTTATATAATAGGGTATTGCACATCGTTAGGCTAGCAACAGCTCAAGGGGTCTACTACATGGAATAAATTTCGAAAAAATCCTGAAGGTCCCATAACTCCTCTAAGTGCCCGAACACCTAACATAAAAATTATTAAAATCTATTTCCCCTATTTAGACCTAATTACTACAATTTAATTAACAATTAATAATTAAAAGGGTTTATACGATTTTCTAGGAAGGGAGTTTTACATTCTACCCAACTTGTAAAAATTTTGTCCTCGAAATTAAAATTAAGCCACGATAGAATGCAAGGATGGTATAAGATATAAATTAACAATATAAATTCATACCTTGGTCTGCGAATAGGTTCGGAAAACGCTTGCGCATGTCGTCCTCGCGCTCCCAAGTTAATTCTCCTGGCGCGCCATGCCTCCATGCTACGCGAACCAAGGGAATAGACTGGTTCCTCAATACCTTCTCTCGACGATCAAGGATTCCCACGGGTTGCTCTTGGTATGACAAGCTTGGCCCAATGGTGATCTCTGAATGGTCAAGAACATGACTGCTGTCTGCCACATATCGCCTGAGCTACGATACATGGAATACGTCATATACTCCCTCCAGTGAAGGTGGTAGCGCAAGTCGATATGCCACCTCTCCAATTCTCTCGAGCACGTCAAATGGTCCAATATACCTTGGGCTCAACTTGCCGCACCCTCCGAATCGGATGGTGCCTCTGGTCGGTGATATCCTCAAGAAGACGTGATCGCCCTCTTTGAACTCCAAAGGACGACGATGAAGGTCTGCCCACTGCTTCTGCCTGTCTTGCGCTGCTCGCAAGTGTCCCTGAATCTTCTTGACTGTCTCTACAGTGTTGACCACCAACTCGGGTCCCAAAATCTGACGTTCTCCCACGTCACTCCAACACACAGGAGACCTACATTTTCTCTCATACAATGCTTCAAACGGAGTCATCTGAATACTCGCTTGATAGCTATTGTTGTAAGAAAACTCTACAAGATGTAGGTGGTCCTCCCATGATCCTCCGAAGTCTAACATACAAGCTCTCAACATGTCCTCCAAGGTCTGAATAGTACGCTCCGACTGCCCATCTGTCTGCGGGTGGTAAGATATACTGAACTTCAGATGAGTACCAAGACTCTCTTGCATGCTCCTCCAAAAGTACGATGTGAAGCGCGAATCTCTGTCCGACACAATGCTGACTGGTATGCCGTGCAATCTCACGATCTGCCTCATATATAAGTCAGCTAAAGCTTCTGTAGACTGACCCACTCTAAAAGGTATAAAATAGGCTGACTTGGTGAGTCGGTCCACTATTACCCACACTGCATCTCTCCCACTTGGACTCTTGGGAAAACCCGTGACGAAGTCCATAGTGATGTGCTCCCACTTCCACTCTGGAATCGGGAGTGGTTGCAATAATCCTGCTGTCCTCTGGTGCTCCGCCTTCACTTGCTGACATACCAGACATTTAGCTACAAAGCGAGCTATCTCTCTCTTCATCCCATGCCACCAAAAATGCTGTCGTAAGTCACGATACATCTTGGTGCCTCCAGGATGAATAGAATAGATTGAACTATGAGCCTCTGCCATCAGCTCCTGTCGAATCTCTTCATTTGGAACATAAAGACGATCACCACATCGTAATGTTCCATCCTCATGAATGCGCAATCCGGTCTGTTCTCCGGCCTCTGTCCTTTCCTTTAGTCTCCTGAATCTGGCATCTGTAGGCAAAGCTGCCTTAATCCTCTCTACCAATGATGATTGTACTTGCAAGTTGGCTAGTGTCCCATCTGCTCCGGGTAGTATCACTTCAATGCCAAGCTCTTGCAAGTCCTCCAAAAGTTCCCTCTGTGCTGTCAAGAAGTAAACTGCTGGCTTCCGGCTTAACGCGTCTGCTACCATATTAGCCTTGCCTGGATGATAATGTAGCTCGATCTCGAAATCTTTCATCAACTCGAGCCATCGACGTTGCCTCATATTTAACTCCTTCTGCGTGAAGACGTACTTGAGGCTTTTGTGGTCTGTATAGATCTCCACTCGTTCCCCATATAAGTAATGTCTCCATAGCTTCAGAGCAAATACAACGGCTGCAAGTTCCAAGTCATGAGTCGGATAATTCTTCTCATGCACTCGTAACTGCCTAGATGCATATGCAATCACCTTGCCATGCTGCATCAATACGCATCCCAAGCCTTTCCCTGATGCGTCACTGTAGATCACATAACCTCCTGATCCTGACGGAATCGCCAATACCGGTGCTGTAGTCAGTCGCTTCTTTAACTTTTCAAAGGCTGCTTGACACTCGTCGGTCCATATAAATTCTTGATCTTTACAAGTCAGACGAGTCATAGGTGCCGCTGTCCTTGAGAAGTTTTCCACGAACCGTCGGTAATATCCCGCAAGTCCAAGGAAACTCCTCACCTCTGCTGCTGATTTAGGAACAGGCCATGTCTCAACTGCTGAGATCTTCTCTGGATCAACAGAAATACCATCTCCTGTAACAACATGTCCAAGAAATGAAACTCTGTCCAAGAAGAACTCACATTTGCTGAGTTTAGCATATAACTGCTCTCTCCTCAAAGTCTCTAGAATAATCCGTAGGTGCTCCTCATGCTCCTCGTGGCTCTTCGAATAGACAAGTATATCATCTATGAAGACGACCACGAACTGGTCCAAGTACTGGTGGAAGACTCGATTCATCAAGTCCATGAAGATCGCTGGAGCATTGGTCAATCCAAATGGCATGACCAAAAACTCGTAGTGCCCATATCTTGTTCTGAATGCGGTCTTCGGAATGTCCTGCTTCCGTACCTTCACTTGGTGATATCCCGATCTCAAATCTATCTTCGAGAATACCTTAGCTCCACTGAGTTGATCAAACAGGTCATCAATGCGTGGCAATGGATATTTGTTCTTCACTGTCACTGCATTCAAGGCCCTGTAGTCAATGCACATACGCACTGACCCATCCTTCTTGGGTACAAACAACACTGGTGCTCCCCAGGGTGATGCACTCGGTCGGATGAAACCTTTCTCCTCTAGCTCTTTTAACTGTGCCTTCAGCTCGTCCATCTCCTTCTTCGCCAGTCTGTAAATATGCGATGCTATAGGTGCTGCTCCGGGTGCTAGTTCAATTGAAAACTCTACGTCTCTGTCTGGGGGTAGTCCTGGCAAATTCTCTGGAAAGACGTCTAGAAATTCTGAAATAATAGGGTGATAGACAACATCGTCCATTGCGAGCTGCATACCATCAAGAATTTCTGTGGGTCCTCGGGCAAACTCAAGTTCAGGCTGGCCTGGTACCTTAAAAAGAATGCTTCCTCCAAAGCAATCGAAGAAAGCGTGGTTCTTGCTCAGCCAGTCCATTCCAAGCACAATATCAAAAGTTGGCATAGGAAGGACTAAGAGTTGGGCATTCATCTCTCTGCCACGTACCACTATAGGGCCCGATCTACAAACTCGAGTAGCTGGTACAACTCCTCCTCCGGTAAGAATTCTAACACAACTAGATAATGGTGTAGAAGCAATGTTGTGTTTGGCAATAAAACTAGATGATATGAATGAGTGGGTGGCTCCCGTATCAAATAATGTCACAGCGGGAAAAGTAAAAGCAAGGGTAATACCTGCTATGACATCCACCTCATGATCCATGTCATCTACCTCCATTGCAAAAGCTCGCCCGTTCCTCTGTGGCTGTCCATGTCCAGTCCTCATATACTGCTCCTCCTGAGTGGGTAGCGGTGGTCCTCTCTGAAATCCTTCTGCTGCTGGGGGTCGAGGTGCTCCCGGTCCGGTCATCTGCTGGGCTGGCTTCGGTGCTGGAAGCGCTAATCTCTGAACTGGCGGTGGAAGTGCCTGCTGCATGGGGCAGTCTCTCGCCAGGTGCTGTCCAGAGCCACATCTCTTACACTGACCCAAGCGAGTCCGACAATCTCTCGAAATATGTCCGATCTTCCCACAATAATTATATTGAGGTTTCTCCGAAATCTGGTACGGTGCTGCTCGGTGTTGCTGATGCTGTTGTGCCAAGGGACGTCGGATAGGTCCTCCCTGCTGTGTCCTGGCTGGTCCCTGCTGTATCCTTGCCGATCCTTGTTGTGTCCTCAGCTGACCTCCCTTTCCTCTGCTAATGGTTTCCTGAAATCTGGCCTCTGTCAGTAGTTCAGCATAAGAGACTCGGGACTGCAAGCTTGTATAATGTTGTAGCTCTTGGGTCAGTCCTCGATGAAATCTTTTAGCTTTAGCCAAGTTATTTGGTATCAAAGCAGCGCCATATTTGCTGAGTCGACTAAAATTGGCATCATACTCGTCCACGGTTCGGTTCCCATGCTCCAAGTGAAGAAACTGATCATACAAGGTGTCCCTGACAGTGTCCGGAAAGTACTTTCCCTCGAAGCACTCCAAGAACTGTTCCCAAGTCTGGTAAGTACCCAACTGGCGCTCCATGGATTCCCACCAGTGATGAGCATTACCATCTAGAAGCGTCCGTACACCCGTCATCCATAGGTCCGTCGGTAACTGTGATGCCTCCAGCAGCTTCTGCGTGTGAGTGATCCA
Organism: Iris macrosiphon; assembly: GCA_036927795.1. Taxonomy (NCBI): domain Eukaryota; kingdom Viridiplantae; phylum Streptophyta; class Magnoliopsida; order Asparagales; family Iridaceae; genus Iris; species Iris macrosiphon. The sequence goes on along the minus strand of JAYESA010000009.1, from coordinate 104,970,221 downwards.
GTTGGTGGTTTCCTCCGGGCTCTCAGTGCCCTTGTATTGCCTTGCACCCATCTGAACAAAATCCTTTACTGATCCAACCCTAGCTCGAGGTACTGGAGCTAGTGCTTGGGCTGGTGCAGTAGCATGTGCAGCCATCCTCTCCAGTGCTGCCAAAAATTCTTGCCTCTGCTCGACTGCCTGCTGCCTCTGCTCGGCTGCCTGCTGCCTCTGTTCCTATATCATCATCTGAAAGAATTGGAACATCTGCGCTTGGCCATCTTGCGGTACTGGGACAGGTGGAGGGTTCCCAATAGGTGAAGCGGGAAGATCAGATGGAACTGGGGTGTGAGTCTGTCCATCTGGCCCCGGAAGCCTAGGAATCGTTGGGGTTCCTCCTTGAGTCTGACCATTGACTCCAGAAGTTGCGTCGCTATCGGCGACAGTACATCCATTCTGCAAATCCATCTCTCTGCAGTTGATGTACGAAACGATTAGAAAAAGTACAGGAATCAAACAGGATGCAAGTATTAAATAGGAAGGATGAATTTTAATCAAGCGTGGATGAGATCCTTATACTCTATTCCTATACGTAGGCTTGTTCGGTACAGTTACGTAACCGAGACAATATATTCTTGACCTGCATGGGCCACCACAAAAATATGTCACGCCCCAGTCCCAAAATACGTAGGACTAGGAATACGTAACACGCCAGCCGTATGTATACGAACTCCAATATATGGAAACCATATACACACGTATGCTGTACATGAATATCCAATCCACAGTGGTAAATATATGTCACAACAAGTCACACGCAGTTCTATATCTCATCCACAGCACAAATAATAGAATAATAGAAATCAATAACTGAATATCAAAGAAGTAGTCTCAAATAGTAATCTCAAAGTGCAATAGTCGGGTGGAGACAAATCCACTGCAAATCGACTATAATAAACTACTAAAGAGAGAAGAGAATAAACTCTAATATAAGAATAAATGTCTAGAAGAGAATAGCAACTAGAATCTCTAAACAGCTGCAAATGAATCACATATAATCAGAAGATAAGATCGTCTCAGACTGATAGGTAGCGTCAGGTCCAGGTCCATACTCCTGTGGATACTCCTGCTCATCTATATCTGGAAAATGGACCAGGTCCTCAGAGGGACGTAACAAGTATACTTAAACACATGCCAATAAAGTACTGAAATTAAACATCCATTGGGGTCGCCTAACCATCTATGTGAATGCAGTTAAGAACACCTTTCCCCACAAGTGAGCTATCTGGCTGAAAACTGGGATTTGGCATGGTTCTCTTTTGAAGAGCCAGGGGCCTAAAAGGCATGTCGTCTTTTGAACGCCGGTGGCCCGCCTGATAGTACATAATATATAGTGGTCATCATCACCCGTATCTCCAGCGGAGAATCCGGGCTTCACAGAAAAAGTGCAAAGGAGCTCAAATGCGGTACTTGTTGTTCTCCCCACCCAATGCTCTAAGCATGTCATGTCCATGACACGATAAACCTCTAATAACCGCCAGGTCTACTAGCATGCAAAGTTTCTATTGGCAGTTATCCCTATCCGTCGCACGACCTATACGTACCAGTGGCCAGCCGAGTACGCAAGTCCGTGTCCTACATGTGACTCACACTCGTGTAAGAATAGTGTCATGGCCAATGAAACATAAATGCCTCATGAAGATGGGGTAGTCTCATAAAGTAGGTCCAATGCATGTACATAAATAAAAATATAGTACGACGACACCGTCGTTGCACCCAAGTTTCCTTGGACGCGCAGTTTATATAGCATTTAAAATAAATGAACTAAATAAGCAGAAAATAAACATGCATGTCTCATATGAAATGTAAAAATAGTACAATGGCAAGGTATACTTGCCTGGCAAGAAATCTGTAAAGTGTACGCGCCCAAATGTCAAGGACACTGAACCTGGAACTAAGGACTCCGAACAAACGTCTCCGGATGCTGAAATAAACATCACCAACATTTCTGGAATGAGCAAAATAGCTAAAAAGCACATCCCTTTCGTCCCATTTGGACACAGGGGCAAAACGGTAATTTTGGGCAAAAGTGGAGTCCACGTGTGGCCCACTTTGCACCGAAAAGCGTGCCGAGGATAATAGTCTCTAAATGGGACAAACTATGGGTCAAACAACTCTAGATGTCAATACGAATCCAACGGTATGTCCAAATTTGGATTCCGATGAGCCGAACAAAATTTGGTCAAAAAAGTCAACTGTAGGACCCGCCAATTGGCGATCTGGTCAACCGTCTCAGAAATGCATGAAAATTGGGTCACAGGACCAGCGTGTTACCACGAGTCCAGTGGCGCAAGTTTCGTCGCAATCTGACAAGCGTGCACAAAATACGTGCGAGTTCCACAAAAGTGGCGACACGGGATGTGTCCGCGGATACGGCCTGATTCCGGCGCGCTCACGCGTCCGAATCAGTCTCCACAAATTTTTACGTGTCCCGTTATGCTGTGTGCACCATTTGGTACACTTGGCACACGTCGGGGCAGTCCCGTTTGGCGGAGCGCGCTCCGATCTCCAACTTTTGGAAAACCGGAAAAAGTGGGTGCGCACAGTTTTGTGACGAATATATTTTTGTCCACAGCAACTAATAGCATAAAGTTATAATACAGAAAATAAACTAGATCATGTAATCTACAGGTATCAAAAAGAATCACCGAATTCGGATCTCTGTGGTGGGAGATACAAACTCGGTAATATGGTTGGTCAATCTGGAATTCTGCGATTGCAGAATTCTGTCTGCTCGTCGAACTTTGGACGCTATTTTTCACCTAGGGGCACACGTTTTCCGAGGTTGACTATAAAACAAATACTGGACAGGGTTGAGGGAAGATCATACCTATGAAAATGGAACAGCGTTTGGTCGAGCGAGTCAACGGGAAAATACGCCGGAGCGAAGGTGCCTCGAGTGGGAGACTGCAGTTCGCGATGTCGGCGTCGACGGGATGGTTGGATGGCTTGGAGAGGCTTCTCTGGCTGCGGTGATGGCTCTAGATGGGAAGAGGAAGTCTGGAGTTTCTAGGTTAGGGTTTTAGAGAGCTATAATATATATATATATTATATATATATTAAGAGAGAGAGAGAGAAACGGGTTGGAATCCGTGAGTTTCCGCGGGTGAAGTGGGCGCTGAAGGGTCAACTGGCTGCGGGTTAACGTGAAGTTGCTGCTGGTTCTAATTTCTAATGGGCGGCCTTGCTATTGCTGGATGGGAACTTAGCAACACTAAGTTGCTGCAAAAGGGATCCCTAGTAACTAATAGTATTATTACTATTATTATTATTATATTATTATTAGTATTATTAAATTAATTCTTTTCATTCTTTAAATATATATATATACATATATATATTTGTATATACATATATATATATATATATACTGATAAGAAAAATTTATATAATAGGGTATTGCACATCGTTAGGCTAGCAACAGCTCAAGGGGTCTCCTACATGGAATAAATTTCGAAAAAATCCTGAAGGTCCCATAACTCCTCTAAGTGCCCGAACACCTAACATAAAAATTATTAAAATCTATTTCCCCTATTTAGACCTAATTACTATAATTTAATTAATAATTAATAATTAAAAGGGTTTATACGATTTTCTAGGAAGGGGGTTTTACAACAGGATACGATATCCCAAACTAGTTGTACGAGGTTCGAGAGGGTCACGTTGGGTACGCGCACGATTCGACAGAACAAAAAATGAGAGGACTAGGAGAGAGAAAACCTCACCTGAGCAGGACGTCAAACACGACTGAAATACGCATATACGTGGCGGTGCGGCGGAGCTCGGCTGGTCGGAGGCGGCTGCTAGATATTGGTGGTGGATCGTCGACGGCAGGGTCGTCGCCTGAAAGTTCACAGGAGGTTGCCGGAGGGGCTGGGTGGGGTCATCGGTCTTGGCAGCGGGGCGGCCGGAGAATGGTGGTTTGGTGGCTGATGGTGGAGGTGTTGGAGGGGGTCGGGTTTTATAGGAGGAGCGAGAGGTGGTTGGTCGGCGGTTGGTGAAGGTGAAGGGGTCGGGGAGACGAAGGGAGAGGGCGGTCGGCGTTAGGGAAGGTGAAGGGGAAGGGCGGCCGGTGGCGAACGACGGAGAGGGGAGGCTGAGAGTCGGGGGGGTTAGAATTTAGGATTTTAGTGTAGCTTTAGAAATAACGGGTCGGGTCAGGTTAATGGGTACGGGTCCAGATCCGACCCGACCCATTAAGATTGGTGTAAACCCCCTCACCCAAAATTAGGCCTACTTGGCATATATAGAGAAATTAGGGCTAGTTTGTATCCAATTGGAAATATGACATGACATTTTATTTAATTATACAAGATTTATATCACCTAGTACACCTTACCGTTGCTTCGATAATTGGAGCACTACACTAGCTATTGTCTTCCTACAAATTTCACATTCTTGTCCTAGACATGCCAGTCATCTATTCTGACCTTTGCGCGACTTATAATTATGCTCTCTTGTGCTATATTTTAGTCGCACAATAATCGTCGCGGACGTTATTTCTTAATTCTAAATAAATTTCAACTTTGTATCCTTGTGCGTTCCAATCGAAATTGGAGACACAATCTTGACCCGTTTCGTGCAACCCAATCTATGATAAAATTCTACTCTGAGCCCCCTATGTCCATAATACTTATGTCCCATCTAATTTTATCCCCATGTACTCCTAATTAATTCAAGAACACCATGTGCATTAATTTTAATTAAATTAGTCCAATTTCTATCTTTGTGTAATTTTCCAATTGTTGGACGCTTTTATGCAAAGCGCATTGAGGTGTCCACACCATTGGACATGACACATGAAGAAACCTATTTTTCGTTCATATAAATTTCTCCCATAAATTTTTGGAATGTGCAACGCGCAACATCGCCCCTCATTTAATCCTAGCCATTGCATTTAACCAATGTAAATTTGTAAACCCCCTAATTTTTCAAAATTTTTATATTTGGATTTTTCACAATTTTCTAGAATTTTCTGGGAATTTTCTGTAATTTAAAAACAGGGTTTTAATTATTCATTGATTTTTAAATGATAATAAAAAGTATTAAAATATTATAAAAATAATATTTTTAGGTGTAAAATGAAAAACTGGACTTAGGGCAATTTTTCTGGAATTTATCGGGCCCCGGACCTATTTTTAAAACACCTAAATCTATTTATTTAATTAATTATTTATTATTAAATAATTACTGATTTTATTATTATTATTATTATTGTTATTATTATTATTATTATTATTTTTTTTTATTCCGGCCCGGCCCAAAACCCTTTACCCAGCCCGCGGCCCACGAACCCGGCCCAGCCCCTACCGGGTCGGGTCGGATCTGCCAGACCCGACCCGCCCGTGCCCGCAACCCGGACCCCCTCTCTCTCCCCCACGACCTTCTCCCTCCCCGCGTTCTCCGGCGGCGCTCGCGTCCAGCGCCGCTCCGCCCGGCCACCTCGCCCACGACCCCGTCTCCCCTCCGCCTTCTCCGCCTAGCCAACCTCCACCGGATCCCCTATTTAAACCCCGCCGTGCAGCCCCCGCTCTCCTCCGTCAGCCACCCCGACCACGACCACCACGCCGCTCCGGCCTCGCCAAACCACCGCTGACTCGCCGCCGCCCGCAGCGCCGTCAGCCACCTCCTCCTTCCTCCCCTCCCCACCTCGACAGCACAGCAGCAGCGGCCGCAGCAGCGCCCCAGCCGCCTGCCGCACTCCGCCGCCTCCGCCCGAGGGCCGTGCCGCCCTCCGCCGCCGCAGCCCCGGCCCCCTCCGTCTTGGCCCGGCTGCCCTCCGCCCAGCTCCGGCAAGGATCCCCGAACCCTAACCCTAACCCTAATTCTCGAATTCGACACGTGTCAGACACGTGTCAGACACGATTCGGACCCCGAACCCTAACCCTAGCTCTGTTTTCGATTCCGTAAATTGCGTTGCGAAGCCTGTATGACCCTCTCGGTTCCCGGACAAACCGCTCGGGGCATCGTGTCCTGTGGTGATCGTACACCGCAATCCAAAAACAGGAAAAACCAGACCCTGTTTCACCCCGGAACCGAGTGCGCCCCGCCAAACGGGACGACTTGGTCGCGTGCGGTCTTCACAGATTTGTGCGCGTCGTCGATACGGACGTGTGGGATTTCGCGGAAGCTGATTCGGGTGTGCGTGCACACCGGAATCAACGCATATCTGCGGACACCGTCCCGTATCCGTACTTTCTGGAACGTGCCCTAACTTTGTGTACACACGTCGGATCGAGACGAAACTTGCGCCATCGGTCTTGTAGCAATACGCTGGTCCTGTGGGTCAAGTTTGGTTCGATTCTGAGAAAGTTGACGAAATCGCGTGTAGTGGGCCCCACAAGCCCCGCTCGACGGGCGATTTTGTGATCGGCTCATCGGAATCCAATTCTGGAAGTTCCGTTGGGTTCGTATCACCGTTCTTGACCTGTTGACACTAAATTTGGTGAATTTGGGGACCTTTGACCCTGACACATTTTTCGGTGCAAAGCGGGCCCACCTGTGGACCCCGTTCTGACCCAAAACTGCCGTTTTTGCCCTTGTCTCCAAATTGGACTCAAGGACAGGCATTTCTAGCTGATTGATATTTTCTGGATCTGATGGTAATATTTATTTCAGCAACCGGAGTACCGCCTGCAATTCCAGCTGAAGACAGAGCAGCAATTGGAACCGAAACCGCAGGCAAGTGTACCTTGCCAAACCCTGCAGCTTGCTACTTATTTTCCTTGACTTGTTTATACATCAGTGGGCAAGTATACCTTGCCAAACCCTGCAGCTTGCTACTTATTTTCCTTGACTTGTTTATACATCAGTGGGCAAGTGTACCTTGCCAAACCCTGCAGCTTGCTACTTATTTTCCTTGACTTGTTTATACATCAGTGGGCAAGTGTACCTTGCCAAAACTTGCAGCTTTGCTACTTACTTTCCTTGACTAGTTATATATCAGTGGGCAAGTAAAGCTTGCCAAATCTCAGATATTTCTGGTTATGATATTTTACTTAGATTCATATGTAAACTTGTTTAACTGCTCAACCCAGGACACCTGACATTATTCATGTGACGGAATTGCCTGAGATATACCTGGTGATTCCGTATAGGTTACATTTTCATGACATATACAGTTTACATGCTTAGATTCTATCCTGACTCATTGCATTAGTTCAAACTTGCGTGACTTGTACCTGATATTTTCTGGAACTGTGACGTGAGATTACATGGGGTGGGGAGAGTATTATCATATCAAGGCTGAATATATTATAATATAAATACTGTTATCTGGCGGTCCCTTAGACTCTGATACAGAGCTTTGGTACCTTACTGGCCCTGTCGAGAAAATACTGCTATAGTTTCTTCGACACTGATCCTGTAGTAGTCTCAGCCTGAGTATGACTAAAACTCTCACTTGCATATCACTTAGCTGGTTTACATATTTACCCTGCTGTTTCATTATTGCTGCACTACATATATTTTTGGCTTATATTTTTTGTACCTTGTTATGTCCCCTGAGGACCTGGAATGGACTATGTCCCCAGGTATAGCTGAGGAGAACTACCCCGAGGTGTACGGTACAGGAGCACTTCTCGGAACAGAACAGGAACCTGAGGACGAGATCGTGGCAGAAGACTTCTCCTGAGCACCGGCTTCATTCACTCAGTATTTCCATTTCCAGTATTTTATTTCCTGTCTATTTCCTTAATGTAACAGACTGATTCTCGGATTGTTCCCGAGATAATCTTATTTGAGATTTGTTTAGTTATTCTATTGCATTATTTCTGGCATTAATTTGTGTTAAATCTGTGGATGAGATTAGAAATACCTGAGACTTGTAACATTTTCCTGTTAGACTACAGCTTAAGCATGCCCTGATGGATCCATTAAATTGGGTTGTCCATCGGTGCGTGCTGCTGGCCATTGCCACGTGTCCAGTCCCTCGATATTTTGGGACTGGGGCGTGACATGGTTTTTGTGGTGGCCCATGCAGGTCAACGACTAAATTGTTCGGTTTCAACTTAGGGACCGAACAGGCCTGCAATAAGAATATGATAAGTTTTTAGGATCTCATCCACTTGCTTGAATCGTTTTTGATATCTGTATCGTATTCAAATTAATTTATTAACTTGCATCCTGCCTTGATTCCTGTGCGCCTCTTATTATTTATTTTGGATACAGGGAAATGGACCCACAAAGATGCAACGAGACCCCCGCCGGAACACCATAAGCTACAGGTGTCACCTATGACGACGAAGTGACACCAGTCGGAGGAGTTCCATCAACTCAACAGAGCCAGCAGGCAAGCCAACCTACCTCCAGATTCCGGCGTGATGACATCCCACCTCCGTCGCAGTTCGTTCCACCAGCGCCCGTATTCCCACAAGGACAGCCGTTTGATGGGCAACATATATTCTAACTGATCTACGCGATGATGCAAGCCCAGCAACAAGTCCAACACGAGGCTCAGCATCGTGAGGTTGAATTCTTGAGGAGCAGCATCGTAACTGCACTGGAGCAGGCCAACCTACCAGCTCGACGGCCATCGACGGGCTCCATCACTGACTTCCACTAACTGAAGCCCCGTACCTTCTCAGGCAAGGAAGAGCCCACAGAAGTTTATGAGTGGCTCACCAACATTCGGCATCAACTTGAAGCAGCTGAGCTTCCACGGGAACGCTGGATGACTGCCGTCAGAATGCAATTGACGGACAATGCTCATCACTGGTGGCTATCCGAGGAGACGCGACTCGGACCAGACCGAGTCACTTGGGAGGAGTTCTCCAGACTCTTCCAAGAGATGTACATTCCTGCCATCGCCCGATCAGAACTGCGGGACAGGTTCAATCGCCTCACTCAGGACTCTATGACGGTGGAAGAATACAACGCAGAATTTATTCGTCTGAGCCGCTTCGCCCCCACCCTGATCCCGACAGAGGAAGAGAAGGCCAAGAAATTCTTCGACGGACTGAGCATTGAGCTGCAGAAACTAATTGGGTTCGTCGCACCAACATCATACTCGGACGTACTTGCTGCGGCTCGACGCATGGAGCGCATCACCAAGAGAGAGACCAGTCTGAAGCGGCCCTCCACATCCGCACCAACCAGAGAAGTACCAGAGGAGTTTGCAAAGCGTCAACAAATAAGCCCGCCACCAAGAGCAGCACCAAAAGCCTTCTACCTTCCTACTTGTTACCACTGCGGCAAGATAGGCCATGTCGAGAAGGAGTGTAGACGTAAACTCGGACTATGCTTAGGCTGCGGATCCAGACAGCATGCAGTGAGAGACTGCCCTGAGCGTAGAGAAGGAGCACCAAGGGCGAACCCGCAAACTCCACCAGCGCCTCTAGCAGCACCCTACCAGCAAGCTCAGCAGCAGCAGAGGAATCTACCTCAAGGATGAGGACAAGCTTACGCGATGACTGTGCAGGACGCTGATGCGAGTAAGTGATTCGTAGTTATCCGTTTCTAGTCTTGTTGTATCTCGTGCCTATTTGGTTCGTGACCTCAGCCCCAACCTAGTAATTTACAACTTGTTAATAATAACCTGGTTTTCATAAAAGTTGTAATCTTCTTGCTTTAACTAGATTTTCTCTAGAAAGTGGATAACTTTCATTTTTAGGGAAATGGTATTTCCCTAAGTATCTTGTGATGTGTTTCGAACGATACTTGCAACCGTGTCATCTCTGCTGATCGGTTATTCTTTGATTGCGAGGACGCAATCCTCTTAAGGGGGTAGATTGTAAACCCCCTGATTTTTCAAAATTTTTATATTTGGATTTTTCACAATTTTTTGGAATTTTCTGGGAATTTTTTGTAATTTAAAAACAGGGTTTTAATTATTCAATGATTTTTAAATGATAATAAACAGTATTAAAATATTATGAAAATAATATTTTTGGGTGTAAATTGAAAAACTGGACTTAGGACAATTTTTCTGGAATTTATCGGGCCCCGGACCTATTTTTAAAACACCTAAATCTATTTATTTAATTATTTATTTATTATTAAATAATTACTGATTTTATTATTATTATTATTATTATTATTATTATTTTTATTATTATTATTATTATTTTTTATTTTATTCCGGCCCGGCCCAAAACCCATTACCCAGCCCGCGGCCCACGAACCCGGCCCAGCCCCCACCGGGTCGGGTCGGATCCGCCAGACCCGACCCGCCCGTGCCCGCAACCCGGACCCCCTCTCTCTCCCCCACGACCTTCTCCCTCCCCGCGTTCTCCGGCGGCGCCCGCGTCCGGCGCCGCTCCGCCCGGCCACCTCGCCCACGACCCCCTCTCCCCTCCGTCTTCTCCGCCTAGCCAACCTCCGCCGGATCCCCTATTTAAACCCCGTCGTGCAGCCCCCGCTCTCCTCTGTCAGCCACCCCGACCATGACCACCACGCCGCTCCGGCCTCGCCAAACCACCGCCGACTCGCCGCCGCCCGCAGCGCCGTCAGCCACCTCCTCCTTCCTCCCCTCTCCACCTCGACAGCACAGCAGCAGCGGCCGTAGCAGCGCCCCAGCCGCCAGCCGCACGCCGCCGCCTCTGCCCGAGCGCCGCGCCGCCCTCCGCCGCCGCAGCCCCGGCCCCCTCCTCCTCGGCCCGGCTGCCCTCCGTCCAGCTCCGGCAAGGATCCCTGAACCCTAACCCTAATTCTCGAATCCGACACGTGTCGGACACGTGTCAGACACGATTCGGACCCCGATTTTCTGGCCCCGTTCAGGTGCGTGTATCTTCTTGCTCGTAGCTCTGTTTTCGATTCCATAAATTGCGTTGCGAAGCCTGTATGACCCTCTCGGTGCCCGGATAAACCGCTTGGGGCATCGTGTCCTGTGGTGATCGCACACCGCAATCCAAAAACAGAAAAAACCAGACCCTGTTTTACCCCGGAACCGAGTGCGCCCCGCCAAACGGGACGACTTGGTCGTGTACGATCTTCACAGATTCGTGCGCGTCATCGATATGGATGTGTGGGATTTTGCGGAAGCTGATTCGGGTGTGCGTGCACGCCGGAATCAACGCGTATCCGCGGACACCGTCCCGTATCCGTACTTTCTGGAACGTGCCCTAACTTTGTGTACACACGTCGGATCGAGACGAAACTTACGCCATCGGACTCGTAGCAATACACTGGTCCTGTGGGTCAAGTTTGGTTCGATTCTGAGAACGTTGACGAAATCGCGTGTCGTGGGCCCCACAGGTCCCGCTCGACGGACGATTTTGTGATCGGCTCATCGGAATCCAACTGGAAGTTCCGTTGGGTTCGTATCACCGGTCCTGACCTGTTGACACTAAGTTTGGTGAATTTGGGGACCTTTGACCCTGATACGTTTTTCGGTGCAAAGCGGGCCCACCTATGGACCCCGTTCTGACCCAAAACTGCCGTTTTTGTCCTTGTCTCCAAATTGGACTCAAGGACAGGCGTTTCTAGCTGATTGATATTTTCTGGATCTGATGGTGATATTTATTTCAGCAACCGGAGTACCACCTGCAATTCCAGCTGAAGACAGAGCAGCAATTAGAACCGGAACCGCAGGCAAGTGTACCTTGCCAAACCCTGCAGCTTGCTACTTATTTTCTTTGACTTGTTTATACATCAGTGGGCAAGTGTACCTTGCCAAACCCTGCAGCTTGCTACTTATTTTCCTTGACTTGTTTATACATCAGTGGGCAAGTGTACCTTGCCAAACCCTGCAGCTTGCTACTTATTTTTCTTGACTTGTTTATACATCAGTGGGCAAGTGTACCTTGCCAAAACTTGCAGCTTTGCTACTTACTTTCCTTGACTAGTTATACATCAATGGGCAAGTAAAGCTTGCCAAATCTCAGATATTTCTGGTTATGATATTTTACTTAGATTCATATGTAAACTTGTTTAACTGCTCAACCCAGGACACCTGACATTATTCATGTGACGGAATTGCCTGAGATATACCTGGTGATTCCGTATAGGTTACATTTTCATGACATATACAGTTTACATGCTTAGATTCTATCCTGACTCATTGCATTAGTTCAAACTTGCGTGACTTGTACCTGATATTTTCTGGAACTGTGACGTGAGATTACATGGGGGTGGGAAGAGTATTATCATATCAAGGCTGAATATATTATAATATAAATACTGTTATCTGGCGGTGCCTTAGACTCTGATACAGAGCTTTGGTACCTTACTGGCCCTGTCGAGAAAATATTGCTATGGTTTCTTCGACACTGATCCTGTAGTAGTTTCAGCCTGAGTATGACTAAAACTCTCACTTGCATATCACTTAGCTGGTTTACATATTTACCCTGCTGTTTCATTATTGTTGCACTGCATATATTTTTGGCTTGTATTTTCTGTACCTTGTTATGTCCCCTGAGGACCTGGAATGGACTATGTCCCCAGGTATAGCTGAGGAGAACTACCCCGAGGTGTACGGTACAGGAGCACTTCTCGGAACAGAACAGGAACTTGAGGACGAGATCGTGGCAGAAGACTTCTCCTGAGCACCGGCTTCATTCACTCAGTATTTCTTTTTCCAGTATTTTATTTCCTGTCTATTTCCTTAATGTAACAGACTGATTCTCGAATTGTTCCCGAGATAATCTTATTTGAGATTTGTTTAGTTATTCTATTACATTATTTCTGGCATTAATCTGTGTTTAATCTGTGGATGAGATTAGAAATACCTGAGACTTGTAACATTTTCCTGTTAGACTACAGCTTAAGCATGCCCTGATGGATCCATTAAATTGGGTTGTCCATCGGTGCGTGCTGCTGGCCATTGCCACATGTCCAGTCCCTCGATATTTTGGGACTGGGGCGTGACAAAATTATAGCCTCCAAACATCTCCATGTAAAGCCAAGGCCCAATTCCAAGAGATGTTGACCAAGCCCACCTTCCCAGGTTAACAAAAACCTTAAATCTACATGTATAAATAATCCCTTTTCCTATTTTATTCACAAACACAAAACCCAAGACCTAGCCGACCCCTTTCCTATACTATTCACCTCCTTCTTCCTCTCTCATTTCCTCTCCCTGTGCACCCCCCTACCTCGCCGGAGCTCCGCCGGCCCTCTCCCCGAGTTCACATCCTCTTTCCTTCCCCATCCCTGTCGAACCCCTCGACCGAATTCTCCCACCACCTCCGGCCAAGCACATCCGCCGCGGCTGCACTCCCCACCACCAGCCGCCACGACCCCCGTTCCTGCTGCACCCCGCTGAACCTCGCCGAGCCACCTCGTCGACCGGAACCTCTACCATCTCGACGACCTCCCTCTGCAATGACACAGCCACCCTGCTGCCATCTCCCTCTCCACCAGTCTCTGTCCATCCTCCTCGATACGACATCGGAGCACAACCTGTCCCCACCTTCTTCCTGAACTCCTCCTCCTCCTCAGCCTGACCTCCATTGCTGCTCACCGCCGGCAACACCAACAGCACCACCTGCATCGACCAGCACCTCCCTGAGCACCTCCTCCTCTTCCCTGTCAGCCTTCTCTTTCTCCCCCTGGCTGGAGCTGCATCACCATCACCGTTCATCCCTGTCCTCCACTGTCCTCCTCCTTGCCGGACTTCCCTTGGCCAGATTTCGGCAGGCAGCATCACCACCCCATCATCATCATCAGCCCATCATCATCATCATCATCAACCCATCATCATCATCATCATCATCATCAACCCACCATCATCATCATCATCATCATCATCATCAACCCATCATCATCATCATCATCAACCCATCGTCATCATCATCATCAACCCACCACCATCATTATCATCAACCCATCATCATCATCATCATCATCACCCCATCATCATCATCAACCCATCATCACCTTATCTTCTCATCGTAACCTCAATCATCATAACCCTCATCGTCATTATCGTCACTATCATCGTCAACCTCACCGTCGTGCCTGTGCACATACACCGAGGTTCGAACCTGTTCCCCTCCTTTCATATTGTGTATGTGTGCTTGTGAGTAAAGTTTTAGCTGATTGGTTCGGTTAGTGTTTATGAGTCAAGACCCTGAGTCGGTGAACCCAAACTCGTATGCGTATACGTACGCGTATTATAATTAAACTGATAAATATATATACATATATATATATGGATGTATTGTATAATTAAGTAAATGCTAAATAATAATTGTGACTATATATGTAACTATATTGTACGACCCTAGGATACTGTGGACTAACCCGTAGTTACCATGACCATGTCGACCCTAAGAACTTGTGAATTAACTGCCTTGTGTACATCAACGTACTGGCTTAGACACATGTTAGTTGACTGTCTGATTGTGTACAATACTTGAAGATGTGACACCCGCGTAATTAGATGCACAATTTACTGTGTTAGTTGATCCGTGTCACCCTTAGTGTACCCTCCGAGTCCAGTATAGATATGGTTGTGTATGTGCTAGTGTAATGACTGATATTGTATTGTGTTATATTATATGTATATAGGATATCGGATTATTCTGTGCGACTTCTGGAGCAGGTTATTGGTACTACACAGCTTCTTGCCAGGCAAGTATACCTTGCCATTGTACTGTTATTCATATTCCATATGTTGTATGCATCTTTATTTTCTGTTATTAGCTCATATATTTTAACTGTTATATAAAATGCACGTCCAAGAAAACTTGGGTGCAACGACGGTGTCGTCGTGAATTATTTTTATTATGTATATGCATTGACCTTGTTTATGAGACCTCCCCATTATCATGAAGCATCATTAGGTTTTATTGGCCGTGACACAGTTGTTACACTAGTGTGAGTCTCATATAGATCATGGACTGCGTGACAGGTCTGGCCTCTTGTACGTATGGGCCGTGCGTTAGGGATAACTGCTGTTAGAAACTTTGCATGCTAGAAGACTTAGCAGTTATTAGTAGTCCATGGACATAGCCTATTGTAGTACGGTGGTCCAATTTTTGTCCTTGTTTGGTTGCAGGGTTGGGCTATTGTATTAAAGATAGGCTATGAACCAATTCGTGTTATGGAGGTGACATGCTTAGAGCATGGGGTGGGGAGAACAACAAGTACGACATTTGGGCTCCTTTGCACTTTCCTTTTGTTCGCCCAGACGCTCCGTCGGAAATACGGGTGGTGATGACCCCATATATTACAGGCGGCCTCTGCCGTTCAAAAGACGACATGCTTTGTAGGCCCCTAATTCTCCGAGAGAATCATGCCAATCCTATTTATGGCCAGATATCCCACTTGTTAGAAAGTTGTTCTCAAACTGCATTCATATAGATGGTTAGGCGACCCCATTGGATATTTATTTCAGTACTTTATTGGCATGCTTCTATGTATCTTGTTATGTCCCTCTGAGGACCTGGTCCATTTTCAGGTGTAGTGTTCATGAGTATTCGCAGGAGCGCAGATCCGGACTTGCCACTTCTATTTCGAGGAGGTCTTCTCTTCGAGTCTCAGTGCTTGTTAGTTGATGTTCTTATATTGTGTTTGCTTTTATATTCTAGTTCGACAGTGGATTTGTTTCCATCCGACTGTCATCTTTAGATACTTTATATTTAGATTTAGTTTTATAGTTATTGGTTATTTATTTATATTTGATTTTTTGTGGATAAGATTTAAATTATGCCTGTGACTTGTGATAGATTTATACCACTTGTGGATTTGATATTCATAATACAGCGTACATATGCGTTATGGTTTACATATATTGGAGTTGCCATATCCATGCGGCTGGCATGCTTACGTGTTCCTAGTCCTACGTATTTTGGGACTGGGTCATGACATGTTTTTAGTAGTGGCCCATGCAGGTCGAGAGCATATTATCTCGGTTACGTTACTGTACCGAGCAAGCCTGCAATTAGGATTAGAGTATAGGATCTCATCCACAATTGACTATGATTTACCTTTCTCCCAATCCGTTCTATTCGAATAAATGCATCCTGCTTGATTCATGTACTTCCTAATAGTTCCTTGAGTATAGCCCCCTCCTAGAATATAGAAGTCCCAGTTGTTAGATAATAAGTAGGGTAACCTTCCTATTAAGAGTACAACTAGAGTGTTGACACATCACTGAGTTAGAATACTTAATGAACCATAGCACCCTTACCTGTAGATAAATTGACCATTATCCCTTGATAATTAGGGATGACTTGAGATAGTATAGACACTACTAGGGTTAGTTAGAAATTTGACCATATTGTTTGACCCTAGCATTGAGGAACCAATAGAAATCCAAGGTTGAATATTAGGACCAAACTTAACTTTCATAGTGAGATAATATTAGAACTATAAATTTAGCTTCTTGTCTTATTATTAAGCAGACAGTACCTTAGGAAGCCAAGAGGAATAAATATAATATTTTTCTTGATCATACTTCGAACACAGAGATTAGCGTACCACCCTTCCTTAGGAAACCATGATCTTATCTATAGTCTTTCTATTTGAATTTCATATCTTGCTCCTCCGCAACCTTAACGTTCGCTAATTGTGCGATGACTAAATTATGTTCTTCTTTTCTTCATCTTTCAATTCGTGCCGCCTGACCTTTCTGATTGTAGGCCAAGTGTATTATTTTATGTTAGGATATCTAGTTTGCTAGGATTATAGTTGTTACTCTTGAATTTTGAGATTATGTGCCTTGTAGTTAGAACCTGATAGTTGAGTTGTTCATCCTCTAGTTGTAGATCACATAATTTATACCCCCACCTCGATACGAGTTATATCCTATTTCTCCTGAAGGCCAGTAACTTTTTCATTCATACTATTGACACTTGCTCTATAAGCACTATGATTAAGACTTAAGATGGCCATTACCTATATAATGCAATAAGAGACCCTAATAAATACCAAGATCTTTTCCTCGTATACCCCAATAAGAGTTTCTACTTTATTTACAAGTGTAAGGTTATTTTGTAGAATCCCCTTAAGACTGTCACAGTATTAGTTTATTATTTTAAGTTGGGTAGTATGCCTCACAACCTAGTAACACATAGTTCTTTTGACCTATTATTAAAGTGTAACTGAATAACATTAACTGTATGCTAGCATAAGACAATAGTATTTATCCAGACTACAAAATTTAGAGGCCCATATCCCTATTTGGTCGACTAGCGACATACCCCTATTTGGTCAACTAGCGACTTAGACAAGGAGTTAGTATGACAACTGTAGAGATTGTAGAGTCTTATCTTTTTTGTGAACTTGAAATATTTTGTACCTTCTTTCACCATAATCCTGCTTATTTATATTTTCTATACTACCTTGACTTATGCTGCTATTATAGCCTAGTTTTGCAAGCTTACTCTTCTATCGAGCTTGATCAAGATATATGTATTATTGGGTCGACACACTAATATATTTCAGAATCAGTGTATTACGGTCTGATCAACCTTAGTGCGCTTGGTTCGCCCTTCGCATGGCTACTTATGTGGATTGAGATAAAAAAAATTTGACTTAGCTTTTTGGACGAATATACTTACCCCTAGACGTGTCTGAACATATCATATCGATTACATAACTATACTGATACGAGCATGCGAATAGGAGTTTATCAAATAGGATTTTAATCCATAACTACCTTGACAATTCCTATTTGAATTCTTTAAACGCCTTGATCCCCATACTTCTATTCTATTACCTTCCCCTTGAACTCTTTATTATTGTTTTCTGTCTTCCCTTATTTCGGAAAGATGAAACCTCGTGCTTGATATAAGTTTGATACATTGATAGTACTAGATATATCCCATAGGCTAATCACATGACTTGGTGGCTCTCTTCCATAATTGATTTAGGGCATATCATATATGATATATTTGCGTGTTAGAAACTTTTGAGGATTGAATAATATGATTAAATAATTTGAGGAATGTTTTCTTAGATGTATAGCCTTAGGTGATAGATGGGTAAATTCTAAGTTGGGTAGAAACCACATTGTTAAACTTGAGATACAATTATTTTTGATTGTGACCAAGTAAGATTAGATAGAGAAACCCTGCCTTATTTTAATTTTGAGGACTAAATTATTTTAAGTTGGGTAGATTGTAAACCCCCTCACCCAAAATTAGGCCTACTTGGCATAGATAGAGAAACTAGGGATAGTTTATATCCAATTGGAAATGGAACACGACATTTTATTTAATTATACAAGATTTATATCACCTAGTGCACCTTACCCAAAATTAGGCCTACTTGGCATAGATAGAGAAACTAGGGATAGTTTGTATCCAATTGGAAATGGGACACGACATTTTATTTAATTATACAAGATTTATTTCACCTAGTGCACCTTACCGTTACTTCGATAATTGGAGCACTACACTAGCCATTGCCTTTCCACAAATTTTACATTCTTGTCCTAGATATGCCAGTCATCTATTCTGATCTTTGCGTGACTTATAATTATGCTCTCTTGTGCTACATTTTAGTCGCACAATAATCATCGCGGACGTTATTTCTTAATTCTAAATAAATTTTAACTTTGTATCCTTGTGCGTTCCAATCAAAATTGGAGACACAATCTTGACCCATTTCGTGCAACCCAATTTATGATAAAATTCTACTCTGTGTCCCCTATGTCCATAACACTTGTGTCCCACCTAATTTTATCCCCATGTATGTAAAACTCCCTTCCTAGAAAATCGTATATACCCTTTATTTATTAATTATTAATTAAATTATAGTAATTAGGTCTAAATAGGAGAAATAGATTTTTAATAATTTTTATTTTAGGTGTTCGGGCACTTAGAGGACTTATGGGACCATCAAAATTTTTTTAGAATTTATTCCATGTAGGAGACCCCTTGAGCAGTTGCTAGCCTAATGGTGTGCATTATTCTAATCCATAAATTTTCTTATGAGTATATATATATAATATATATGTATACACAAATATATATATGTATATATATATTTAGAAAGGAAAAGGAAAGAAAGAAAAAGAAATAATTAAATAGGAATTAACTAATAAATATAATAATAATAATAACAATGTTATTCCCTTTCAGCAACTTACCAATGCCAAAGACTACATTCTTCAGCAAATTTGTTCCAGGGACCGCCCACCCTTCAGCAATGATCCCAGACCCGCCCCACTTCAGCCCCTTTAGTGATTTGCATTAGCACAGACCTATTTCATCCCCCTTTGGCCGCAAACCAAACGCCTATTCCCTTTCTCTCTCCCTATTAAATATATATATATATATATATATATATATATATATATATATATATATATATATATATATATATATATATATATATATATATTTCAAAAACCCTAACCTAAAATATCCAGACCCCCTCTTCTCATCTAGAGCCGTCACCGCAGCCAGAGAGCCCCGCCAAGCAGTCCAAACCATCCCGACGACCCCGACCTCGCGCACTGCAGATTCCCACACGAGGCACCTTCGCTCCGGAATTGTTTTTCGTCGACTCGCTCAACCAAACGCCGTTCCGTCTTCACCGGTATGCTCACCCCTTAACCCTCTCCCATATTTGTATTATAGCCAACCTCGAAAAATGTGTACTCCTATGCGAAAAATAGTGTCCAAAGTGGGCGCGAGCAGACCCAATTCTGGAATCGTAGAAAACTGCGGTGACCACCCATATTGCCGAGTTCGTATCTCCCACCACAGAGATCCGAATTCGGTGATTCTTTTTGATACATGTAGAACACTTGACCTAGTTTATTTTCTGTTAAATAACCCTATGTTATTAGTTGCTGTGGACATAATTAAATTCGTCACAAAACTGCACGAACCCACTTTTTCCAGATTTCCAAAAGTTGGAAAACGGAGCGCGCCCCGCCAAACGGAACCGCCCCGCCGTGTACCAAGTGTACCGAATGGTGCACGCAGCGTAACCGGACACGTAAAAACTTGTGGAGACTGATTTGGACGCGTGTGCACGCCAGAATCAGACCGTATCCGCGGACACACCCCGTGTCACAATTTTTGTGGAACTCGTGCGTAATTTGTGCACGCTAGTCAGATTGCGACGAAACTTGCGCCATTGGACTCATGGTAACGCGCTGGTCCTGTGACCCAATTTTCACGCAATTTTGAGACGGTTGACCAAATCGCCAATTGGCGGGCCCCACAGTTGACTTTTTGGACAAAATTGTGTTCGGCTCATCGAAATCCACATTTGGACATACCGTTGGATTCGTATTGACATCTAGAGTTGTTTGACCTATAGTTTGTCCCATTTAGAGACTGTTACCTTCGACACGCTTTTCGGTACAAAGTGGGCCACACGTGGACCCCATTTTTGCCTAAAATTACCGTTTTGCCCCTGTATCCAAATTGGACGAAAGGAATGTACTTTTTAGCTATTTTGCTCATTCCGGAAACGTTGGTGATATTTATTTCAGCATCCGGAGATGTTTGTTCAGAGTCCTTAGTTCCAGGTTCCGTGTCCTTGACATTTGGGCGCGTACACTTTACAGATTTCCTGCCAGATAAGTATACCTTGCCATTGTACTGTATTTATATTCTATATGAGGCATGCATGTTTATTTTTTGCTTATTTAGTTCATTTATTTTAACTACTATATAAACTGCGCGTCCAAGGAAACTTGGGTGCAACGACGGTGTCGTCGTACTATATTTTTATTTATATATATGCATTGGACCTACTTTATGAGACTACCCCATCTTCATGAGGCATTTATGTTTCATTGGCCATGATACTATTCTTACACGAGTGTGAGTCACATGTAGGACACGGACTTGCGTACTCGGCTGGCCATCGGTACGTATAGGTCGTGCGACGGATAGGGATAACTGCCAATAAAATTTTTGCATGCTAGTAGACCTGGCGGTTATTAGAGGTATTATCGTATCATGGACATGACATGCTTAGAGCATTGGGTGGGGAGAACAACAAGTAAGGCATTTGGGCTCCTTTGCACTTTCCTTGTGTAACCCGTACGCTCCGCCGGAGATGCGCGGTCATGATGACCACTATATATTATATATTATCAGGCGGGCCTCCGGCGTTCGAAAGTCGTCGTGCCTTTGTAGGCCCCTGAATCTCCAAGAGAACCATGCCAATCCTATTTTAGCCAGATAGCCCACTTGGTGGAAAGTTGTTCTCAAACTGCATTCACATAGATGGTTAGGCGACCCCAATGGATGTTTATTTTTAGTACTTTATTAGCATGTGCTTTTTGTATCTTATTACGTCCCTCTGAGGACCTGGTCCCTTTCCAGATATAGATGAGCATGAGTACCCACAGGAGTATGGACCTGGACCTGACGCTACCTATCAGTCTGAGACGATCATACCTTCTGATTATATGTGATTCATTGCAGCTGTTTAGAGATTTTAGTTGCTATTCTTTTCGAGACATTTATTCTTATATTATAGTTTATTCTCTTCTCTCTTTAGTAGTTTAGTATAGTCGATTTGCAGTGGATTTGTTTCCACCCGACTATCACACTTTGAGATTACTATTTGAGACTGCTTCTTTGATATTCAGTTATTGATTTCCTTTTATCCATTATTTGTGCTGTGGATGAGATATAGAACTGCGTGTGACTTGTTATGACATATATTACCACTGTGGATTGGATATTCATGTACAGCGTACGTGTGTATATGGTTTCTATATATTGGAGTTCGTATACATACGGCTGGCGTGTTACGTATTCCTAGTCCTACGTATTTTGGGTCTGGGGCGTGACATATTTTTGTGGTGGCCCATACAGGTCAAGAATTTATTGTCTCGGTTACGTAACTGTACCAAACAAGCCTGCGTATAGGAATAGAGTATAAGGATCTCATCCACGCTTGATTGAAATTCATTCTTCCTATTTAATACTTGCATCCTGTTTGATCCCTGTACTTTTTTTTAATCATTTCGTACATCAACTGCAGAGAGATGGATTTGCAAAATAGATGTACTGCCTCCAATGGCGACACAACTTCTGGAGTCAATGGTCAGACCCAAGGAGGGACCCCAATGATTCCTAGGCTTCCGGGGCCAGATGGACAGACTCACACCCCAGTTCCATCTGATCTTCCCGCTTCACCTATTGGAAACCTTCCACCTGTCCCAGTACCGCAAGATGGCCAAGCGCAGATGTTCCAATTCTTTCAGATGATGATACAGGAACAGAGGCAGCAGGCAGCCGAACAGAGGCAAGAATTTTTGGCAGCACTAGAGAGGATGGCTGCACAGGCTACTGTACCAGCCCAAGCACTAGCTCCAGTACCTCGAGCTAGGGTTGGATCAGTAAAATTTTTTGTTCAGATGGGTGCAAGGCAGTACAAGGGCACTGAGAGCCCGGAGGAGACTACCAACTGGATCACTCACAGGTAGAAGCTACTGGAGGCATCGCAGTTACCTACGGACCTATGGATGACGGGTGTACGGACGCTTCTAGATGGTAATGCTCATCACTGGTGGGAATCCATGGAGCACCAGTTGGATACTTACCAGACTTGGGAGCAGTTCTTGGAGTGCTTTGAGGGAAAGTACTTCCCGGACACTGTCAGGGACACCTTGTATGATCAGTTTCTTCACTTAGAGCAAGGAAACCGAACCGTGGACGAGTATGATGCCGAGTTTAGTCGACTCAGCAAATATGGTGCTGCTTTGATACCAAATGACTTGGCTAAGGCTAAGAGATTTCATCGAGGACTGACCCAGGAGCTACAACATTATACAAGCTCGCAGTCCCGAGTCTCTTATGCTGAACTTCTGACAGAGGCCAGATTTTAGGAAACCATTAGCAGAGGAAGAGGAGGTCAGCTGAGGGCACAACAAGGATCAGCAAGGATACAGCAGGGACCAGCCAGGACACAGCAGGGGGGACCTATCAGACGTCCCTTGGCACAGCAACATCAGCAACATAGAGTCGGACCATACCGGAATCCAGAGAAGCCCTACTGCAAATTATTGTGGGAAACGCGGACATATATCGAGAGATTGTCGGACTCGCTTGGGTCAGTGTATGAGATATGGCTCTGGACAGCACATGGCGAGAGACTGCCCAATGCAGACATTGACACTCCCACCACCAGTTCAGAGACTAGCGCTTCCAGCAACGAAGCCAGCCCAGCAGATGACTGGACCGGGAGCACCTCGACCCCCAGCAGCAGGAGGATTTCAGAGAGGACCACCGCTACCCACTCAGGAGGAGCAGTATATGAGGACCGGACATGGACAACCGCAGAGGAACGGGCAAGCTTTTGCATTGGAGGTAGATGACATGGATCATAAGGTGGATGTCATAGCAGGTATTACCCTTGCTTTTACTTTTCCTGCTGTGACATTATTTGATACGGGAGCCACCCACTCATTCATATCATCTAGTTTTATTGCCAAACACAACATTGCTTCTACACCATTATCTAGTTGTGTTAGAATTCTTACCGGAGGAGGAGTTGTACCAGTTAGTCGAGTTTGTAGATCGGGCCCTATAGTGATACGTGGCAGAGAGATGAATGCCCAACTCTTAGTCCTTCCTATGCCGTCTTTTGACATTGTGCTTGGAATAGACTGGCTAAGCAAGTACCATGCTTTCTTCAACTGCTTTGGAGGAAGCATTCTTTTTAAGGTACCAGGCCAGCCTGAACTTGAGTTTGTCCGAGGATCCACAGAAATTCTTGATGGTATGCAGCTCGCAATGGACTATGTTGTCTATCACCCTATTATTTCAAAATTTCTAGACGTCTTTCCAGAGGATTTGCCAGGACTACCCCCAGACAGAGACGTAGAGTTTTCAATTGAACTAGCACCCGGAGCAGCACCTATAGCATCGCATGTTTACAGACTGGCGAAGAAGGAGATGGACGAGCTGAAGGCACAGTTAAAGGAGCTAGAGGAGAAAGGTTTCATTCGATCGAGTGCATCACCCTGGGGAGCACCAGTGTTGTTTGTACCCAAGAAGGATGGGTCAGTGCGTATGTGCATTGACTACAGAGCCTTGAATGCAGTGATAGTGAAGAACAAATATCCATTACCACGCATTGATGACCTGTTTGATCAACTCAGTGGAGCTAAGATATTCTCGAAGATAGATCTGAGATCGGGATATCACCAAGTGAAGGTACGAAAGTAGGACATTCCGAAGACCGCATTCAGAACAAGATATGGGCACTACGAGTTTTTGGTCATGCCATTTGGATTGACCAATGCTCCAGCGATCTTCATGGACTTGATGAATCGAGTCTTCCACCAGTACTTGGACCAGTTCGTGGTCGTCTTCATAGATGATATACTTGTCTATTCGAAGAGCCACGAGAAGCACGAGGAGCACCTGCGGATTATTCTAGAGACTTTGAGGAGAGAGCAGTTATATGCTAAACTCAGCAAATGTGAGTTCTTCTTGGACAGAGTTTTATTTCTTGGATATGTTGTTACAGGAGATGGTATTTCTGTTGATCCAGAGAAGATCTCAGCAGTTGAGACATGGCCTGTTCCTAAATCAGCATCAGAGGTGAGGAGTTTCCTTGGACTTGCGGGATATTACCGACGGTTCGTGGAAAACTTCTCAAGAATAGCGGCACCTATGACTCGTTTGACTTGTAAGGACCAAGAATTTATATGGAATGACGAGTGTCAAGCAGCCTTTGAAGAGTTGAAGAAACGACTGACTACAGCACCAGTATTGACAATTCCGTCAGGATCAGGAGGTTATGTAATCTACAGTGACGCATCAGGAAAAGGCTTAGGATGCGTATTGATGTAGCATGGCAAGGTGATTGCATATGCATCTAGGCAGTTACGAGTACATGAGAAGAATTATCTAACTCATGACTTGGAACTTGCAGCCGTTGTATTTGCCCTGAAGCTATGGAGACATTACTTATATGGGGAACGAGTGGAGATCTATACAGACCACAAAAGCCTTAAGTACGTCTTCACGCAGAAGGAGTTAAATATGAGGCAACGTCGATGGCTCGAGTTGATGAAAGATTTTGAGATAGAGCTACATTATCATCCAGGCAAGGCTAACGTGGTAGCAGACGCGTTAAGCCGGAAGCCAGCTGTAGAAGCATAAAAAATATACTGGGAAGAGCTACACAACCTCTTGATACAGAGCAGCGTAAGCAGAGGCCTTCAGAGCCATCAGGCGCACGACAAAGTTTTCTCCTCTAAAATACAGCGTGAAGAATAAAGCTCAAAGGACCATCCGCATAAGTGCAGTACGTCCAGGCCGCTCCAGCGTGAAACAGAGTTCTTCATCACCTCCATGGCGTAAAACTCAACCGCTCTCAAAGCAGCGTGATAGCGTACGAGGAACGCTTCATCTTCCCCAAAATTAACCTGTCAAGTCACGCAGTGAATCTGACCTCTGACTCCTGACAAAAGGTGATGCACGGCTACCCAGACGACGGCTAGAAACGATGGCAGACCTCTCGGGACGCATCCCATAGTATGATGGCGGATCTCACCATTTAATGCAGAGGATTTGGTAAAACATCACCAAACCATCGTTTACTGGAGTCCCCTCAGCATAAACCACTCTTTTGCGTACAAAGGAATACGCCGCCCTGTTTTACATAGGCAAACATGAGCTGTTTTACGCTCCACAGCAGACAAACTGCCTGCCACGTCAAAAGCTGCACTTCGTACGGGATTCGAGGCACGTCTCCACGTCTAATTGCACAGAGCGGTGACAGTTTCTCTCAAGACACGTCTCTGCGACGGGTGTACAGAAGGCCTGCAGACCTTCGAAACATGCCTCCGCATTTAATGCATAAGGTGATGGCAAATCTCTACAAGAGATTTGGTTATATCTTTAAAAGCCGTAATTCCGGCTAAGGCGTCCATATCAGCACGGTGTGCAGCGGCTTCTACGCCCATTCAGGATCTGTGCTCAAGCGGCTTCTACGCCCATTCTGGCACGATATGCAGCGGCCTCTACGCCCATTCCGGATCTGTGCTCATGCGGCTTCCACGCCCACTCAGTCTCTACGACTACTCGGCTTCCACGCCCACTCAGTCTCTATGACTACTCGGCTTCCACGCCTACTCGGCTTCTATGCCTGTTCGGCTTCTATGCCTGTTCGGCTTCTGTGCCTGTTCGGCTTCCACGCCTACTCGGCTCCTATGCCTGTTCGGCTTCTATGCCTGCTCGGCTTCCATGCCTACTCGGCTTCTATGCCTGTTCGGCTTCTATGCCTACTTGGCTTCTATGCCATGGTGACAGACATTTGGCTTCTACGCCAACCTCTTCTACACAATGGATACCTACCCGCGTGGCTTTTACGCCGTGATCTTAGTAGCAACCGTACGTGTTGTGTCCCCTTAGTTGGACCCACGTCACCCGCTCAGTCAAAAGATCATCTATACGTAGGCATTGGTTACTTTAACCGTTGTGTAAAAGGGTGCTGTACTTTCCACTCCTCGGTTGCTACACCAACAGAGTGGTCACTGTCACCAAAGACTCTATAAATAGAGGCCCCTGTCAATGGGGAACAAGGTCAAAAAATTGGTCAAGAAACCGATAACAGATCCCAGGTCAAAAAATTGGTCAAGAGTACCAATATCAGATCCAAGGTCGACAGTCGAAGAAGATCGAACAAGGAGGAGAGAGAGAGAGAGAGAGAGAGAGAGAGAGCCCGGAGCTCGGGCAAAGAGCGGGGATCGACGACTTCGGCATCGTGCATCCACCCTCTCCTACAACCTTCGAAGCTGCTACCTGTCTTCCACGGCACTTCTTCAACATCGCGTGGTCCAAGGGCTAAAGTGATCGACCGCAGATCAGACACCTATAGCAATTTATACCCAGATTAAATAAATTGTACTCCCACATCCTCGTATAGGATTATATTATACAAGTTTGTTTGTAAACCAAAGGGCGCGGGTTTCGCACAAACTCCGTCATTGAAATACACTTTCATTCTTTCGTTTAAATACCACAAACAAGATGGCGACTCTGCTGGGGACGTCTTTCTCTTCTGACGAGGAAGTAATTGCTCAACGCGATGCGGTATCTATAGGAACCGTGAAGAAGACGCTGGTCGTTCATTTCGACCAGTCTGCTTAGGAAGACATGCTTCGAACCGGGGGTAGCTCTCACTCTCTCTCCGTCCAAGACAACAGAAAGCTGCGCAAAGTATGGATGCCCAAGACATCCTCAACCATTCCTGTGGACTCTCTGATCTCTCCGATCTCTCCGACCAATGAGGTGGTAGCATCTCTCCCTCCGTGCCCTGCACGTAAAATTCAGTCTCCCGCTACGCGCGGTACAGACAAAACTTCGGGCAAGGCCCCTGCGCTAACCCAGAAGTATCTACTGCGCTTTACGCGTAGGAACCAGTCTCCCGCTACGCGCGGTACAGACAAAACTTCGGGCAAGGCCTCTGCGCTAACCCAGAAGTATCCACTGCGCTCTACGCGTAGGAATCAGTCTCCCGCTACGCGCGGTACAGACAAAACTCCTGATGGTGCCTCAACGCCAAATCGGAAGAACAGATCATGCTTCACGCACGAAACAACATCTGACTTCTACGGAAAAACAGATGAGCACGGTGATCTCCACGAGGGGAAGCAAGCAGGCGAATATTCAACCTCTCGGCCTTTACGCCAGCAAGAGAACAATCTGCCTACCCTCCGGATTATGCGAGAAGTCGATAGCCGACTGAGGACCTCTTCAGCCTTACGCAAGTCTGAGCGAATCTCCAAATTATGCCAGGCGAAGTCCTGCGGCATAAAGCAAGTCTGAGCGAATCTCCAAATTATGCCAGGCGAACTCCTGACCTACGCGAATGCCTAGTCCAGAAGCGTAAGGAGAGGGGACCTTCCAACATGTCTATTACGCCCCCTAGAGAGCAATGTTGTAATAGTCATAAGATTGTGATTGACTGCTGTTGTTCTAAAGCAAAACGGTCTGTCTTCGACCGATTGAGCTACTCTCAGTCTTTTTCGAAAGAAGAGCACGCTTATGCGTCCGTGAACATGGCTTCACGCATACCCAGAAGAAGCTCGAGCTCGAGACGTCATCCCTCTGGGCCTCCGAGCCGAAGAAGATTCGAAGACCTCCTCTGGAGCACTGAAGCTGGGGTGTTCCAAAACACCCGGGCAAGGTCACAGCAACCAGCTCCGTACTCGTCTGATTCCGACGCTGGGGGTCGCCAATCTCCCAGAACAGATGCTGAGAGTGTAGAGTCGACTTCTGCGGTGACCTATACTAATCCTTCGATGACGCCCAGGGAAGTGGGAGCTTACGCCATTGAAGACGAACGCGAGGAGGCTTCAGGAAACGCGGAACAACGCATCACTGTGCTAGAGACATCTTTGAAGCAAATGCAATCCGTAATGGAGAACATGCACCAGATGATGCTAACTCAGCACGCGACTGCCATGGCTCAAGCGTCGGTCCCGCCAACTCAGATACGTGTGGGGGTGGACTTACCACCATCCGACCCAAGCCAAGAACCTGCTCTAGATCAAGAGTCAGCAGTCCCTCCGCTTCCAACTGAGAATCTGATGCAGGCAGTGCGGGAGTTGAAAGCCCAGTTTGACGCCTTGAGGCACAAAGATCAGCTCAAGAAATTGGGAATCAACCAGCCTTACCCGGCTATCTGGGAAGAAGTCCCTTTTCCTCCGAAGTACAAACCTCAGACTATGGCTCTGTTCGAAGGAAAAACATCACCAAGTCAATACATGAACTATTTCAGTATGATGACGGTGTTGCTACAAGGGAACGACGCCCTCCTCACTCGGGTGTTCAAGGGCTGCCTCTCAGGAGTAGCCTATCAGTGGTACCGTAGCTTGGCGGACAACTGCATTACTTCCTTCGAAGTCTTCAAAGCGCTATTCTTCACACGATTCTACGAGGGTGGAATGAACATGTCTATGTCCTCCCTCATTGAAGTCAAGCAAAGGGAAAAGGAAGACGTTCGCACCTTCGTCGAACATTTTCGTCACGCCACCTTACAAATGCCTCCAGGAGTTCCAAACTCGGCGTTAGTAGACATTTGCAGGAAGAACCTCCTTCCTATAGTCTCGGTGTTCACAGGACCATATCAGTTTCATGAGTGGCCCTCGTTCATCGTCTCGGCAGTGGCCGCCGAAGACAACAGTCGCAAGGCGTGCGACAACGACATCATGATCTCCGCCTCCGACAGAGGCAAAAGGCCATCTCCCAGCGGCGACCATCCTCGCAGCTCCAAGGAAAAAGAAGCTCTGACAGTCAATACGTCCAGACAAAAGACAGCGGCGACCACGCAGACAAAGCCCGGGACTTCCAGGCCCGTCGAGGTCTACTCTTTCGACGACGACGATATCCCTAGTATATTTGAGTGTCTCATCAAAAGTGGCAAGATCACCCTGCCGGAGCTAAGGCGGCCCCAAGAGGCCGGCAGTACCGACGACCCCAAATACTGTATCTTCCACAGATAAGTACACCACCCAATAAAGGTGTGTTACGTATTGAAGAGGAAGATCCAGGGGTTGATCGATGCTAAGGCCATCACCCTGCACAACACCGAGAAAACGGTCACAGCCAACATGATCTCTCTGCGGTTCGGCGATCTCCCTCCCCAAGAAGTCATGGACGGTATCACGCCCATTTCCCGAGCCATAATGGACATCGTCAATCTCCCTCCGGCTAGGGATCAAAATCATAACCTGGTACCCCTGACCACCCGTCAGGGCAAGATTATGTGGGTTCATCCAGATTTGGTGTCAAAGCTCGAGGAAGGGACTAGAGCTACATCCAGGAGGAGCTCAAAGTGCAAACCATGCCATATGGTCACAAATTCTTTGCCATCAGGCGAAGACGAGGTACTTGCTGCAACCCGGTCAGGGAGAGCCTACCTCAACGACTACGGAGCAAGTCAGGAGGATATACCGGCAGACGTTTCAGCTGCCAAACCTGCAGGGCCAAGCCCCGTCATACCGGAAGCCAACCCTTCAAAACTGACACCGGCGGACAAAGGAAAACAAAGAGAAGTGCGCTTCGATAAACCTGTGAAAAATATTCCGAACAAAGGTTTTGAGAAGCCATATAACTTCGACATCCTAGCCCAACTGGCTAATACACCGGCCAGGCTCTCCATCTTCGAGCTACTCAGGCTCTCCTAAGACACTCGTCTAGCCTTGAGTGAAGCACTGATGCAGGCGAAGGCATGCTTGATCCAGCTCAAATCTTCCGACGAAGAACCAGTGGCGTGCCCTCGATGCCACAGTGTGATGGAGGTGGTCCCAAATATCACCTTCACCCAAAACAACATGCTGTTAAAACATAATAGGCATGACAGACCCCTCTATTACACCGGGTATATCGGTTCCATGGAGGTTGATCGGATTCACATAGATCCGGGATCATCGATCAGCATCATCCTGCACAGTCTGCTCAGACCTTTGAGGATTCCTACCAGTGAACTGGCTTACACCTCCACTACAATCGTGGGATTCAACGCCGAAAGAAGTAAGCCGTTAGGGAAGATTCGCCTGAGGATCCAGATTGGCAACCTCAGATCGGTGGCCACATGTTACATGATCGATTTAGAGGTATCCTACAACATCTTGCTGGGAAGACCGTGGATCCACGATCACAACATCGTTCCTTTAACTCTACATCAATGTCTTAAATATGTAGACCCCCAAGGGATGGTACAAACGGAGGTGGCCGACCTAAACCCGTTTAAAGGAGTAGAGTCCTACTATTCCGACGCCGTGTTGTACTCGCAGGACCACACGGAAGAAGTGGCGGGCAAGACAAAGAAGGAATCCCACCGGGAGCCAGGAGAACCCTCTGCCGCACTACCGCTGTCGATCAGAGTGAAAGGACGAACCACTCGTCCAAAAGCCATAGAGCCCATGGCTATTCACCTGAACAGGTCCAGCTCGGGGAAAAGAAGTAATTCTTCAGCGGTTACTCTGAACCAGAAGCCTCCACCTTTGGTCATCAACCTTCGGCGCGACAAGCAGCCGACCGATGTAAACACGACCAGGAATGGAGTTCCAGATGGCAATAAATATTCTCTTTTCCAGTACATTAATACTCAGATTCCAAATCAGGAACCCACTCCCCATGACGAGGTAGAACCCATAGCACGAAAGTTCTTGGAAGCTATGGACTCCTACCATCCGCATATCTGGGAAGCAGCATCATCATCCAACGTCATCACAACGTATGGACCACATGAAGATTCTATCTTCATAATCCCGCCTACCTGCAGCAGTCAGCGTCCAATAGTATTCGGCCGCATGCACAATCAGCCAGCCATCCAGGAAGATCCTTTCGATGACGATACTGGGAAGATGCAGGTTCACCGATACAGCCCTCAAGCGCTGAAGATCATGCAAAACATGGGCTACGACTTGAAGCGAAAGTCGGGCCTCAACTACGAAAGAGGCAGAAGAACGCCGCCATGCGGCGACCCCCGCTACCAACAAACTCGTTTCGGGTTAGGGTATGCCACCTCCCTTACGGCTTCCACGTCGGATAAGGACATCTTTTCCTCCTCTTGGGACGGCTCGTCACCACCCGACTCACCTGATGCTCTCGAACAAGCACTATCAGCAAATATGGTGATGACAGATCCCTCAGAAGCAGAGGAACGAGATTCTGAGCCGTTTGAGAATGACTCTTGGGCTCAGCAAATGGATATACAGTGGGAATTCCGTTTCGAACAAAGGAAACCTCCAACCAAAGACGAAGTTATCCAAATCGATGTTGGGGGTGAGCTTTCGCCAAAGCCGATATTTATCAGTGACAATCTTCCACCAGCCGAAAGGGAAGAAATCATACAGCTGATAAAGGAATACGTCGACGTCTTTGCATGGGATTATGGAGACATGCCGGGCCTAGACCCGAAGGTGGCTACTCACGAACTCAACATATTGGCTGACTCAAAGCCTGTGAAGCAGCACCAACGCCGGTTCCGACCGGACATGATGGACGCCATTGAAGCTGAAGTCAAAAAGCTGATAGCCTGTGGGTTCATCCGGAAAGAATAACATCCTGACTGGGTCGCCAACGTTGTCCCAGTCATGAAGAAAAATAGGAAGGTACGTATCTGCATCGATTACCGAGATCTGAATGCGGCCTGCCACAAGGATGAATTTCCTCTTCCCATCACGGACATCATGATCGACAACACCTACGGTTTTGAACGTATGTCTTTCATGGACGGGTTCTTAGGATACAATCAGATCAAGATGCATCCTGAAGACGAGAAGCACACTGCCTTCCGCACCCCGTTGGGAGTGTATTGCTATACGGTCATGCCCTTCGGATTAAAGAACGCTGGGGCTACGTACCAACGGGCTATGAGCGGCATATTCCATGAACATTTGCGCAAAACAGTAGAGTGTTACGTAGACGACATAGCCGTCAAGAGCCGCCTCAAGGATGATCACATTCAGGACCTAAGGACGGTATTCGAGTTAATGCGCCGACATCAACTCAAGATGAACCCTACGAAGTCCTTCCTGGGCGTATCTAGTGGCAAATTCCTGGGATTTGTTATCACCGCCAAAGGCATCCAGGTGGACCCTAACAAAGTCCAGGCCATCGTAGAAATGCGACCGCCCCGCAATCTGAGGGAACTCCGGGGATTTTAAGGCCGTCTGGCTTATATCCGGAGGTTCATATCCAACCTCTCAGGAAGATGCCAGCCTTTTTTGCACCTCATGAAGAAAGGTGTATCCTTCGTATGGGACGAAACCTGTCAGCAAGCATTCGGGGAGATCAAACGCTACCTCACCAGTCCGCCAGTTCTGGTGCCTCCCATCATGGGGAAACCGTTCTTGCTGTACGTCCGAGTAATGGATCATTCGCTAGGAGCTCTTCTAGCATAGAAGAACGACGAGGGGCATGAGCAGGCTATCTACTACCTCAGCAGGATGATGGTCGGAGCCGAACACCGGTACAACCCAGTGGAGAAAGAATGTCTGGCTCTGATATTCGCTATCCAAAAGACGCGGCACTACGTCATCGGCCAGACTATTCATATCATCTCCAGGATCAACCCTCTTCGAGTACTGATAAGCAAGCCGAGTATTCTTAATTCCCGACTCGTAACCTGGGCGATGCTGTTAACACCATATGACATGGTGTACATCCCGCAGAAGTCCATCAAAGGCCAAGCGCTGGCCGACTTCCTGGCTGCTCATCCGATCCCGGAGGCCTCCAAGTTATACGAAGACATTCCCGACGAAGTTGCAGAATGTAATTCTGCAATGGAAAGTGACACATGGCAACTGTTCTTTGACGGCGCCTCCAGGACTGGCCCCCAGGGAAACGTGGTTTCAGGGGTAGGAATCGTCCTGGTCACTCCTGATAAACTCGTCATCTACCGGGCATACTCTCTTAATGAACCATGCTCCAACAATGTGGTGGAATACAACGCCCTGTTGATCGGTGTAAACACCCTATATTTTTAGTTTTTTAAAATCAATTTTTGGAATTAATATGCAATTTTTCAGGAATTTACATAGGCCCTGTAGTGATTTTGTAATTTTTAATTGCCAATAAATAACATTAAAATGAAATGAAAATATGATTTTATGGTGTAAAATAGAAAACTGAACTTAGGGTAATTTTCTGAGATTTTATTGGGCCTCAGACCTATTTTTAAAAGCCTAAAAACTAATTTCTAATTAAATTAATTTATTATTATTATTATTATAATTTACTGTTATTATTATTATTTTTATTTTTATTAGGGGCCCGGCCCGGCCCAGTGGGCCGAGCCCATTAGTCAGCCCAGCCCAAACCGAGCCTAGCGGGTCGGGCGGGTCCGCCCAACCCGGATCCGCGCCCGACCCGACCCGCATCCCCTCTCCCCTGTCACCCCCACGCCGCCCGAAATTCCCGCCGCCCGCCGGAAAAGGCGCCGCCATGACCGCCTCCCCCTCCGAAACCCTCGTCCACGACGCCCCGGAGCCTCGGCCTCACCAGCCCCCTATAAATACCCCGACCTCCTCCTCCTCCCTCATCTTTCCCTACCCGAACCCTCACCGGAACCCTAAAACCCCCTCACCGGAGCCCGCCGACCAGCGCTCCACCAGCGCCGCCCCGACCCCGCTGCAGCGCCGACCCCGGCTGCCCTTCCTCTTCCTCCTCCTCCAGCAAGCAACCCTCCGCAGACCCGACGCCGGCCTCCCCTAGCTCCGCCGACCCCCTCGGCACCGCTCGGCCCCGATCCGACGACCCTCAACCTAGCCGAAGCACCGCCCTCCTCCGGCGAGCAGGACCCTGACCTAGCTGGACGCGCCGCGGACACAGCAGGACACGGGACTCGTCGACACAGTGGACACAGCGTCCAGGACACGAACTCGCGTGTCGGACACAAAAAACCCCGTTTCGTGAAGCCCTGTTCAGGTACTCCTAATTTCCTCCTCGTCGCTCGGAATTCGATTCCGTAAATTTTTACGCGAAGCCTGTATAACCCTCTCGGTGCCCGGACAAACCGCTCGGGGCATCGCGTCCTGTGGTGATCGCACACCGCGATCCAAAAATAGGAAAAACCAGACCCTGTTTCACCCCGGAACTGAGTACGCCCCGCCAAACGGGATGACTCGGCCGCGTGCGGTCTTCACAGATACGTGCGCCTCATCGATACGGACGTATAGGATTTTGCGGAAGCTGATTCGGGTGTGCGTGCACACCAGAATCAACGCGTATCCGCGGACATCGCCCCATATCCGCCTTTTTTGTAATTCATCCTAACTTCGTGCACACACGTCAGATCGAGACAAAACTTGCGCCATCGGACTCGTAGCGATACGCTGGTCCTGTGGGTCAAGTTTGGTCCGATTCTGAGAACGTTGACGAAATCGCGTGTCGTGGGCCCCACAGGTCCCGCTCGACGGGCGATTTCGTAATCGGCTCATCGGGAATTCAAATCTGAAAGTTCCATTGGGTTCGTATCAGCGTTCCTGACCTGTTGACACTAAGTTTGGTGAATTTGGAGACCGTTGACCCTGACACGTTTTTCGGTGCAAAGCGGGCCCACCTGCGGACCCCGTTTTGGGCCAAAATTGCCGTTTTTGCCCTTGTCTCCAAATTGGACCCAAGGACAGGCGATCCTAGCTGTTTGACACCTTCTGAGCGTGATGGTACTGTTTATTTCAGCTTTCGGAGACATCTCTAGAAATTTCCGAAACCAG
The DNA here is from genome assembly GCA_036927795.1 of Iris macrosiphon. Taxonomy (NCBI): domain Eukaryota; kingdom Viridiplantae; phylum Streptophyta; class Magnoliopsida; order Asparagales; family Iridaceae; genus Iris; species Iris macrosiphon. The sequence goes on along the minus strand of JAYESA010000009.1, from coordinate 104,935,141 downwards.
GACCTAAGTGGAATTCAAATATCAGGCAAGTGCACCTTGCCAAACTTGCAGTCATTATTTTCATATTTTTTGTAAAAATACTCTGCTGGATTTCTTGTGCAAATTTATATAAACTGATTTAAACTGCTTAACCTAGGGAACGTATGACGTACCTAGTGTCCGATCATAGTCGGGTGCCGACACCGTACGCGGTGTTGGGTTCGTCATTTAGAGATGGATTTACGATCCCCTTACTTTGTACTTGACCTATCAAGTACCCTACAACCCAGGACACTTGACACTATCATGGACAGAATCCTCCTGAGATATTCGTGGTGATTCTGTATAGGATACAGGACTTGATAGAGACATTTATTTATAGACAGTATGACTTGTTGCATTAGTTATAATCCCGCTGACATGGACATGAGACGTTATGGTCATGGCTTGCGTGATTACATTGGGTGGGGAGAGACACACAGGCTACAGGCTGTTCTATATATATATCTACTATTATTGTGAGGTTGTAGACTCTCCAGCAGAGCTAGACCCTTTACGTGTTATTACTGCTACCGGCTCCCCGACACAGAGCTTGTAGCGGTCTCAGCCTGAGTACTAGTGTTGCTCTCATTTGCATATCACATAGATGGTTACATAGTTTACCCTGCTATTTCATTTAATTTAATTGCACTACTTTTATTTGGCTTGTTTTAATTTGTGCCTTGCTATGTCCACTGAGGACCTGGAATGGATTATGTCCCCAGGTTTAGCTGAGGAGCAGTATCCCGAGGTATACGGGACCGGAGCTGAAGCTATTGCTGGAGCTGAACCGAACACTGAAGACGAGGTGACTGCCGAGGACTTCTCCTGAGTGCCTGTCCCAGTACTCATTTATTTATTTCATGTTTATATCTCTTGTTCCTGGCCTATAGAGCCAGCTTATTCAGACTATAGTCGGATTGTTCCTCCAACTGACTTGCTGTGATGTTGTTGCTACTTATTTCCATTTGATTATGCAGTTTATTTCTTTATCTTTATGGATGAGATTAGTGTGACTTGTTGTAGTAGACCTTATTTACAGCTTAAGTACGCCCTGATGATTCTATTAAATTGGGTTATCCATCGGTGCGTGCTGCTGGCCATTGCCATGCATCTCCAGTTCCTCGGCATTTTGGGACTGGGGCGTGACATGGTTTTTGTGGTGGCCCATGCAGGTCCGATCTAAATAGTTCGGTTTCAACTTAGGGACCGGACAGGCCTGCAATAAGATAGGTTATAGGATCTCATCCATTGATTGAATCATTTTTGAACTCTATGTCGAATTCAATTTAATAGCTTGAATTGCATCCTGTTTTGATTCCTCTGTGCGTTCTCATTGTTTCCTTTTGGTGCAGAGTTATGGATCCCAGAAGTGGTGATGAGACCCCCTTGGGTACACCGACTGAAGCAGGGTTTACCTGCGAAGCTGGAACGACGCCAGATACCAGAGGACAATCCTCTCAGAGCAATCAAACTGGCCAGCCAAGTTCCAGGTTCAGGCGTGATGACATCCCTCCTCCTCCCCAGTTCCCTCCTGCGATGCCTGTCTTTCCCCCAGGACAGGCAATGGACGGCCAGCAAATATTCTAGATGTTTTACGCCATGATGCAGGCACAACAACAGATACAACAGGAGACCCAACGCCGAGAGGCCGAGAACCTAAGGAACAGCCTAGTCGCAGCATTGGAGCATGCAAATCCACCAAATAGGCGGCCAGCGACGGGATCTATTACAGATTTCTGCCAACTCAAGCCCCGTACCTTCTCGGGCAAGGAAGGACCAACTGAAGTGCATGAATGGCTTACGAACACACAGCATCAGTTGGAGGCCGCCGAACTACCAAGGGACAAATGGATGACTTCCGTCAGGATGCAACTGACGGACAACGCACATCATTGGTGGCTGTCCGAAGAAAGAAGGCTCGGACATGATCAGGTTAACTGGGAGGAGTTCTCCAGACTCTTCCAGGAAATATACATCCCTGCTGTGGCTCGGTCAGAACTCCGAGACAGATTCAACCGCCTGATCCAGGGCAACATGACGGTGGAGGAATATAACGCCGAATTCATTCGCCTGAGCCGCTTCGCCCCTTCGCTAATTCCTACCGAAGAGGAGAAGGCGAAAAAGTTCTTTGATGGGCTCAGGTTCGAGCTTCAGAAGTTAATCGGATCGGTCGCGCCCACCTCTTACACCGACGTCCTAGCTGCAGCACGTCGGCTGGAGCGCGTTACTCGGAGGGAATCAAGCCTGAAACGTCCCTTTTCCTCCGCACCGTCCAAGTCATCACCAGGGGAATCTGCTAAACGGCCCCAGAAGAGCCCGCCTCCAAGAGCAGCAACTAAGAACCTGCCTACTTGCCATTACTGCAGCAAGGTAGGACATATTGAAAAGGAATGTCGACGCAAGCTGGGACTCTGCCTGGTTTGCGGATCTGGACAACACTTCTCAAAGGACTGCTCAGAACGTCGAGAGGGAGTTCCGAATCGACCAGCTCCACCTACAGCTCTTCTAGCTGGGGGAGCAACACAGGCAGGGCCTAGAGGAGCCAGGCTACCTCTACCACCTCAGGCAGCATTGTTCCAACAAGCTCGTCAGCAAAGGGGTCCCGCTCAGGGACGAGGTCAGGCATATGCACTAGCATGCACTGAGGAAGCTACTGCAGGCGAAGTGATAGCAGGTACCATATTAGTAGCTTCAATTCCTGCTGTAGCATTATTTGATTCTGGAGCCTCATATTCATTTATTGCTGCTAGCTTCGTAGCCACACATAGAATAGCTACCGCACCTCTCTCGAAGATGAAGAAAATTCTAACGGGAGGTGGAATTATCCCGGTTAGTGATACTTGTAGATCATGTTCGGTAGTAGTCTGTGGCCGAGAGATGCGAGCCCAATTCCTAATCTTTTCTATGCCTGATTACGATGTTGTACTTGGTATGGACTGGTTAAGTCAGTACCATGCGACACTGGATTGCCGGCTTGGAAAAGTGATATTTAGACCCCCTAGCCTTCCTGAGTTTGAATTTCTACGAGGAGCTGTAGAACAAGGGGTCCAGCCAACTCTTAGGGTATTGACTGTAGAAGAAGATTCAAGTTACCCAAGAGTCATAACGGAATTTGTGGATGTGTTTCCCGACGATCTTCCAGGTTTACCACCTGATCGGGAGATAGAATTCACAATAGACCTAACTCCAGGAGCCGAACCTATCACTTCATCGGTATATCGGCTAGCACCTAAGGAGTTAGTGGAGCTGAAAACACAAGTTGACGACCTTCTGGAGAAAGGATTTATCCGGCCCAGTGTTTCACCTTGGGGAGCACCTATACTTTTTGTACCCAAGAAGGATGGATCTGTACGGCTGTGCATTGATTACAGAGCCCTTAATGCTGTAACTATTAAGAACCGGTACCATTACCACGCATTGATGATTTGTTTGACCAATTGAGTGGTGCTAAGGTATTCTCAAAGATTGACCTTAGATCCGGTTATCACCAGATAGGGTGAAGAAGGAAGATATCCCAAAGACGGCCTTCAGAACTAAGTATGGACATTATGAGTTCCTAGTTATGCCGTTTGGTTTAACCAACGAACCCGCCGTATTTATGAGTTTGATGAACGGGGTCTTCCATCAGTACTTGGATAAGTTCGTGGTGGTATTCATTGATGATATCCTAGTCTACTCCAAGAACCACGAAGAGCACGAGGAACACCTCCGGATTATGCTAGAAACCTTGAGAAGGGAGAAGCTATATGCCAAACTCAGCAAATGTGAGTTCTGTATGGACAAGGTGCCATTCTTAGGGCATATTATCTCGGGTGAAGGACTGTCTGTGGACCCAGAAAAGGTCACTGCTATAGAAACCTGGCCTACCCCTACCTCTGTTGCGGAAGTGAGAAGTTTTCTTGGACTTGCTGGGTATTACCGGCGGTTCGTAGAAAATTTTTCAAGGATCGCAGAGCCGATGACTAAGCTGACACGGAAGGATCAGGAGTTCATATGGACAGAAGAATGCCAGAATGCCTTCGAAGAACTGAAGAGGCGTCTAACAACAGCACCAGTCTTGACTCTTCCCTCAGGGTCAGGAGGTTTTGTTGTATACAGTGATGCGTCCGGTAGTGGACTAGGTTGTGTCTTGATGCAACATGGCAAGGTTATCGCTTATGCATCGAGGCAGCTGAAGGTCCACGAGAAGAACTACCCAACGCACGACCTGGAGCTAGCTGCAGTGATTTTTGCATTGAAGATCTGGAGACATTATTTGTATGGAGAGAAGGTCGAGATATTCACTGATCATAAGAGCTTGAAATATGTTTATACACAGAAGGAGCTCAACATGAGGCAAAGGCGTTGGCTTGAGTTGATGGTGGACTTTGACATCGATCTGCAGTACCACCCGGGGAAAGCAAATGTTGTAGCCGACGCCCTCAGCAGAAAACCCTCGGCTTATTCCTTGACGGAGCAGCCCCAGCTATTACAAGACTTGTAAGATCTTCAGATAGAGGTTGTTCTACCTGGACAAAATAGTTTGCTGGCTAACCTCGAAGTGAAGTCATCGCTAGTGGAGAGAATCAAGGAAGCTTTGCCTAATGATGCCAGATTCCGAAGGCTGAAAGAGAGAACAGAAGCAGGCCTGCAGACGGGACTTCGCATCCACGAGGACGGAACATTAAGGTGCGGAAATCGCCTATATGTTCCAAATGGAGAATTAAGGCAGGAGTTGATGACAGAAGCCCATAGCTCCATATACTCGGTTTATCCAGGAGGAACCAAGATGTACCGGGACTTAAGATAATATTACTAGTGGCATGGAATGAAAAGGGAGATTGCCCGATTTATGGCAAAATGCTTAGTCTGCCAGCAGGTGAAGGCCGAATACCAAAGGACTGCAGGTATGTTGCAGCCGCTTCCCATCCCTGAATGGAAGTGGGAGCATATTACTATGGACTTCGTCACTGGATTTCCAAGAAGCCCTAGTGGTAAGGATGCAGTATGGGTCATCGTGGATCGACTCACTAAGTCGGCTCACTTCTTGCCGTTCAGAGTCGGACAATCCACGGAAGTACTAGCCGACATGTATATGCGTCAGATCGTAAAATTACATGGAGTGCCGGTTAGTATTGTATCAGATCGAGACTCGAGATTTACATCTCACTTCTGGCGAAGCATGCAAGAGAGTCTCGGCACCAGGCTCAAGTTCAGTACTGCCTATCATCCTCAGACAGATGGCCAATCAGAGCGTACAATTCAGATCCTGGAGGATATGCTATGATCATGTATACTGGACTTCGGAGGATCTTGGGAAGATCATCTGCACTTAGTGGAGTTCTCCTACAACAACAGCTATCAGGCAAGCATTCAGATGGCACCTTTCGAGGCATTGTACGGAAGGAAGTGCAGATCGCCTGTATGCTGGAGCGACGTTGGCGAACGTCAATTACTGGGTCCAGAGTTGGTAACAGAGACAATGGAGAAAGTAAAACAGATTCAGAACCATCTCCGTGCAGCCCAGGATAGACAGAAGCATTGGGCCGATGCACACCGACGACCCCTGGAGTTCAAGGAAGGAGAGCATGTATTTTTGAGGATCTCGCCCACTAGAGGTACTATCAGATTTGGCAGCAGAGGCAAGTTAAGCCCAAGGTACATTGGGCCATTTGATATCTTAGAGCGCATCGGTGAGGTGGCTTATCGTCTTGCATTACCTCTGTCCTTAGAGGGAGTGCATGACGTATTCCACGTCTCACAACTGAGGAGATATGTGACGGACCCAAGCCATATAGTTGATCATTCTGAGATTTCGTTGGGACCTAGCCTGAGATACGAAGAACAGCCAGTGGGTATACTCGACACCAGCGAGAAGACACTGCGAGGGCAGACAATCAGGCTGGTTCGAGTAGCTTGGAAGCAGCACTCTCCTGACGAATCGACCTGGGAGCGAGAAGATGTTATGCGGCAGCGTTATCCACACCTATTTGCAGAATCAGGTAGAACCTAAGCATTCTTTAATTCTGTAAATCTTGCTTTTATAGTTTACCCTTCGATTGCGAGGACGCAATCCTCTTAAGGGGGGTAGATTGTAAACACCCTATATTTTTAGTTTTTTAAAATCAATTTTTGGAATTAATATGCATTTTTTTAGGAATTTACATAGGCCCTGTAGTAATTTTGTAATTTTTAATTGCCAATAAATAACATTAAAATGAAATGAAAATATGATTTTATGGTGTAAAATAGAAAACCGGACTTAGGGTAATTTTCTGGGATTTTATTGGGCCTCAGACCTATTTTTAAAAGCCTAAAAACTAATTTCTAATTAAATTAATTTATTATTATTATTATTATTATTATTATTATTATAATTTACTGTTATTATTATTATTTTTATTTTTATTAGGGGCCCGGCCTGGCCTAGTGGGCCGAGCCCATTAGTCAGCCCAGCCCAAACCGAGCCTAGCGGGTCGGGCGGGTCCGCCCAACCCGGATCCGCGCCCGACCCGACCCGCATCCCCTCTCCCCTGTCACCCCCACGCCGCCCGAAATTCCCGCCGCCCGTCGAAAAAGGCGCCGCCATGACCGCCTCCCCCTCCGAAACCCTCGTCCACGATGCCCCGGAGCCTCGGCCTCACCAGCCCTCTATAAATACTCCGACCTCCTCCTCCTCCCTCATCTTCCCCTACCCGAACCCTCACCGGAACCCTAAAACCCCCTCACCGGAGCCCGCCGACCAGCGCTCCTCCAGCGCCGCCCCGACCCCGCTGCAGCGCCGACCCCGGCTGCCCTTCCTCTTCCTCCTCCTCCAGCAAGCAACCCTCCGCAGACCCGACGCCGGCCTCCCCTAGCTCCGCCGACCCCCTCGGCACCGCTCGGCCCCGATCCGACGACCCTCGACCTAGCCGAAGCACCGCCCTCCTCCGGCGAGCAGGACCCTGACCTAGCTGGATGCGCCACGGACACAGCAGGACACGGGACTCGTCGACACAGTGGACACAGCGTCCAGGACACGAACTCGCGTGTCGGACACAAAAAATCCCGTTTCGTGAAGCCCTGTTCAGGTACTCCTAATTTCCTCCTCGTAGCTCGGAATTCGATTCCGTAAATTTCTACGCGAAGCCTGTATAACCCTCTCGGTGCCCGGACAAACCGCTCGGGGCATTGCGTCCTGTGGTGATCGCACACCGCGATCCAAAAAAAGGAAAAACCAGACCCTGTTTCACCCCGGAACTGAGTACGCTCCGCCAAACGGGATGACTCGGCCGCGTACGGTCTTCACAGATACGTGCGCCTCATCGATACGGACGTATAGGATTTCGCGGAAGCTGATTCGGGTGTGCGTGCACACCGGAATCAACGCGTATCCGCGGACATCGCCCCATATCCATCTTTTCTGCAATTCATCCTAACTTCGTGCACACACGTCAGATCGAGACGAAACTTGCGCCATCGGACTCGTAGCGATACGCTGGTCCTGTGGGTCAAGTTTGGTCCGATTCTGAGAACGTTGACGAAATCGCGTGTCGTGGGCCCCACAGGCCCCGCTCGACGGACGATTTCCTGATCGGCTCATCGGAATTCAAATCTGAAAGTTCCGTTGGGTTCGTATCAGTGTTCCTGACCTGTTGACACTAAATTTGGTAAATTTGGAGACCGTTGACCCTGACACGTTTTTCGTTGCAAAGCGGGCCCATCGGCGGACCCCGTTTTGGGCCGAAATTACCGTTTTTGCCCTTGTCTCTAAATTGGACCCAAGGACAGGCGATCCTAGCTGTTTGACACCTTCTGAGCGTGATGGTACTGTTTATTTCAGCTTTCGGAGACATCTCTGGAAATTTTCGAAACCAGGACCTAAGTAGAATTCAAATATCAGGCAAGTGCACCTTGCCAAACTTGCAGTCATTATTTTCATATTTTTTGTAAAAATACTCTGCTGGATTTCTTGTGCAAATTCATATAAACTGATTTAAACTGCTTAACCTAGGGAACGTATGACGTACCTAGTGTCCGATCATAGTCGGGTGCCGACACCGTACGCGGTGTTGGGTTCGTCATTTAGAGATGGATTTACGATCCCCTTACTTTGTACTTGACCTATCAAGTACCCTATAACCCAGGACACTATCATGGACAGAATCCTCCTGAGATATTCTTGGTGATTCTGTATAGGATACAGGACTTGATAGAGATATTTATTTATAGACAGTAAAACTTGTTGCATTAGTTATAATCCCGCTGACATGGACATGAGACGTTATGGTCATGGCTTGCGTGATTACATTGGGTGGGGAGACACACACAGGCTACAGGCTGTTCTATATATATATATCTACTATTATTGTGAGGTTGTAGACTCTCCAGCAGAGCTAGACCCTTTACGTGTTATTACTGCTACCGGCTCCCCGACACAGAGCTTGTAGCGGTCTCAGCCTGAGTACTAGTGTTGCTCTCATTTGCATATCACATAGATGGTTACATAGTTTACCCTGCTGTTTCATTTAATTTAATTGCACTACTTTTATTTGGCTTGTTTTAATTTGTGCCTTGCTATGTCCACTGAGGACCTGGAATGGATTATGTCCCCAGGTTTAGCTGAGGAGCAGTATCCCGAGGTATACGGGACCAGAGCTGAAGCTATTGCTGGAGCTGAACCGAACACTGAAGACGAGGTGACTGCCGAGGACTTCTCCTGAGTGCCTGTCCCAGTACTCATTTATTTATTTCATGTTTATATCTCTTGTTCCTGGCCTATAGAGCCAGCTTATTCAGACTATAGTCGGATTGTTCCTCCGACTGACTTGCTGTGATGTTGTTGCTACTTATTTCCATTTGATTATGCAGTTTATTTCTTTATCTTTATGGATGAGATTAGTGTGACTTGTTGTAGTAGACCTTATTTACAGCTAAAGTACGCCCTGATGATTCCATTAAATTGGATTATCCATCGGTGCGTGCTGCTGGCCATTGCCACGCATCTCCAGTTCCTCGGCATTTTGGGACTGGGGCGTGACAATCGGGCTCCAAGTCGCTGAAGAGCTGGGGGTCGAATCCCTGGAAGCTTTCGGTAATTCTCTACTTATCGTCAATCAAGTCAGAGGGATATACGAAGTCCAGAATCCAGACCTCATCCCCTATCACCGAGCGACAATCGAGATAGCCATGACGTTCAAAGGGTTCTTCCTAGAGCATGTACCTCGATCTCAGAATCTGGAAGCTGATGCCCTGGCCAGTCTAGCTGCGGACTTAGCTACCTCTATAAGAAGGCAAGATTCGGTGATCCTTCTTAACAGAGATTTATTTTGCATGAAGAACAACCTTCACATAGAACGCAGCCACGCTGTGAACACAGATCCCCCCGGGAGGGACTGGAGAAGTCCCTTCATAGATTTTGTCGCATACGGAATCTTGCCAGAGGACCCCAAAGAAGCAATATCCGTCAAGAGACGATCATTACGCTTCTATTTTGATGCATCTTCACACTGCCTATATCGTCGAACCTACGACGGACTGCTATTAAGATGTCTCTCAGACGACGAAGCACAGCAGATTATCCGAGAAGCTCACGACGGCGTATGCAGAGCGCATCAGCCCGGTCCTAAGCTACATGATTGTATCAGGAGAATGGGCTACTACTGGCCCACTATGATCACAAACGCGATCAGCTATGCAAGACAATGCAGAGCCTGTCAGGTTCATGCAGACTTCATACACCAACCGTCTGAATATCTACATCCTATGGTCGCATCCTGGCCCTTCGAAGCATGGGATATGGATATCGTCGTTCCCATTCACCCGTCTTCCTCCAGAGGCCACCGGTTCATACTGGCCATCACGGATTACTTCTCCAAATGGGCAGAGGCGATCCCTCTGGCTGAGGTAAAAGCGTCTGACGTGATCAGCTTCATCAAGCACCATGTCATTTATCGCTTTGGGATTCCTCGAAGGATAATCCATGACAATGGGCCTCAGTTCATCAGCCAAGCGTTTCATCGATTTTACGATAAAAGTCGAATACATAATATTGCCTCTACGGCATATTATCCAGCTGCTAATGGTTTGGCGGAAGCTTTCAACAAAACCATTATCAAACTCCTAAAGAAGTTCGTTTCTTCAAACAAAAGAGACTGGAACGAGAAGCTGGGCGAATGTCTCTGGGCATACCGCACAACGGTACGGACACCTACAGGTTGTACCCCCTTTTCACTGGTCTACGGGAGCGAGGCAGTTCTTCCCATCAAAATACAGATCCTGTCGCTCAGGATAGCAGTGACTAGTGAGTTGACTCGAGAAAAGAATGACCTGTTAAGGCTCCAAGAGCTTGAAGGATTAGACGAGAAACGCCTACAAGCTCAACAGCGTATCGCGCTTTACCAAGCACGTATTTCCAAAACTTTTAATCATAAAGTGAAGGAAAGAGTGTTTAAAGTCGGCGAGCTAGTTATAGCCGTAAGAAGACCGATGATTCTTACCCACAGAAGTAAAGGCAAATTCTAACCCAAGTGGGAAGGCCCTTATGTGATCGAGACAACGTTCTCGAACGGCGCCTACAGGATAGCCCAGCCTAATGGAGACCTGTTAATGGCTCCTATCAACGGCAAATTCCTGAAAAGGTACTATGCTTAATCCCCCCTGCTCGGGTGGGACATAGCAAGGCTCTCGATTCTGACAAAACTACTTCCAAAACACAATTAGTAGGGTTACACTCTATCATGTCCGTATGACCTCTGAATAGATGTGTCCTGCTAAGAAGTTTATCGGGAGTCTATCATGTCCATACTACCTCTGATAATACTCTCACCAAAATCGGTCATCTACATTCTGAAATAATGGGTCCACAAAAGTCAGAAAAGAGTCACCTTTATTTATTCCCGAGAGGGAGGTAGAATTACATCTGGGCAAGCAAAAAGGGAAAATGATACATCATGATGGCGGGTGAGTCAGATTGTGAATCTGCCGCTCCAGCGCAGCTATCCTCTCATTCCTAAGAACCAAGGCGTCGACACGAGCCTGCTCCAGCCGTGCCTCGGGAGTGTCCGTGAGGGTCAGATCAGCCTTTGCCCAAGACAGCCCGCGCGAGCAGCTTTTGCACGGTCCAGCTCCCGTCGCGCTGTGCTCAGTCGACCGGACGCTACGTCTAGACCTGCCAATGACTGAGAAGCCCACTCCTCTGCCCGAGCGAGTTTTTTCTTCAGCTTGGAGACCCTCGCTGCATTCCCTTCATGCTCAGAGCGATACCGCGTCTCAACGGCAAGAGCCTCTTCCACGATAACTTTTCTTCTATCCACCTCCAGCTTATGCTTCTGGATAGAGTTGTCTAGGCTTTCCACCTTCATAGCAAGCCGCGCAGTCATGAGGTCGAACCGAGCCTGAACATCAGCATCGAGACCCCGAGTCAGCTGCAAATGTTCGTTAATAGGTTGCTCTAACCTATTAACCACCGCCTCCAGGGCGTCAGCTACCCCAGGATCGCCGAGCTCCCTGATGACCCCAATCGAAGCAAGAGAAGTCTTCCTCAGGCGCTCAAAATCTAGACTCTTCGCTAACACCATTGACACCATCGTTCTCAAACTGGTGTAGAAAAGGCTGGTATGTTGCTCGGTCAACGCAACTAGATCCGACTGAACGCCGGGAGTGCCCGCAATGTCAGCAAGTCCCTCTCCAGGGATGATTGCAGACGAGATGGCCACAGCCGTCGCATCGACACATGGCGCAATCGAAGAAGGTACGGTAACGACGGTCAAAGTCGTCGCCACACTCACAAGAGGCAAGGTCACGACGACGTGTTCATCCTCCTCTCGAGGTGACGAAGCTAATCCAGGCGTACTGGCCCCCGAAGCCACTTCCTCATCAAAGACGAACGCCTCCTCGTCAGAAGCCCGAGCGGAACTAGAATGCGCTTCAACGCTATACTTCCCGTGGGCGCTATCCCCTGAGAAGAAAACGAGAAAGTCAATATCAGTATGATGATAATCTTTCTCAAAGGAGACATAAAAACAATATTTTACCCGGAGCCAACGGCATATACGACGCATCTGCAGTCGATATAGCTAAACTATGCCTTAATGACGCAATGCGAATCGTCATGCCTGGAGAAGGAGGTGGGCCGACCGACATCGCCGAGAGTTCTGTCAGGCCTCCACCAAGACGTGGTCGAAGTTCATCGGCCGGAATCTTGCCAGGCGCGCTCACTAACGCGGCAGGAGTCATGCCCGCTGCTGGCCTCGGGAAAGATTCTCCCATCTGCCTCGGCCACACAGGCAATCTCGCTCCGCTACCTGGAGCAGTAGCCGCCACAGCCACCTCTAACGAGGATTCTCCGGCATCGACTACCGGAACTATAGGAGGCCCCTCTCTAGAAGGCGAGGAACCTCCAGCCAAGGAGTCATCCCTGAGGTAGGGAGAGGCAGGCTCACTCCCAGGAGCCGCAATGCCAGGAATGCGGAGAGGACGAGCAACCGTCTCCTTCCTCCTCTTGCGAAGAGAAACTTCCTTCAGACCAGAAGCCCATCGCTTCCCAGAAGGGACTACCAAAGCCCCCGCAGGCAGAGGCACTTCGCACCTCGGCACCGATACCAAAGGCTCGTCCGGAGTACCAGACTCCTCACCTTCGTCCGAAGAAACCGAAGGGACATCAACTCTTCCCCCAGGCTTGGGAGAAGGCACCCGGAAGCTTCCACGCACGTCAAAATCACGATGGAAGGTGTTAATCGCCACGTAAAACTGGGCGTAAGAATGGAGAATGCGAAGCTCCGTGGAGGTTGTAACAACCGGCACAATGAAGGTTGCCCTCGTACAACCCATAAGGAAATATCGCCACCCTCTAGCTCCATCAATGAGTCCTCCCCTGGACCTAAAGCTGGTAACGGCATTGCCCACATGCAGCTAATCGTACCCAAACTGCCTGGCAAATCGACTAGGCAAGTAGGGCTCGAAGAAACAGTGATCTTCGCTCCTGTACAGCAGATGGGAGGGTCTAATACAGATCAACCAGTTAAAAGCTTCCGGGGAAAGGTCGGTCTTCTTTACACCTGAATCCTCAAGCCGCACCCCTGATTGATTGCGATGCACGGGGGGAGCAGTACAGAGGAGCTTCCAACCGTGGCCGAGGTTCAACACCAGCCGACAGTCTAAAACTGTGCTCACATTCCAGGAGGAATCCTTGTAATTCAGCAAGAATATACCCCTCGAGCTGCTACCGGACCCATGAGACATCACCCGGGGATTGTAGAGAATCAACCATCCCATCAAGTATAGGTATGGTAATTCCACCCTGGGAAAACTCTCACGTCGAGCTTCGTCGACGAGCAACCCGTCAGTTATGGCTCTCAAGCCAGCCTGTATACGGCACACCATGGCAGGAAGCAAGCCCAGTCTTGCCCCAAACACCAGGCGCACTGCCGGCCACAGGATGTTCCGGTGAATACGGTCCGCGGACGCGGTACCTGGCACCACTACTCGGCGCAACCATATGGAGAGGAAACCAGCCAGCTGGGCTTCCTTAGACATAGGCCTGCGACAACGCCTCAAGTAACTACAGGCCTTGGTGCCTTCCGGGTACTTTCCTACCCCCTCGACAAGAATCTGGTCCGGAGCTTCAGCCTCCTCCATAAGAGTCTCCACAACCTGGGCACTAAGCACGCCCAAACAGTTCACGGGCTCATTCTTGCCACCCGAGGCTTTCTCCGACCTGGCGGCCCCGGCTCGGTGGAAGAAGAGGTAGGACATCCACTTGGTGGTGTGAGCCAAATCAGAAGGCTCGTTATAAAAGGCGGTGCACGCAAATTATTGACACATCAGCTCCTGATATACTTCCGCCACCCGAGGGTCCAAATCCCCCAACTCCCGGTTGGTGGGAACATACTCTTCATATGGAGTATCCCCCATCGGCAGTCTCGAGACAACTGCCATCTCGTGGAGCGCCAACCCCAACTCCCCCAGTGGAGTGGCAAAGGTCCCGATGAGCGGAATGTACCGCTCCATCAGCGCCAGGAACAAATTAGGGTTTGGAGGCAACCCGGCGCTCGTCGCACTCACAGCGGCATATAGTCCAATGCCCTCCAACTCTCTCTGGAAGTGCTTCAAGGCCCAGTCAACTAGGCATCTCCATCGGGAGTTCGTTGGGGTGATCCACCCATTGCACCGAGGATTCTCCTTGGGATATACCCCACCTAGACCCATGAAGTCGTTGCAGAAGGTCGGCAATTGGACCGGCTGGATCACCAAGCTATCCTCACTTGGAACACTGCCCAGGCATAGTCATCTGAACAACGTCACAACGCCGGAGGGGCGACTGACGAATGACCCCTGGTCAGCTCCTTTCAGATGAAAAATCTTCCCCGGCTTGCAGTGAAGATCAGGAGTCAGCGTCCACGACATCTTTCTAGGATGCGTCGCGTGGAAGAAGGCCGAGATGGGATAATCCCTCGGCATCGTTGGCAGGTACAAAACCAAATTCCCGGCTGAGAAGACCCAGGGCTCCCTCTTAGGCTTCGTCTGGGACTGTTTGTCGATCATGTCCCCAAAAAGGAAAGCTGGCTTTACGTACGGCTCCCCGTCTACATAAGTCAGAGGCTCCCCGTTGATCATGCTCAGCAGCATTCGCTCGCCCTGAGCCGATATTAAGACCCTCCTTCTTTCAGGGTACTGGGGTCCGGAGATAGGGAAGGATACGTGGGACAGATCCTCCAGGTAGTTCGAGTGCAGCATCCCAACAGCGGAGCCCATCACCTCGGCCAGTGGAGACTCACCCAAGTCAACTACAAAAGTGCAAGGAAAATACGTCATCACAAGTCTTGCACGAACATACGGACCGAAAGAAACAACAGTCTGTGCTCTACGCGGGTTTGTGCAAATCTGGCAATTTTACGCCGGAGATCCCCCCACAAGCGTAAAATTTAAATTTTACGATATACCCCAATTTTCGGTAGCCAGAGCTCCTACGCTCAGAACTACGAAAACATGGAGTCTTTACGCTGACACATTAAAAATGTGGGCATAAAAGATAAAAATGCCTCCGTGCATCATCTTCCTCAAGAAGAGGCTATCAACACAGAAGACGACCTAGCGCGGTCACGTTCAACGTGTGCGAAGGATTTTTCATCGTTTTTGTCACCCCGAAGGCTTTACCTCTAAGACCGGGTGCACTGCTCGTCGGCGGGACACCTCGCTCAGAAGGAAGTTCGCCTTGACCGACCGAAGACCCCCTCGCTGGGGCGGAAGAATGAGAAGAGGAACCTATACCCTTTCCCTTAGCGAAGGAGGTTTGTTTCGACGCTATTTTCTGAAGATTCGAGGGAACGAAGAAAAACTCGAATAGTCGAAAGCTCTCTTTCACAGAAGACGGATAAAAAGTTTCTCTCTCAGAGAACTTGGGATATATATAGAGTTCGGGCCGACTCCTCGAATCCTCAGACGGACTCCTCGAGACCCTAACCAAATCTCGCAAAATTGAATAAAGGGTTATGATTGGATGCCACGTCAGCCCACTAACCTTGAAAGACAGACAGTCAGCAAATTCGAAAAGTTTTTTCGTGCAAAGACGGTTCAGCAGGTCCTACGCTGAAGGAGCTTTCTACGCTCGATAGCAACAGATCTACGGTTTTATGCTCGCAAGCTATAAGTCTATGGTTTTACGCCCGGATGCCTTTGTGCTCAGTAGCTTTTACGCTCGAGAGGCCACAAATCTACGACTTTACGCTCAGCAGATACCAAATCGATAATCTCACGCTCGATAGCGCTCAGTTTACGCTCAGAAGTAACAGATCCGCAAGACTTCACGCTCGGAGAAATTTTCTTTTCAGGAGCTACAGATATATAGTTCTACGCTAAAGGAGCTTTCTACGCTCGACGGCTACGAATCTATAACTTTACGTTCGACAGCTACAAGTCAGGTTTTTGGCCCGGATGCCTTTGTGCTCAGTAGCTTTTATGTTCGAGAGGCCACAAAACCCATGACTTCACGCACAGGAACTACAAGTGTACGATTTTACGCTTGATGGTGTTCTACGCTCACAGGCTACAGATATACAATTCTATGCTAAAGGAGCTTCCCACGCTCGACGGCTACGAATCTACAACTTTATGTTCGACAGCTACAAGTCAGGCTTTTGGCCCGGATGCCTTCGTGCTCAGTAGCTTTTATGCTCGAGAGGCCACAAAACCCATGACTTCACGCACAGGAACTACAAGTCTACGATTTCACGCTCGACGGTGTTTTACGCCCGGAGGCTACAGACTGATGATTTCTCGCTCTACGACTTTCCGTATATTCGAACGATCCCCAAGATGGTCAATTACAGGAGTTCACACAGAAGATACTCCTCCTTGGCCTCAACATATCCCAAGTACCCGAAACATACAAGAGTTCAAACATTAAGAAATTACTCTTCTCGGGTCAATTGGAGGTTCATCCAAACTCTAGTCTGAATATCTCGTCTATCAAAAGATGGCAACTCAGTTTTTGACAGCCATTCCTCGACCCTGTTCCAAGGGATTTTCGAGAAGTCACTCTTGAAGGTGAAGACTGAACAAAAATTCTGTTTATCAGAAGTTCAAAGCTCTACGCGGTTCCTCAGTCCCAGCAACAGGACAGTTCTAAGATGTTCAAAATGCTCTACAGCATTCTATGAACTACTCGCTATGCGTAAAGGACAGGACCTAGCACTCTTTCTACAGAGTCGACGTACAGATTCAGACGTGTTGAAGCTGCACATATTCAGACTTCACAGCAACATATGGCAAGATGATCATATGAAGAAGAAAGACGATTTTTATTAAAGATCAAAATCATGATTACATATGAGGGAAATCCAATCTACAAGGGTTTTCTTTTCATTTGTATGATTACATCTGAGGGAAACTCCGTCTACAAAGGAGATACCCCCTCGTCGTCTGAAGATCGCCCAGAAGCTGTTCTGACAGGTTCTCGCTGGACTTCAATTCTTCATCCATCTCCTCCGGTAGTCGGTCAGCTCCAGCAAACTGACCGATATGGCAATGATCACCGGCGGGCACGACAGAGTTGGGGCTCGCATAGATTTTGCAGATCCTACGCTCCGTGCATCGATCAATCCGGGACAGAACGAGTCTGTCTGACTCTCGTCACCGGAGGGCATCGAGAGAAGGCGCGGCATGCCAGCCGCCGTGGTCAAATACGACCCTTCCTCTCTCCTGGGGCAACGCCATACAAAGTTGCTGATTATCCCGAGCAAGGGAGGCTAAGATATCCTTCCATGATCCATCATTGCAGTGGACACTTGCTCGAAGATGCCGTCTTTTTTGGCTCCTTACACGCTGGAAGAACATGATCTCCTTCTTCCTCAAATCGACCCGGCGAACTCTGGTGATCATCTCTGCGTGGTGATGAAGATATGGGGAGAACAGGCTAACTTCTCCAGCCTTTTATAGGCAAAAGAGATCACAGCGGTCCCCCATAAATCCGCCATAAAGTCTGCACCGACCGTTTCAACGCTCCACTCAAAAACGTTTCAAGTTATGAGGGGCCATTCATGCTTCGTTCAAAGCGTTTCAAATTCCAAGGAATTTAAAAGCTCTGAAGGGGGTCTTGTAGAAGCATGAAAAATACGCTGGAAAGAGCTACACAGCCTCTTGATACAGAGCAGCGTAAGCAGAGGCCTTCAGAGCCATCAGGCGTACGACAGAGTTTTCTCCGCTAAAATACAGCGTGAAGAATAAAGCTCAAAGGACCATCCGCATAAGTACAGTACGTCCAGGCCGCTCCAGCATGAAACAGAGTTCTTCATCGCCTCCATGGCGTAAAACTCAACCGCTCTCAAAGCAGCGTGATAGCGTACGAGGAACGCTTCATCTTCCCCAAAATGAACCTGTCAAGTCACGCAGTGAATCTGACCTCTGACTCCTGACAAAAGGTGATGCACGGCTACCCAGATGACGGCTGGAAACGATGGCAGACCTCTCGGGATGTATCCCACAGTATGATGGCGGATCTCACTATTTAATGCAGAGGATTTGGTAAAACATCACCAAACCGTCGTTTACTGGAGTCCCCTCAGCATAAACCGCTCTTTTGCGTACAAGGGAATACGCTGCCCTGTTTTACACAGGCAAACATGAGCTATTTTACGCTCCGCAGCAGACAAACCGCCTGCCACATCAAAAGCTGCACTTCGTACGGGATTCGAGGCACGTCTCCATGTCTAATTGCACAGAGCGGTGACAGTTTCTCTCAAGATACGTCTCTGCGACGGGTGCACAGAAGGCCTACAGACCTTTGAAACACGCCTCCGCATTTAATGCATAAGGTGATGGCAAATCTCTACAAGAGATTTGGTTATATCTTCAAAAGCCATAATTCCGGCTAAGGCGTCCACATCAGCACGGTGTGCAGCGGCTTCTACGCCCATTCAGGATCTGTGCTCAAGCGGCTTCTACGCCCATTCTGGCACGATATGCAGCGGCCTCTACGCCCATTCATGATCTGTGCTTATGAGGCTTCCACGCCCACTCAGTCTCTACGACTACTCGGCTTCCACGCCCACTCAGTCTCTACGACTACTCGGCTTCCACGCCTACTCGGCT
This sequence comes from Iris macrosiphon, assembly GCA_036927795.1. NCBI lineage: Eukaryota > Viridiplantae > Streptophyta > Magnoliopsida > Asparagales > Iridaceae > Iris > Iris macrosiphon. Next base: position 104,916,574 of record JAYESA010000009.1, on the reverse strand, counting down.
TCTATGCCTGTTCGGCTTCTATGCCTGTTCGGCTTCTGTGCCTGTTCGGCTTCCACGCCTACTCGGCTCCTATGCCTGTTCGGCTTCTATGCCTGCTCGGCTTCCACGCCTACTCGGCTTCTATGCCTGTTCCGCTTCTATGCCTACTTGGCTTCTATGCCATAGTGACAGACATTTGGCTTCTACGCCAACCTCTTCTACACAATGGATACCTACCCTCGTGGCTTTTACGCCGTGATCTTAGTAGCAACCGTACGTGTTGTGTCCCCTTAGTTGGACCCACGTCACCCGCTCAGTCAAAAGATCATCTATACGTAGGCATTGGTTACTTTAACCGTTGTGTAAAAGGGTACTGTACTTTCCACTCCTCGGTTGCTACACCAACGGAGTGGTCACTGTCACCAAAGACTCTATAAATAGAGGCCCCTGTCAATGGAGAACAAGGTCGAAAAATTGGTCAAGAAACCGATAACAGATCCCAGGTCGAAAAATTGGTCAAGAGTACCAATATCAGATCCAAGGTCGACAGTCGGAGAAGATCGAATAAGGAGGAGAGAGAGAGAGAGAGAGAGAGAGAGAGAGAGAGAAAGAGAGAGCCCGGAGCTCAGGCAAAGAGCGGGGATCGACGACTTCGGCATCGTGCATCCACCCTCTCCTACAACCTTCGAAGCTGCTACCTGTCTTCCACGGTACTTCTTCAATATCGCGTGGTCCAAGGGCTAAAGTGATCGACCGCAGATCAGACACCTCTAGCAATTTATACCCAGATTAAATAAATTGTACTCCCACATCCTCGTATAGGATTACATTGTACCAGTTTGTTTGTAAACCAAAGGGTGCGGGTTTCGCACAAACCCCGTCATTGAAATACACTTTCATTCTTTCGTTTAAATACCACAAACACCAGCAGCTTACTTCTTGACAGCACAGAGGGAACTATTGGAGGACTTGCAAGAGCTTGGCATTGAAGTGATACTACCCGGAGCAGATGGGACACTAGCCAACTTGCAAGTTCAATCATCATTGGTAGAGAGGATTAAGGCATCTTTGCCTACAGATGCCAGATTTTGGAGACTGAAGGAAAGGACAGAGGCTGGAGAGCAGACAGGATTGCGCATTCATGAGGATGGAACATTACGATGTGGTGATCGTCTTTATGTTCCAAATGGAGAGATTCGACAGGAGCTGATGGCAGAGGCTCATAGTTCAATTTATTCTATTCATCCTGGTGGCACCAAGATGTATCGCGACTTACGACAACACTTTTGGTGGCATGGAATGAAGAGAGAGATAGCTCGCTTTGTAGCTAAATGTCTGGTATGTCAACAAGTAAAGGCGGAGCACCAGAGGACAGCAGGACTATTGCAACCACTTCTGATTCCAGAGTGGAAGTGGGAGCACATCACTATGGACTTCGTCACGGGTTTTCCCAAGAGTCCAAGTGGGAGAGATGCAGTGTGGGTAATAGTGGACCAACTCACCAAGTCAGCCTATTTTATACCTTTTAGAGTGGGTCAGTCTACAGAAGATTTAGCTGACTTATATATGAAGCAGATCGTGAGATTGTACGGCATACCAGTCAGCATTGTATCGGACAGAGATTTGCACTTCACATCGCACTTTTGGAGGAGCATGCAAGAGAGTCTTGGTACTCGTCTGAAGTTCAGTATATCTTACCACCCGCAGACAGATGGGCAGTCGGAGCGTACTATTCAGACCTTGGAAGATATGTTGAGGGCTTGCATGTTAGACTTCGGAGGATCATGGGAGGACCACCTACATCTTGTAGAGTTTTTTTACAACAATAGCTATCAAGCAAGTATTCAAATGGCTCCGTTTGAAGCCTTGTATGGAAGAAAATGTAGGTCTCCTGTATGTTGGAGTAACGTGGGAGAACGTTAGATTTTGGGACCCGAGTTGGTAGTCAACACCGTAGAGACAGTCAAGAAGATTCAGGGACACTTGCGAGCAGCGCAAGACAGGCAGAAGCAGTGGACAGACCTTCATCGTCGTCCCTTGGAGTTCAAAGAGGGCGATCACGTCTTCTTGAGGATATCACCGACCAGAGGCACCATCCGATTCGGAGGACGCAGCAAGTTGAGTCCAAGGTATATTGGACCATTTGACGTGCTCGAGAGAGTCGGAGAGGTGGTATATCGACTTGCGCTACCACCTTCACTGGAGGGAGTACATGACGTATTCCATGTGTCGTAACTCAGGCGATATATGACAGACAGCAGTCATGTTCTCGACCATTCAGAGATCACCATTGGACCGAGCTTGTCATACTAAGAGCAACCCGTGGGAATCCTTGATCGTCGAGAGAAAGTGTTGAGGAACCAGTCTATTCCCTTGGTTCGTGTAGCATGGAGGCATGGCGCGCCAGGAGAATCAACTTGGGAGCGCGAGGATGACATGCGCAAGCGTTTTCCGAACCTATTCGCAGACCAAGGTATGAATTTACATTGTTAATTTATATCTTATACCATCCTTGTATTCTATCGTGGCTTAATTTTAATTTCGAGGACGAAATTTCTACAAGTTGGGTAGAATGTAAAACCCCCTTCCTAGAAAATCGTATATACCCTTTATTTATTAATTATTAATTAAATTGTAGTAATTAGGTCTAAATAGGAGAAATAGATTTTTAATAATTTTTATTTTAGGTGTTCGGGCACTTAGAGGACTTATGGGACCATCAGGAATTTTTCGGAATTTATTCCATGTAGGAGACCCCTTGAGCAGTTGCTAGCCTAATGGTGTGCATTATTCTAATCCATAAATTTTCTTATGAGTATATATATATATATAATATATATGCATACACAAATATATATATGTATATATATATATTTAGAAAGGAAAAGGAAAGAAAGAAAAAAAAATAATTAAATAGGAATTAACTAATAAATATAATAATAATAATAACAATGTTATTTCCTTTCAGCAACTTACCAATGCCAAAGACTACATCCTTCAGCAAATTTGTTCCAGGGACCGCCCACCCTTCAGCAATGATCCCAGACCCATCCCACTTCAGCCCCTTTAGTGATTTGCATTAGCACAGACCTATTTCACCCCCCTTTGGCCGCAAACCAAATGCCTATTCCCTTTCTCTCTCCCTATTAAATATATATATATATATATATATATATATATATATATATATATATATATATATATATATATATATATATATATATATATATATATATTTATCTTTCAAAAAACCTAACCTAAAATATCCAGACCCCCTCTTCTCATCTAGAGTCGTCACCGCAGCCAGAGAGCCCCGCCAAGCCGTCCAAACCATCCCGACGACTCCGACCTCGCGCACTGCAGATTCCCACACTAGGCACCTTCGCTCCGGAATTGTTTTCCGTCGACTCGCTCAACCAAATCCCGTTCCGTCTTCACCGGTATGCTCACCCCTTAACCCTCTCCCATATTTGTATTATAGCCAACCTCGAAAAACGTGTACTCCTAGTCAAAAAATAGCGTCCAAAGTGGGCGCGAGCAGACCCAATTCTGGAATCGCAAAAAACTACGGTGACCACCCATATTGCCGAGTTCGTATCTCCACCACAGAGATCCGAATTTGGTGATTGTTTTTGATACATATAGAACACTTGACCTAGTTTATTTTTTGTTAAATAACCCTATGTTATTAGTTGCTGTGGACATAATTAAATTCGTCACAAAACTGCGCGAACCCACTTTTTCCAGATTTCCAAAAGTTGGAAAACGGAGCGCGCCCCGCCAAACGGGACCGCCCCGTCGTATACCAAGTGTACCGAATGGTGCACGCAGCGTAACCGGACACTTAAAAACTCGTGGAGACTGATTCTGACGGAGGTGTGCGTGCCAGAATCAGGCCGTATCCGCGGACACACCCCGTGTCGCAACTTTTGTAGAACTCGCGCGTATTTTGTGCACGCTAGTCAGATTGCGACGAAACTTGCGCCACTGGACTCGTGGTAATGCACTGGTCCTGTGACCCAATTTTCACACAATTCTGAGACGATTGACCAAATCGCCAATTGGCGGGCCCCACAGTTGACTTTTTGGACAAAATTGTGTTCGGCTCATCGGAATCCACATTTGGACATACCGTTGGGTTCGTATTGACATCTAGAGTTGTTTGACCTATAGTTTGTCCCATTTAGAGACTGTTACCTTCGGCACGCTTTTCGGTGCAAAGTGGGCCACACGTGGACCCCACTTTTGCCTAAAATTACCGTTTTGCCCCTGTGTCCAAATTGGACGAAAGGGATGTGCTTTTTAGCTATTTTGTTCATTCCGGAAACGTTGGTGATGTTTATTTCAGCATCCGGAGACGTTTGTTCGGAGTCCTTAGTTCCAGGTTCCGTGTCCATGATATTTGGACGCGTACACTTTACAGATTTCCTGCCAGGCAAGTATACCTTGCCATTGTACTGTATTTACATTCCATATGAGGCATGCATGTTTATTTTCTGCTTATTTAGTTTATTTATTTTAACTGCTATATAAACTGCGCGTCCAAGGAAACTTGGGTGCAACGACGGTGTCGTCGTACTATATTTTTATTTATATATATGCATTGGACCTACTTTATGAGACTACCCCATCTTCATGAGGCATTTATGTTTCATTGGCCATGACACTATTCTTACACGAGTGTGAGTCACATGTAGGACACGAACTTGCGTACTCGGCTGGCCACCGGTACGTATAGGTCGTACGACGGATAGGGATAACTGCCAATCGAAACTTTGCATGCTAGTAGACCTGGCGGTTATTAGAGGTATTATCGTGTCATGGACATGACATGCTTAGAGCATTGGGTGGGGAGAACAACAAGTAAGGCATTTGGGCGCCTTTGCACTTTCCTTGTGTAACCCGTACGCTCCGCCGGAGATGCGCGGTCATGATGACCACTATATATTATATATTATCAGGCGGGCCTCCGGCGTTCGAAAGTCGTCGTGCCTTTGTAGGCCCCTGGATCTCCAAGAGAACCATGCCAATCCTATTTTAGCCAGATAGCCCACTTGGTGGAAAGTTGTTCTCAAACTGCATTCACATAGATGGTTAGGCGACCCCAATGGATATTTATTTTCAGTACTTTATTGGCATGTGCTTTTTGTATCTTGTTACGTCCCTCTGAGGACCTGGTCCCTTTCCAGATATAGATGAGCAGGAGTACCCACAGGAGTATGGACCTGGACCTGAGGCTACCTATCAGTCTGAGACGATCGTACCTTCTGATTATATGTGATTTATTGCAGCTGTTTAGAGATTTTAGTTGCTATTCTTTTCGAGACATTTATTCTTATATTATAGTTTATTCTCTTCTCTCTTTAGTAGTTTAGTATAGTCGATTTGCAGTGGATTTGTTTCCACCCGACTATCACACTTTGAGATTACTATTTGAGACTGCTTCTTTGATATTCAGTTATTGATTTCCTTTTATCCATTATTTGTGCTGTGGATGAGATATATAACTGCGTGTGACTTATTGTGACATATATTACCACTGTGGATTGGATATTCATGTACAACGTACTGTGTATATGGTTTCTATATATTGGAGTTCGTATACATACGGCTGGCGTGTTACGTATTCCTAGTCCTACGTATTTTGGGACTGGGGCGTGACAATGTACTCCTAATTAATTCAAGAACTCCTTGCACATTAATTTTAATTAAATTAGTCCAATTTCCATCTTTGTGCAATTTTCTAATTGTTGGACGCTTTTATGCAAAAGCGCATTGAGGTGTCCACACCATTGGACATGACACATGAAGAAACCTATTTTTCGTTCATGTGAATTTTCCCCATGAATTTTTGGAATGTGCAACGCGCAACATTGCCCCTCATTTAATCCTAGCCATTGCATTTAACCATTGTAAATTATAGCCTCCAAACATCTCCATGTAAAGCTAAGGGCCAATTCCAAGAGATGTTGACCAAGCCCACCTTCCTAGGTCAACAAAAGCCCAAAATCTACATGTATAAATAATCCCTTTTCCTATTTTATTCACAAACACAAAACCCAAGACCTAGCTGACCCCTTCCCCTATACTATTCACCTCCTTCTTCCTCTCTCCTTCCCTCTCCCTGTGCACCCCCTACCTCGACGGAGCTCTGCCAGCTCTCTCCCCGAGTTTACCTCCTCTCTCCTTCCCCATCCCTGTCGAACCCCTCGACCAGATTCTCCCACCGCCTCCGGCCAAGCACATCCGCCGCGGCTGCACTCCCCACCACCAGTCGTCGCGACCCCCGTTCCCGCTGTACCCCGCTGAACCTCACCGAGACACCTTATCGACCGGAACCGCTACCATCTCGATGACCTCCCTCTGCAACGACACAGCCACCCTGCTGCCATCTACCTCTCCACCATTCTCTGTCCATCCTCTTGGCCATGACGCCGGTGCATAACCTATCCCCACCTTCTTCCTGAACTCCTCCTCCTCCTAAGCCTGACCTCCACTGCTGCTCACCGCCGACAGCACCAACACCACCAGCACCACCTGCATCGACCAGCACCTCCCTGAGCACCTCATCCTCTTCCCTGTCAGCCTTCTCTTCCTCCCCCTGGCCGGAGCTGCATCACCATCATCGTTCATCCCTGTCCTCCATTGTCCTTCTCCTTGCCGGACTTTCCTTGGCCGGATTTCGGCAAGCAGCATCACCACCCCATCATCATCATCATCAACCCATCATCATCATCATCATCATCATCAACCCACCACCACCATCATCATCATCAACCTATCATCATCATCATCAACCCACCATCATCATCATCATCAACCCATCATCATTATCATTATCACCCCATCATCATCATCAACCCATCATTACCTCATCTTCTTATCGTAACCTCAATCGTCACAACCCTCATCGTCATCATCACCATCGTCGTCATCGTCGTGAACCTCACCGTCATGCTTGTGCGCTTACACCAAGGTTCGAACCTGTCCCCCTCCTTTTATATTGTGTATGTGTGCTTGTGAGTAGAGTTTTAGCTGATTGGTTCGGTTAGTGTTTATGAGTCCAGACTCTGAGTCGGTGAACCCAAACTTGTATGCGTATACGTACGTGTATTATAATTAAACTGATAAATATATATATATATATATATATATATATAGATGTATTTTATAATTAAGTAAATGCTAAATAATAATTATGACTATATATGTAACTATATTGTACGACCCTAGGACACTGTGGACTATCCCGTAGTTACCATGACCATGTCGACCCTAAGAACTTACGAATTGACTGCCTTGTGTACATTAACGTACTGGCTTAGACACATGTTAGTTGACTATCGGATTGTGTACAATACTTGAAGACGTGACACCCGCGTAATTAGACGCATAATTTACCGTGTTAGTTGACCCATGTCACCCCTAGTGTACCCTCCGAGTCCAGTATAGATATGGTTGTGTATGTTCTAGTATAATGACTGATATTGTATTATGTTATATTATATGTATATAGGATATCGGATTATTCTGCGCGACTTCTGGAGCAGGTTATTGGTATTACGCAGCTTCTTGCCAGGCAAGTATACCTTGCCATTGTACTGTTATTCATATTCCATATGTTGCATGCATCTTTATTTTCTGTCATTAACTCATATATTTTAACTGTTATATAAAATGCGCGTCCAAGGAAACTTGGGTGCAACGACGGTGTCGTCATGAATTATTTTTATTATGTATATGCATTGACCTTGTTTATGAGACCGCCTCATTATCATGAAGCATCATTAGGTTTCATTGGCCGTGACACAGCTGTTACACAAGTGTGAGTCTCATATAGATCATGGACTGCGTGTCAGGTCTGGCCTCCTGTACGTATGGGCCGTGCGTTAGGGATAGCTGTTGTTAAAAACTTTGCATTCTAGAAGACGTAGCAGTTATTAGTAGTCCATGGACATAGCCTATTGTAGTACGGTGGTCCAATCCTTATCCTTGTTTGGTTGCAGGGTTGGGCTATTGTATTAAAGATAGGCTATAAACCAATTCGTGTCATGGAGGTGATATGCTTAGAGCATGGGGTGGAGAGAACAACAAGTATAACATTTGGGCTCCTTTGCACTTTCTTTTTGTTCGCCCCGACACTCCGCCGGAGATACGGGTGGTGATGACCCCATATATTACAGGCGGCCTCTGCCGTTCAAAAGACGACATGCTTTGTAGGCCCCTAATTCTCCGAGAGAATCATGCCAATCCCATTTATGGCCAGATATCCTACTTGTTAGAAAGTTTTTCTCAAACTGCATTCACATAGATGGTTAGGCGACCCTATTGGATATTTATTTCAGTACTTTATTGGCATGCTTCTATGTATCTTGTTATGTCTCTCTGAGGACCTGGTCCCTTTTCAGGTGTAGATGTTCATGAGTATTCACAGGAGCGCAGATCTGGACTTGCCACTTCTATTTCGAGGAGGTCTTCTCTTCGAGTCTCAGTGCTTGTTAGTTGATGTTCTTATATTGTGTTTGCTTTTATATTCTAGTTCGGCAGTGGATTTGTTTCCATCCGACTGTCATCTTTAGATACTTTATATTGAGATTTATTTTTATAGTTATTGGTTATTTATTTATATTTGATTTTCTGTGGATGAGATTTAGATTATGCCTGTGACTTGTGATAGATTTATACCACTTGTGGATTTGATATTCATAATACAGCGTACGTATGCGTTATGGTTTCAATATATTGGAGTTGTCATATCCATGTGGCTGGCATGCTTACGTGTTCCTAGTCCTACGTATTTTGGGACTGGGGCATGACAATTGGTTTGGGTTGGGTTGGTTCAGCATGGGTTCAGTTTGGTTTAGAATAAACCGGTTTTATTTGGTTTATTTAAAAACTAAGTTTTTGGGTCTTTAAAAATAGTTCTGTGGTCCAATAAATTCCAGAAAAATTGCTGTATGTCTAATTAATTATTTAACACCAAAAAAATATTATTTTCATAATATTTTAATATTATTTTTAATACTTAAAAATATTTAATTCAGAAGAACATTTATTTTATTTATTAAAAAATCACCAAAAATTCCCAAAAAAATATTTTTAATTTCTGAAAACTTCGGGTGTTTACAGCTGCTCCAGCTTCAGCTCCTGTCCCATATATCTCGGGGTATACCTCCTCTGCTGTACTTGGGGACATAATCAGGATCCAGGTTCTCATGGGACATAGCATGGTACAAGAATAAATCAAGCAAAATAAAATACGGAATATAAAAATAGATCCTCAGGGTAAGCTATGTAAGAAACAATGTGAAATGCAAGTTGAGAGCATCACTAGTACTCCGGTTGAGATCACTACAAGCTCTGTGTCGGAGATCCGGTAGCAGCAATATCACGAAGGGCCAGTACATATGCTAAAGCTCTGGTACAGAGACTAAGTCACTCTCCAGTAACATAAATATATATATATATATATATAATCAGCCTGTAGCCTGTGTGTCTCTTCCCACCCATTGTAACCTCACGTCTCATATCCATAACACGCAAGATCATGACCTCTAGCTAGTACAACGAGTCATAATAATATCTATGTATGCAAGTCTTATGTCACAAATCCTGTAAACCTATACAGAGTTACCATGAATAACTCAGGAAAGATTATGTTACATAAATAGTGTCAAGTGTCCTATGGTATGACGTACTTGGTAAAGCAAGCACGTAAAATATAGGATCGTGGTATCAACTCTCTAAGTGACGTTACACGACTCCGCGTACGGCGTCGACACTCGAATCTTGTTCGAACGTTAAGCAATATCTCACGGTCCTAGGTTGAACTGGTACATCACAGAAAATAACTCAAAGCAAATAATATCAAAGGGACTACTACAAGTTTGGCAAGGTACACTTGCCTGTGTTCTAAGCTCCGCCAGTTACTTCAATATAAGTGGGATCTCCAGGTACACCTCTGGATGCGGAAACAAACATTACCATCGCTCTCAGAATATATAAAATAGCTAGGATTGACTACCCATAAGTCCAATTTGGACAAAGGGCAGAATTGACAGTTTTTGGTCAAAGCGGGGTCCACGTGTGGCCCACTTCGCACCGAAAAATGTGCCAGAGAGAAAGTTTTTCAAATTTGTCAAAATTAGTGTCTACGAGTCTAAAACGATGATACGAACCCAACGGAACATCTAGAACTAGCTTTCGATGAGCTGGTCAAGAAATCTCCGTCAAGTGGAACCGTGGGGCCCACAAAAATGGAATTTTGTCAACGTTCTCAGAATTGAACCAAACTTGGGTCACAGGACCAACGTAATGCTATGAATCCGATGACATAAGTTTTGTTGCGAAATGACAACCACACACGAAATTATGACGAGTGGCAGAACAGGCCGATACGGGATTTTTCGATGGATATGCATTGATTTCGGTGTGCACGTACATCCAAATCAACTTTCGTAAAATCCCATACGTCCGTATTGACGATACGCACCTTTCAGTACAATTTGCACATGACAAAGTCACCTCATTTAGTGGGACGCACCCATTTCGAAAATTTTAGGGTTTAGAAAATCAAGTTTGTGGTCAATTTCAACAACGAATAAATCACAGCATACAACAAATTAAAATAAACTAAATAAAGAGATTAAATCTCGGTTATGTTGTCTAATTTTCTATTTAAGTGGAATTTAAAAATATTAACTAGGTTGGAAAAAAAATGGCCATGAACATAGGTGTTTGGGATAATTTTTTGAACTACAAATTGGGTCCTTTTTTTCCTGTTTTGCTTCGCGAATTACGACCGACACAGAACACGATGCATAGAACTTCCATAGCATGTAGACTTCTCATAGGATTCGACAGATCGATATTTGGATAACTGTGCAGAGAGATACAAGGGTGTAAAGTAGCATACCTCATGTGTGCTGCTGCTACTCTTATTCATGCGGCCACTTTGCGACGACCGTCGGCAGTCACGGCGGCGACGTCGGTGGTCGACGAAGGTTGAAAATGGGAGAGGGGTTGTTGGTGGTGAGGTTTGGCTTGGCTGTAGGTTTTATAGGCTGTCGAGGTGGACGTTTCAAGGAAGGAAAGGGGGTTTGGCCGTCCGATTGTGGGAGAGAAAGGGGGGGGGGAGTTTAACTGTTACTGGAATGGGAATGGGTTCGGGTTGTAGGTTAATCGGTTGCGGGTTCGGGTTGTGTATTTGATTCGTTTGGTTTGATTCGGTTTGGTTCAGTTTGGGTTGGTTTGGGTTGAGTTGGTTCGGTTTAAATAAAAATAATACAATATGACCATTTAAAAATAGTTTTAGAGTCCAATAAATTCCAGAAAAAATTACACAATATCCTATTATTAGTTATACACCCAAAAATATAATTTTTATAATATTCTAAATTTAATTTAATTCACAAAAATATAAATCCATGCAAGAACATTTATTATAATTAACTAAAAATAATAAAAAAATTCTTCAAAAATAATTAATAAAAATTTTAAATTAAATTTTAAAAATTAGGGTGTTCACAATCTACCCACCTTAAAAGAATTGCGTCCTCACAATTAAGAAACATAACCGGTCAAGAAAAGGTTTGCTTCAGAAGAGATGACGTGGTTGCAAAATATGCTTATTGAAGCACGACACAGGGGATAAGGAACCATGAACAAGGAGAAATTGAGTGGAAGGGTGAGGGTATTGTTCAAGCAGAAGAAATGAAAACTATAAGAACAAATCAACACATAGGAAAGAAATAAAAACTTTTCCCTAGACAATAAGAGATAAGTAACTTAAGAGTAAAGGAGCCTGGTTAGAACGAAGATAAACTACAGCTTATGAAAACTTGGGTACCAGTGACATATTACTAATATAGACTAACAAGTTCATGCTAACATAATACTAGGTATAGGCTAGGGAATAGAACTAACAGGCACATGCTAAAGTACTACTAGAAATATTCGCTATTATAGCTAGCTATAATAAAACTAAATCTTACTCATATTCGCTACTCCTCGAGTATGTGCCTCCTCCACTGTCATCGCAAAAGCCTGTCCACGTCGCTATGATAGTGCCATTTGCTGTTGTTGGGCCTGCTGAAAGAGTGCTGCCTATGGTGCCAATGCTGGCCTCAGGTGATATCCTCCTGGTGCTGGTAAAGCTTATTGGTTTACTATCGGTGCTCCTTCTCGAAGCTCAGGACAATCCCTTACTGAATGCTGACTGGATCCACAAGCTAAACATAATCCCAATTTTGAGTCTATACTCCCTCTCAATATGGCCTACCTTGCCACAGTAGTGACAAGTAGGAAGGGCTAGGGATTGTGATACTGTTCTCTGTGGTGGTTTCATCTGGGGTCGCTTTGCAGGCTCCCCGTGTGGTGCTCTTGCTGGTGCCGATATGAACGACCGTTTCAGGCTAGAATCTTTCCTGGTGATGCGCTCTATGCGTCGGGCTGCAGCAAGGACGTCCATGTAAGAAATAGGTGCAACAAAGCCAATCTATCTCTGTAGCTCAAAGTTTAGTTCGTCAAAAAATTTCTCAGCCTTCTCTTCTTCTGTTGGAATTAGTGTAGGTGCGAAGCAGCTCAAATGAATGAACTCTGCATTATACTTTTCTACTGTCATATTGCCTTGAGTGAGGCGATTAAACTTGTCCCAAAGTTTTGATCGAGCAATAGATGGAATGCACATCTCCTGAAAGAGTCTAGAGAACTCCTCCCAAGTGACTCGATCTGGTCCGAGCTGTCTTTCCTAAGATAGCCACCAGTGATGTGCATTACCCATCAACTGCATTCTGACGACAGTCGTCTAATGCTCCCTCGGAAGCTCAGCTGCTTCTAATTGGTGTTGAGTGTTTGTGAGCCACTCATGAACTTCAGTGGGCTCCTCCTTGCCTGAAAAGGTACGGGGCTTCAGCTGGCAGAAATCAGCGATAGATCCCCTTGATGGTCGTTTAGCTAGTGGGTTCGCCTGCTCCAATATTGTCACTAGGCTATTCCTCAAGTTTTCCGCCTGGCATTAATGGGTTTCTTGATGAACGTACTGTTGTGCTTGCATTATTGCGTAGAATATTTGGAACATCTGCTGACCATCCATCGGCTGTCCTGGTGGAAAAACAGGCATCGGTGGAGTAAACTACGGCGGTGGTAGAATATCGTCTCGCCGGAACCTCGAGGCGTGCTGATCTGCTTGATTGCTTTGTTGAGTGGAGGGATCTCCACTAAATAGTGTCACCCCATCGTTATAAGTGATCATAGCACCTTACGGTGTACCCGAGGGGGTTTTGTCGCTGGCTCGTGGATCCATTATTGTGCATACAAAGTAAACTATGAGAGGCACACAGAGGAATCAAGACATGATGCAAGTCAAAAAATTAATTCGAATTCGATATAGAGGTCAAGAACGTGTCAATATGTGGATGAGATCCTATAATTTATCATATCCTAATTGTAGGCTTGCTCGGTTCCTTAGTTGAAACCGAAGCAACATAGTCGTAGACCTGCATGGGCCACCATAAAAACCATGTCACGCTCCAGTCCTAAAATACCGATGGACTAGTCTAATGGAAATGGTCAGCAGCATAACTCCAATGAGAAAATCCAATTTAATGGACCCGTTAGAGTGCACTTAAGCTGTAATAAATATCAATATAGTCTACACTATCTATCACAGAATAATTCTAAACTCATCCACAGAAAGAAACATAACTAAATATGATAGACTAATCAAGATATAGATAAAAGAAATATAGTCTATCATCAAGTCCAAATAAAAAGTGCCTCGGGGAACAACTCGATAAAATAAGTGAATACATCAATCCAAGAGTCAAGATATGAAATAACTGGAAGCAGAAATAACTGAGTATGTAACAGAATACTCAGGAGAAATCCTCTAGCACAACCTCATCCTATGGTGCCAGTACTGCTCCAGTATCAGCTTATATCCCGTATATCTCGGGGTATACCTCCTCTGCTGTACCTGGGGACATAATCCGGATCCAGGTCCTCAGGGGACATAGGAAGGTACAAGAATAACTCAAGCAAAATAAAATGCACTATATAAAAATAGATCCTCAGGGCAAGCTATGTAACCAGCTATGTGAAATACAAGTTGAGAGCATCACTAGTACTCAGGCTGAGACCATTACAAGCTCTGTGTCGGGGAGCCGGTAACAGCAATATCACGAAGAGCCAGTACATGTGCCAAATCTCTGGTACAGAGACTAAGGCGTAACATAAGTATATATATATAATTAGCCTGTAGCTTTTGTGTCTCTCTCCACCCAATGTAACCTTACGTCTTATGTCCATAACAAGCAATATCATGACCTCTAGCTAGTACAACGAGTCATAATAATATCTATGTATGCAAGTCTTATGTCACGAATCCTGTAAACCTATACAGAATTACCATAAATAACTCAGAAAAGATTCTGTCACATAAATAGTGTCAAGTGTCCTATGGTATGACGTACTTGGTAAAGAAAGCACGTAAAATATAGGATCGTGGTATCAACTCTCTAAGTGACGTTATACGACTCCGCGTACGACATCGACATCCGAATCTTGTTTGAAAGTTAAGCAACGTCTCACGGTCCTATGTTGAACATGTACATCACAGAAAATAACTCAAGCAAATAATATCAAAGGAACTACTGCAAGTTTGGCAAGGTACACTTGCCTGTGTTCTAAGCTCCGCTAGTTGCTTCAATATAAGTGGGATCTTCAGGTACGTCTTCGGATGCTAAAACAAACATTACCATCGCTCTCATAATATATCAAATAGCTAGGATTGACTACCCATAAGTCCAATTTGGACACAGGGGCAGAATTGACAGTTTCTGTTCAAAGCGGGATCCACATGTGGCCCACTTCGCACAAACGTACCAGAGACAAAGTTCTCCAAATTTATCAAACTTAGTGTCTACGAGTCCAGAACGATGATACGAACCCAAAGGAACATTCAGAACTGGATTTCGATGAGCCGGTCACGAAATTAACGTCAAGTAGAATCGTGGGGCCCACAAAAATGGGATTTCATCAATGTTCTCAGAATCAAACCAAATTTGGGTCATAGGACCAACGTAATCCTACGAATCCGACAGGGTGTCACCACCCCATTTCCAGATCTAGGTATTTTTTATTTTAATTTGGGTTAATTGTGTATTATTTATATTTAATTGTATTTATATTTAATTAATGATTGTATTATATTTTTATTGATTGTTTTAGGATTTTGGCTAGCCTGGACCCATGTCAGACCCTAGTGGACCCATGTATGACCCAGCCCACACCCCTGTGAGACCTATTTTGGATTTTAGAATATTTATTATATTTTTAGTGGGTTAGTGGGAGAGATTTGGAGTTAGTTTGAGTGCTTTTGGAACCCGAAACCCAAAACCGAGTTACGGGAGGGCATTTTGGTAATTTTCCAACTTGGCAACCCCTTTATTATTGCTTTGGCCGATCATTCCCAGCCCACACCCGACCAAACAGCAGGAGCAGCCCCACATTTTTATTTTCCTCTTCTTCTTCACTTCTTCTTCTTCTCCACTCCTTCTTCCTTCTTCTCCAAGGTGAGTTCTTCTCCATTTTTCTTCCTTCTTTCTTCTATTTCTTCTTCTTTATGCTAACCCTCACCTTGCATTCTTCTCCAACCTAGGTGGGTAGAGCCTAGATTTGGTGTTGGAGCTTGGATTGGGAGCTTGGAAGCTTGGTTTGGTGGATTTAGAGCATTTTGGAGACTTTGGCTTGGGATTCCAACTCCTAAAAGGTAAACCCTAATTTTCCCTCTTGTAATTACTATTTTATAGTGTAATTAA